>VZQC01006264.1:575513-604354 GCA_009823505.1 Rhizomys pruinosus | reverse complement strand
AAAAAAAAAAAAAAAAAAAAAAAAAAGTAACACTTGCTTAATAGACAGAGCCCCCCAAAAATCAGTGGTCAAATGCAAACCATTACTTGTCTATGCCCCTTTAATCTGAATCTACAACTGTAAGTCCAGTACAAGCCAGAAATGGACTGAAAACCAACCACAACCCTGTGTGGTTACAATCCCATTTAGTACATTAGTAAACTAGCTTTAATGTTTATACCATTCCACTCTAAAAACACTTAACCACTTCAGTCCAGTACAAGTATCTTATTTTCTACTAAACTTTGCAGTATTTATGCCCATCCAGCCAAATGGGGCAGTTACCCCAAACCCATCACCACAAAATAACACCTTAAAGTGGCCCTACAAATCCCAGGGCTGGCTCCCACCAACCAAATCTTTCCAGATATTCAGAAATGCACCATATAGGCCTGGCAAAAAGCCCATCTGTCTACCCCAAAGATGTTTCACCTAGTGATCAAATATCCCCCATACAGAACACAACCAAAGGCCTAGTATTTATCTAGTATTAGCATAACTACTCCTTCCTTCTTAGTGCCATTTACTTGTATTATTATTTTTTTAATTTATTTTTTCCATGTGTATGAATGTACTGTCTGCATGTAGGTTGGTGCACCCGTGTTGTGTTGTGCAACACTGTGGAGGTCAAAAGCGGGCATCTGATTCCTCTGGAACTGGAGTCAAAGATGGTTCTCAGCCTCCATGTGGGTGCTGGGGATCGAACCCGGGTCCTCTGCAAGAGCAGTTGGCGCTCTCAACTGCTAGGCCATCTCTCCAGCCCCTACTTGTATTATTATAAGTAACATGATATATATTTAATATTGTTATATGATATTAATTTTTTTCACATTATTTTTTTAACAAATCTAGACCCGTGTTCCCGCCCATTCCCCCACCCCGCCAGAGCTCATGCATTCTGCCAAACATGCTTTTCATCTCTTTCTCAGTCTTTTCTCAATATTCTCCTTGAGCAAGTTGACTGTTTTGAGCAGAATTGTATTATTTTTTTACCCTCCTTTTACCTTGGGATAATATCTATCTTTGAAGGTGAGGTAATTTTCTTAGGGACAAGAAAAAAAGATGGATTTTATTCCTTAATCAATTCTACTAGTAGTCTCTGTCTCTTAATTGGAGAATACATTCCATTGATATTTAAAATTGTTGTTGAGAGAATTAAATTGTTTCCAATCATTTAAGGACTGGATCAAAGAACAGATTGATACAGTTAAATTCTAATGGAAACAATAAACCTCTGCAGAGAAAAACTTTAAAAAGACTGATTTCTAGTATATTCTCACCCTAGGTTTTTATTTCCATAGTGGTTGTATCATTTGTTTTCTGGTGTTGATTGGTTATAGTCATCCCTGCCCTCCATTCTTTGTATTGTTTGAAGTATTCTCTGCAGGGATGCCTTATTGGAGAGGAATTCTTTCAACTTACTTATATCATGGAACATTTTCCTTTCTCCTTCAATTATAGATAAATATTTTTGCTGGATAAAGTACTCTGGTTTGGCCTCTATAGTCTTTTAGACCTGAGAATATTTTAGACCAGGTTCTTCTGGCTTTCATTGTCTGCATTGAGAAATCAGCTGCAATTCTGTTAGGTTTTCCTCTGTAGGTAACTTGTTTTTCTTTTGCAGCCCTCAATATCCTTTCTTTGCTTTGAATGTCTACATCTAGTGTTTTTACTATGATATGGCATAGATAGTTTCTTTTCTGTTTCTGCCTGTATGGAGTTCTATATGCTTCTAATACTTGTATAGGTATCTCTTGCTTTAATTTGGGGAAATTTTCCTCTAAATTTTTTTGGTTTTTTGGTCTTTTTGAGACAGGGTCTCCCTTTAGTCCCAGCTGGCTTGGAACTCACAGAGATCCACCTGCCTCTGCCTCCCAGGTGCTAGGATTAAAGGTGTGCCACCACGCCCAGCTTTTCCTCTAAAATTTTGTTGAAGACCTGGGCCATATCCTTATCCTGTGAGGTTTCTTCCTCTTCTATCCCTATAATTCATAGGTTTGGTCTTTTCATAGTATCCCACAGTTCCTGGTTATTCCATTCTTGTTTTTTTTTTTTTTATTTTTTTTTTTTCTTATAAATTTTGGCACTGATGTATTTATCCCTAATTCTTCCAATTCTTATTCTACTTCTATTTTCTACTTCAATCCATTTACCTACAAGGCGAGTTTCTCCCATCTTTCCAAGTTTTTTGTGGAATGTTCTGCATTTCTTTTTTTCATTTCAACATGGATATTCTTCAATGTTTCTATATCTTTTTCGTAACTTTTCATTCCACTAATTTAGTTTGCCCTCTTTCCAGCTTGTATCCCTGTCTTCACTTTAGATCTCCAGACTTCCCTTTTTTTTTTTTTTTATTTTTTTCTCCTTTAATTTGTTTATTTTTAAACGGAGATGCCACTACCTACTGTTTCTGTATTCCTACCAATCTCGTATAAGTCCCAAGGCACAGTCTGTTTTCGGAACCGAGATCGCGATCAAACAGCATTTTGCAGCGGCTGCTCAATTACAATTAGGTACTATTGGTGCGCTTCAGCCATACCACAGCATAAGGGTACTATCGCATTTGTTTCTACTCGTGGACTGTATGTTACTTCACTCAGCATTGATATCTTCTAGCTCCAACCATTGACCTGCAAAGCTTATGATGTTCATCTTCTTTCTTTTTTTGTCTTATTATCTTATCTTTTTTTTTATTTTTAAGGGATCTCTACAATTCTACAAGACACAGTTGTTTGCAGATAGCTATTGATCGTTCATCTCATTTATCAATTTGTCACTACAACACGGTAATTGGGGTTGCATTTTTGCATAGATATCTATGTTCCCAAATTCAATTGAACAACCCAAGGTCCCATTCCATAGACCCGTTGGAGAAGCTTGTATGCACATGCATGTTGATCAATTAGAAGTCCAGACTATATTCCTGGTAGTCTTCATGATTCACCCTATCTCTCCACAGCCCTTACAATCTACCATGCTTCCTCTTCTGCCAGACTTCCTTGTTTATAAGATCCTTAAATTGTCCTTCATTTCCTTGATTTCTCTAATCATATTCATTAATTCTTTTGAGATCTGTATCCAAGGCTGGTCTTAAATTTAGAGTGTACTCAAATTAGGTCTGTATTATTGGTTAGATCCACCTAGTCTTTCTTTTCCTTGAGGCTTTAGTCATTTTGAGTAAAGGTTCTGTTGGAGAGTGGTTATAATGGAAGCTTAGGTGTATGAGCTGACACTTGATTTTGGGCTATATTCTTCACGGTGTGTGCTGTGTTGGAAAGAAGGTTTGTCTGTACAGTGTTAATATAGATTTGAGATTTTGGAGTCTAAAAGTATCCATACCTGTCCATCAATTAAGAAGTCAACAAACCGGGCTCAGGTGTTTGTTGACTTCATAATTAATGTACAGGTGTGGATACCTTAGGCTCCAAAATCTCAACTCTATCCTAACATTGTACAGACCAACACCCTTCTTCCAACCAGCAAACAGTTTGCTCAGTGGGCCAAGCCACTATGCAACACCCAAGCCTGCCTCAACCCCCAGGCCTGCGAAACCTGCTTAAACAAAACCCCCAAAAAAAGCGGCCCCATGCACTCCTAGTCCTGTGGGCTCGAAGGTCACAATGCTTCTACTGCAATGCAGCTGGAGTCACCCACATCCAGGTGGGTGTTGAACCAGTGAGATTGTGTTACTCATGAACCACCTGTACACAACCCTAATCTACAGAAATGATTCCAGCCAGCGGTCAGTTGCCAGGGCTATACCTGGTCTCGGTACGGAGAGAAAGGGTTGAATGGGGCTTTCCCCTGCTGTCTCTTGATGCCCTTGGGCCATGTCTATAGCGCCAAAGTATAGTCTCTAAGGTTCCAAGTTCCCTCGGACCACCTCCAACCCTTTCCAGTACTTTGGGGGCCCCTAAGTCCCCATCCCCAACTTAGCCCTTAGCTGCTCAGAATACACCATCCACCCCAGGAGCGACCATCTTGGAAAAGCCTGTAAGGTTCTATGTTTGAATAGTACTGTTCCACTTTCCCACTGTATGCAAAGAAGTAAAAGATGAATTCTTCTTAGCAAGCAA
This sequence comes from Rhizomys pruinosus, assembly GCA_009823505.1. Lineage (NCBI taxonomy): Eukaryota > Metazoa > Chordata > Mammalia > Rodentia > Spalacidae > Rhizomys > Rhizomys pruinosus. The sequence continues at coordinate 600,239 of VZQC01006264.1, read as the reverse complement.
ACTAGTATTGTGTCAGTACGCTAAACGAAAGATATTTGATTTTTCTTCAGTTTTTCCAACTTGGCCTGGTCAACATAATGGTTTCCTTTCTTTTTATTCCGTCACTCCCTCCTTGAAGATTTTTAAAATTTTCCTTAACTTGCCTTCTTAGTTAACTGGTCAGTCTTTGTAAGCTCCTGTGATGTTACTGGTAGTATGTACTTCAAGACATGTATAAATAATCAGGGTGGTTGAAGAGTGTGGAGGAGGGGAACAGTCACCTTGCTGAATGGGTACGGGGAAGGTTGGTGCTGAGATGGAGTGTGCGTTGGATGTTGGATGAATGGTGAAAAGCACACAGATATTAGAGGGCAACTGGCTTTGCAGGTGATTGAGAAAAGGCATGGATTTCTAAGAGTTTGTGTTACCATTCCAGGACATTTCTGCTGTTCTAGTGGCCCATGCATTGAGCATTTGTTCCAAATGTTAATGCTCTGAAGGTGGGTAGGTGGTTAGGGAGCTGGGAGGAGTGCTGTCGGGCGGTGGGGGGCGCACGGGAATAGACAAGGTAGTGTGTGTAGTCTAGGCTGGCCTAAAACTCCTTGGTTTTCTCTTGTCTCAGCTTCCCTTGTGCTGGGATTTGATGGGCGTTTTCATCACCAGCTCCTGGCCAGTCATTTATAAATGAAGCACTATTCCTGACAATTCCATTGAAGTGAGGCAGGATAGGTTTTTGGAAGCATCTGCTTTGTTCTTCCATCTGCTGTAGTCTTCTCTGGTACTGTGCTTAAGTGTGGTGAAGTGCTGTCTCACTTCAGAATGCTTTCAAAGCTGAAGGACTACAAGGAATAGCCTGCCTGGCTTTTCTCCAAACCCTTTCCAGGTATAACCCGACTAATGTTTTCTTCAACTAAAACAAACTTTGTGTGCTTCAAGTGGTTGAAAAAAACCAACTCCTTGAGTCTTGGCTAGTAGTGGAAGAAATACTTGAACCGTTGTCTCTGTGAGACTCCTGATACATACCAGACATTCACCCCATGCTGTGGCCCATGTTATCCATGAACCAGTTGGCAGGGTAATTAGTGGGTAACACATGAAACTTATGGGCTAGACTTGTGATGGGGAAAGAAAGATCACAGGAACCTGGCCGTCGAATCTGCACCTGTGCTGTGGATAAAGCATGCAGAGAGCAGCCTAGTTTGATTTCTGTTGCTCTTCGAAGCACCATGACCAAAAACTACGTAAGGAGGAATCAGGACATACTTCTACAGGTATCAGTCCCTTGCTGAGACATGAAAGATCTGCTCTACCATGCTTGTTCTCTGGCTCATGCTCAGCTAGCTTTCTTACGTAGCCCTGGCCCACTGGCCGGGGACGGTGCTGCCTACTGTGGGCTGCTCCCTCTCACATCAATGATCGATCAAGAGAGTTCCTCTCAGGCATGGCCACAGGCCAGGTGTGTGAAGGCAGCTCACCTGGGAGCGCGGTTGGGTGGAGGCTGGCCCTCATGCCTTATCTCGGGCTCTGTCAATGTTTGACAAGTAGAGGTGACTAACTAGGACAAGTCAAAATGAAGACTGCTTTGTGGAAAGTATCCAAGTTAGATTCCACCTAGCACCACTACTTGTCAGCGTGTTCACGTCTAGTCTAAGGAGATCTAAAGGGCCCTCGAGAGCTCCTTCAGGGACCTGCTAAACTGCATGTTGTACAAAACCACATTCAGGACACACAGTATCAAAATATGAAAAACAAATCTTTAAAAATAATAATAAAAAAAAAAAAGGACTGATGATCGGCTGGGGGTCAATCCCGCAGCACTCGGGGAAGCAGACGCAGGCTGTGAGTCAAGGCCAGGCCTTGGGAGATATACATATTAAGTTCTAGGCACCTAGGGCTACAGGGGAGGAACCCTGTCTCAAAAAGACGGAAAAGAAAAAAAAAAAATAAAAGCGGAAATGTTAGCAGGATTGCAGCTTCTGCGGGTAGCGCGGTGAGCCTTCTCCTCCGTATGCGACCAGCACATGTCACTTTAACTAATTTCACTTGTCTTCTTTGAGGACGGCGGTCTCCCTGTAACCTACAGCTGGCCTTAACTCACTAATGCGTACCCACCAGCTGGCCTGGTCCTTCATACGCTGTGATCTGTCTGTCTGCCTGCATGAGGTTGCTGCGAATTAAAAGGTTCTGTCACCCATAACCTGGGCTCCACTTTTAACTTTATGAGTAGCAATAATGTAAAGCGATGAGCAAACTCAGTTTAGAAGATTACCTTTTTCTTGCATGCAGTTGTAGTTTCTTGCATATTTATATAGTTTTCCAGTGTGGCTATGAAAAATGAGAACCCAGGGACACACACTGTATTAATTTTCAGGACTGGGCGCTTCCTTTTTTTTTTTTTTTTTTTTTTTACGCTCTTTTTTCGAGACGGGGTTCTCCTTGTGACTATAGCCCCACGGCCTGATTGTGTCCTAGAATTCTACTATGTAGACCAGGTCTGGCCACAGACTTTTCTCTGACAAACGTCCATCATAAGAACGAGAACCTGACAATCAGACTACCCTAAACCTGCCCTCGTAGCCCCTCTGCCAGCAACAAGTGGCCACTATGCAACCTATAACAAAACGTCGCATGCATAACCCACCCTGCCAAGCGCTTTAGACGCCCGTAGAACTCCATTTCTTTCCTAATGTCTAACATGCGATTCGTCGTCGTGGCTTCTATGTCAACTAACAGATTGTAAACATCCCTTCGGCCGTGCCACGCTCGCACTTAATGCTAAATTAAGTTGTCATTCTGAACTTAAAAGTTTTTAGAATTCAGTCAGTCTTGGTGACAAAGACACTAACATTGCCTCTATCTACTTTCTTATATAATAACTCAGTTAAAAAAAGTCTACAACGGAACTGGGCCGTCCGCGTGATGTGCGCACGCCATTAAATTCGCTTAAGCCACTTGGGAGGGCAGAGGCAGAAGCAGGCAATCTATGTGAGTTCAAGGCCAGTCCATGGTCGTCTACCAGATGTTGAGCTTTCCCAAAAGGACAGCTGGACGGACTATATTAGGGAGAGACCAGTGTCTCAGGAACAAGGCAAGACCAAAAAAAAAAAACGGTTAAAAGATTGAACCTTTTAGAAATGAAGCTGTTTTAGAAGATTTAATGATCTGATACCGCTGTAACTGAGAACCACGCTATGCTCGTCTACAGAGGACACAAAGAATTTAACCGAGTGCCCAAACTTTCGCTTTTGATATCATCAAATATTTTCAATACATACTTTACTATTCCACATAACTTAGTTTATTGTACATTATGATAATGATTTATTTAATTTCTCCGTTACTGTTTCATTTTGACTGGATAATTAGTAGTTCATGCCGCTTTATACTTGTAGTTTCTGTCTGTGTACTGCAGGTACTGGCCCTGGAATTCAACAATCCTCATCCTTAGCCTCTATGACGTTCTTGGCGTGATTAGTAAGTATGCACCCAGTATCATGTCGAGGCCACCGTAAGTAATTTTTATTTTTGAAAATTGCGTAATCCTTTTTGAATGGCACATATATTCGTACTGCATAGGATACTATTCTGATATGGTAAAACCAATAATTGGTCAGACAATAGATACACTTTTAAAGATCATACAGTTTATTTTTCCCTATTCTGGCTCTTTTTGAAAAGGGTTACAATATGGATAGTCCATTGTGTGGCTGCCTGACTAAACATCATCGGATGCCTGCTATGTACTAGATGTGGATGTGGGGATAGATTAGGCTGTGCCAGCCTATCAGCAGAGAGCAGAGAGTTTGTGCTGGGAAATGATAAACTTTGAACCAACGTGTAAACCATTTAAGGCCCTGCCCAAGGGTCATCTAACTTTATGAATGTGGGACCAAAAGTCTTTGTCACATGACATGGTTTTTGAGATAACACAAGGACTGCGATATGTACAAGCTGATAGTTGCCTAAAAACCCTGTATGAAACATTAACTTTTTGGTTATAAATTTCAGCAGTTCTCTAGTAGCACTTGATTTTTCTTAGCCCTTAGAGCTTTGTTGGCCCTTAGACTCCATTGCAGCTGTACTAAGCATTGCAGCCACTTTCTTTATCATACACACTGCACTCTAGGAACTAGTCATCATTGTGAGGCCCTGAGCAAATTATTTTCTCTCTCACAGGCACCATTCCTCTTGGCTTCTTCTCAGAAATTTGATTTTCTAAGTCTAAGTCATAGCTTCTTCAACCTACCTGGACCCATTACTTATTTTGCTAGAATGTTCAGTATATACTAGATGAGCCACACTTGCTTTACCTTACCTCCAGCTCACACTAACTACCACTAACCGGTGATGGTCTTAGCTATGTTTTCACCCACCCATAATTGTACTGGTGAGAGACCTCTCCTAGTCAACCTTCAGTTGGACGTATTAAAAAAGCCGTTGGGGAATCAGGCTTACGAGTTTACCCGCCCAACCTCCCCTTCATCCCCTCACGCTGGACACCCTCTACGGCGGGGCGCGACTTAGCCTATAGTTATACTCAAAGTGTTACAGTTTGACACAATGTCATAGGATTCTCCATGCACGTGCTCAGAAAGCCTCTTTGACCTGTCAGTTCCATCCCCCATGTTTTTTTGCTCGCCCCTCTGGTGTGTTCGTACCTCTCGTGGTGCCTTATGTGCTTGAAAACCACACTCAGGATAACTTCTAATAAGTCATATTTTCCTCCGCAAACCATCTGTAGTTCTCTCAAAAAATACTTTTCATTAATAATTACGTACAAAATTACTCTTCTTAGATTAGTATTACATACTATTACATCTTTAACAGAATAAACACTGTTGTTCTGCTTTCTTGTGTTCTGTAGTTTTATTACTCATCTATGGCTGCTACACATTAGTGGGACCTCTCAGCTCGAGATAGTGACTGTGGAACGGCGCACCGGAATGGTTTCCGTTTGACTTGCACTTTCTCATTCATAGAAAACTCTATAAAATCCCCAACGCTCCGGGTGTCTACTCTAAAGCCTCTCTGTCAGGGGGCTGTCTCTTTCCATTCTTGGCCAGACCCTTGGTAAAAGGCTTCCTTTTAGCTCTTCCTCCAGCTGAGCATGAAGGTCAGCTCCTCATGTTCCCTTCACTGCTGCGCTGTCCATCTGCACAGCCCAGACCAGTCAGGGGCAGGCCTGTTTGCGAGCTGACACAGTGCGGGCAAGCGAGCTGGCCAGTAGGCATAGCGACCACTAGACCCCGCTGTGCGGCAATCGTGTCCCCTACGCACCACATGTTATACTTGCTGCTGGTTCTGCCACTGCTTTCTTTTTTACTCCTTCCGTGTTCTTTATTATATTCTTGAAACGCTAGTACTCGTGGTAGCTAATTTTCTAATAATAGTTTCTCATTTGTATGGGTAAAATCAGGCAACGGACCACGTAGTGATGTCAGGTGGAGCAAACTGGAGAGACCACCGGCGACGCGAGGCCAAAGTGGAAAAGAAGAGCTTTGGAGTCACCACGGATGGGAGGTATGCCACAAGCCTATGTTCTCCTCTTCAGAGATCATGCCATTCATGAGCCAGCGTTGGGCCCTTCCACTTCTTTTGCCACAGTTTTTTTTTTTTGAGGAGCACTGTTAACTCACACCAGTACTTATAGAATGAAGTAAATGTAATTGCACCGATCAGTCTCATACTAGTGTCAGTCATGTCGGCGCACCTAGTGAAGACCTGAGCCACCACACGCCTTAGTACGTATTTAACCCATTATTTTGGTTTGTGACTGTAGGGAATGGTTGAGTCACGGGAACAGGCGGGAGAGTCCTGTGATATGGATTCGTGGAATTGCTGCGTGTCATAGACTTGAGCCTCTTTGCATGATCCATATATGAATACGGGTTTGCTATGAACAATGATTTGAAAGAATGTGGCTATTTCAAAAAATTGGGGGGTAAATGCTGCTTGTTACCAGAAAATTTGGAGCTCGGGGGAATCTGCGGAAGTCAGGGAAGTCACACCAGAACATACTATTATGATACCTGGTTGGGAAAAATTGGGTGCCACTCTTAGCGTTCTTATTTCATTCAATCACGAAGAATTTAAGAATAGAGCTGTTGGTAGAACTGAAGCTGCTGGCAAAGGACAGCCTATGCATTTAAAGAGAAAAAACTCCCAGGGCAGCAAGTCTGTAGAATCTCAGCTGCTGCCCAAGCGAGCGAAGAAAGTGGAAGAGAAGGAAAAAAAAGAAGCCATGCCCATTTGAGTCCAAGCCAGGAGGTCAGCCACCATGCAGCAGGCAGACACATGGCCGGAAGGGGCTCCAGAAGAAGAGTAAGGAAGCCCAGCATACCAGAGAAACATATTTAGGTTCTGGTGAGCATCTGAAAGAAAAAGAAGTCGCACCTTTCTTACATCTTTCTACTCAGAAAGGGGGCAGGCTGAGCAGAACCTCAGGGTGAGGCGCTTGCAGATCCCGCACTGTGGTGGCTGTAGGGGACTGTTCGCTGGGTGGGGATGAGATCGCTGTGATGGCGGGATGACGGGTGGTGGAATTCTGGAAGAGTACTGTATGTCATTATTCTGCCTATTTCTTTAGCATAGCTTAAGGTGAGCTGGCCTTCTTTAGGGGTGGTCCCTTAGCCTGGTCATTGGATTAATTTAAGGAGACAGTGGAATGGCTTCACCCAGGACACTCTTTCTCTTTATCTTACTACATTCTGTGTGCACACCACAGCACTAGCTGGAGTCAGAGGACGGCTGCTCTCTCCTTTTCCCACTCCTTGTTCTGACGTGCCTCCAAGCCTAGCTGGCTTGCAGATCTCTGTTACGGAGCTTCACCACTCTGGACTTTCATCTGGCGTTTAATTACATGGAGCTTCATGGGCATAAAAATGCAGGATAGGACCTAGTCAGGTCATTCCAAGACTTATGTGGGAGCCTCAAGTGCGTGTTGCTGCCTGCTGAACCATCTTCACTTGAAGCACAGACATCCAGTCATTTATTGCCCATTATTAAGACCGGCCTCGATTTAAGTTAACTTTATTTTATACTTAAATAGTAACTTTATTTGGCAGTGACACAGATTTTATTTAATATTTAAAAAATTATGTATTTATTTTATGTTTCTACATGTGGTTGAATGTACTTGTCCTGCATGTAGCTTGTGCCACCCATGTCATGCATATCTGCCACGGAGGTCAGAAAAGAGACTTAGGTCGTCGAAATTCCCCTGGGAACTTGCGAGTTAAGATGCGATGGTTCTTCAGTCCACCATGGTGGGCGTTGCGTGGGGCAACCTGTATCGAACCAGGGTCCTCTTCCAATGAGCAGTTTGGTCCCGCTCTTCAAGCTCACTAAATGCCATGTCTCCAGTTCCCTATTCTCCTCTTATTAAGTAACAGATTTTCTAAAAGTAAGAAAGTTAAAAGACAGACCGATGCCAGAGAATATCTTAGACACTTCCATGCCTATTCTAAAGTTTTTTTTAAATTTATTTCTGTACGTGTATGAATGTGGTGTACTGTCTCTGCACGCAACAGTTTTGCGCAGCCCGTGGCTTCAGTTGCAATGCCATGGAAGAGTCATGCAAGAGGTCGCTACAGGCTGTCGTTCCTCCTTGGAACTGGCAGCTCTCTGGCCATTGGAAGTCAGACGGTTCTCAGCCTCCATCTGGGTGGTGTGCTGGGGGGATCGAAACCCAGAGGGTCCTCTGGAAGATCTATCAGTGGGTACGGTGCTCTTTAACCCCTTAGGGCCACTCTCTCCAGCCCAGACCTTCCTATTCTAAAGACCACAGTTGAGAAATGAAGAACAAATGATGCAATGAGTCACTTCTAAGCAATTGGAAGATTTAGAGTTGTTATTTATTTTTTTCCAACAAGAGCCTTGCATGATTTCAACAAATAGGATTTGTGGAATACCCCCTCACTATACTGTAGACCAGGCTGGCCTTTGAACTTATAGAGATCCACCTGGTTCTGTTTCCCAAGTTCTGGAATTAAATGGGTTCAATTAAAGGTGTGCACCACCACCCCAGACCCCTGAAACAAATTATTGTGAAACAACTGCAACTGCAAAAAAGTAACCAAAGGTAAAAGGAACCATATTAGCCAGGTGCCACGCTTTAATCCCAGCACTAGGGAGGCAGATGGGCTAGGTGGATCTCTGGAGTCCGAAGGTCAGGCGCTGGGTATTACTTAGTAAGATTCAGGCCAGCTGGGACTACAAGGTGAGTACCCTGCCTCAAAAAAAAAGACAAAAAATCCATATTAATGCTTTATATTAGATTAAGTCATGTGTCTGGATCTTTATTTATTCTTTTTTGATTGTTAAGTTTGATCATTAAAAATGGTTTAAAACACAGGCAAATAATAAGCTTCAACTGACCAGCGTGGTTTAGAGTTATAACTGGTATTATTTATAGTATTTGTTAATTTTTCTAGTGGTGCATTTTAAAAATTTCAGTTTTTTCTATTCGAGTAAATCTTGATATACAGCAGTAATTTTTCATTAATGGCTATGGAGGTATTGTTTCCTGATACAGAATTCTGGCAAGACTCAGGCATGTTGAGACCCTTGAGGGCATTTCACATTATTTAGTCCAAAATGAGATGAGATAGCCCTCTTACAAGTTACCTTACATAAGTCATAATATCTGACATGGCATACAATAAAGGATGCTTGTATCAGTTTGTATAGAAAAAACATGCTTGATGAAGCCAGGCCAATTAAGCTCATGTCTGTCAGTCCCAACACTTGAGGGCAGGAAGGACTGGCATTGAGGAGTTTTTGATGGCAGCATGGGCTACAGAATGGGACCAGTGTAATAAATATGCTGGAGAGATGGACCTAGCGGTTTGTTAAGAGCACCACCGCTTCTTACAGAGGACCCAGGGTTCGATCCCCAGCACCCAACATTGGGCCGAGAACCGTATTTAACTCCAATTCCAGAGAACTCCAGTTCAGGGGAATCCGACACCCTCTTCTGACCTCCGTGGCAATTGCAGCGACACGTGTGCACAGACTTTGTTCTTGCAGACAATACATTCAAGCACATACAGAAATAAATAAAAAAAAATTAATTAAAAAAATTTTTTTAAATGCCGCCGAACCACATTAAAACCAACCAAACAAAAACTTTTGCAAGATATGTCTTTATTTCAGAGACGTTAAGTGGTGAACAAAAGAGTATGCCTTAGAATTGATGAAATACAACACGAGGGCTTTGAAACTTTCAACTTGTGTGGGAAGAGGGGACTTATTTTACATATTTTCATCTAAGGTAGCATGGACATGTTTTTAGGGAATGTGCACTGAGAATAGTTTTTTATTCATCTTCAATTAATAACCAGATGAGGGGTTGGAGACATGGTTCAGTAGTAAAAGAGCATTTGTTGCTCTTGGAGAAGACCCGGTTTTGGTTCCCAGCATACACTATGGTGGCTAGCAACTGTCCATTAACTTCTTAGTTCCAGGCATTCCAACGCCCTCTTCTGACCTCTAAGGGAATTGCATAACACATGGGTTCACTTATTTACATGCAGGCAATACAACTCATAGACTAAAAATACTATAATAAAATATTTTAACAAATGAGTTAAGTGGGTGAGGATTTAACGATGGAAGCTCTTTTTTTTTTTTTTTTTTTTTTTTTTTTTTTGAGACAGGTTCCCCTGTAGCCCCAGCGGCCTGGAACTTGTAGGTACACCTGGCTGACCTTGAACATCACAGAGATCCTGTCCTGCCTCTTGCCCCCCAAGTGCTGGGGATTAAAGGTGTGTGCTACCACACCTGGGAATTAGGGCTCCTTTTTTTGGGGGACAGGGCTCATTTTTATAAATTGCTGGAATGTCCGCACAATTTCAGAACAACTTAACTGTTACAGCCAGGTCCTCCCTCCAGCCTGCTTCTTCATCCACCGCTCTTTCACCAGGCTTCTCCCTACCCCTCCTTCCAAAAATCTTACCTCTTCATAAAGGTGTTGGTTATTTACAGCCACGTGTGAATTCACGGTGAAGTGTTAAGTTGCCCAAGGACATTTGCTTATCTCTAATTATCAGATAAAAATCTTTATCTGCCTAAAGATCTTTCTGGACTCTGTTGGCCTTATGGAACAAGATTTGTGGGATGGCTGAGGGAGGAGGGGTGTGGAGGCTGCTCCCCTCTGATAGTGAGGAAGGGGATGGGGTGTCGGTGTATCATTGTGTGTGTTGTGTGGGTGTTGTGTGTGTGTGGTCGAGCCGCTAGCAGCCACAGAGCGTGTATAAAAGTAAATTGTGTGTGTGAGATTTCTTTTCCCTCTCCAGTCTCTGCCTTTGTGCTCTCAGTCTGTAAGAAAGTTTAGGACTTCCGCCAGTGGTTCACACTTTTATTCCTAGCACCTGGGAGGCAGAGGCTAGGCGGATCTTTGTGAATTCGACTGAAAGCCAGCCTGGGTCTACAAATGAGTTCAAGTGAGTTCCAGGATAGCTGGGGCTACAGGAAAACCCTGTTCTGAAAATATGCCAATAAATAAAAAAAAAAAAAACAAAAGTAGACTTCCATTTACTGTGGCTTTATGTCTGAAAGGAAAACAAACTTAGCACACAGTAGCTATATTTCTGACTAATGTAGGATTTTTATCAGTTGTAGCTTCCTTTTGATCTGGTCTATTGAATTTTAAGGAAACGAATGGTGTCTGCTAACAGAATATCTTTTTTTTTAAAATCTTTTAAAATTTATTTTTCTCTGCGGGTATGAATCGTACTGTCTGCCATGCAGGTTTGTGCACCCCGTTCTGTCTGCGCTAAGGGCCGAGGCGGGTTCTGCAAGAGGGTGGTCTAATTCCTGTGAGTTCCTCCTTGGAATTAGAGTTTCAAGGATCAGATCTCAGCCGCATGATGGTGGTGCTGGGGATCGATACCGGGTCCTCTGCAAGAGCAGTTGGCGCTCTTACCACATAGGCCACGATCACGGACTAGCATCATTTTTTTAACATCACTAGTCCGTTTTTTTAGCTCAATTGACAACAATTCTATAATATTTATACGTTTCATCTAAGATTCTTGTTTGTAACTTTATGTTTTCAACGAATATTATTATCCAACATGTAACTATCGATTCTTTCTTCGTAACAACATGTCATATTTTTGTTATTACTTTTTAACCATCTGCCTTGTAAGTTCACAGATCAAGTCGTGATGTTTTTTGTTCTTCTCTTGTTGTCTCTTCAGATAGTTCTACATGCCTTCCATTCTGTATTTGTCTCTCCATAAAGAGTATATAATTGTGTATCTAAATATTTTCTAGAGAGAGTTTTTAAACATAATAATATATTTTCTGTTCTTTTTTATTTGCATACTCGTTAAAGGAAATCTGAGATGAGGTCCACTCCACAATTTGCTCTTTTCTCCAGCCCCCCCCCCCCTGTATTTTTGAGACAGGACGGCTTCGTCCCTATAGCTCCACAAGATGCCGTGGACTCACTCTGAGACCCAGTGTACCTGCCTTGAACCTCATCAAGGAGAGATCTGGCTTAGCCTCTGCCTCCTGAGTGCTAGGAATTAAAAGTGGGGGTCCCAATCTTCTGGTTCTATATTTAGGGTTCTAGTATAAAACTGTGCTAGACCATTGATTCTTATTCTGGACCGGCTCCCCGATGATTCCAAATGTGCTTCTGATACGTTGACTTAGTATTCATGGTGAGGAGGGTTTCCTAGGTGGTCAAGTTCCAGCTTGCAACAACTCTGCGTCCACAGGTCCTGTGTCATGACAAGCTATGACATGTGACGTATATCGCAACAGGGACTTCACACCTTCAAGTTTTTAGAGGCAATCAAGGACTATGGGCAATAGCCTACATTTAACTGGTTGGGTTGTCCTCTTGGAACCGTACATACTTGGAAGGAGGACACAACTGGGAAGAGACATAACTGGAAGGGATTTCAATGCTTGCACTGTGGTATATTGTTATATAGCTTCAGGGTTAAAAGCATATAGGTGTCTTATTTAACATACATTAAATAACATGTTAATATACTAATCTCTGTATTTTTCAGTGAACTTAAGGAATGATATATTCCTCTATGCTTTTTCATATCACCCAAGAGTTTATTTTTTCTCTCATTCTTCTCTCATCATAATCCCTTTCCCTCCTTCCCATGAAACGTGCCCTCCCTCCCCATTTCCTACTTGATTAACTTCTGTATCTTACTATTGCTCTCCTTTGATCCCCTCTTTCAATCCCCTCACATGATTTCTTTTCTTGTTTTATTCATAGGCTTTCTATGGTCACCTCATGATAGATATATATTTATATCTAAAGAATCAGAGCTAGGATCCACAAGCGAGGGATGAGATTACTTGTTTGTTTTTCTGAATTGCTGGTTTCCTCGAGTACATATCATACCTTCTAAATTCCATTCATGTACCAGAAAATGTTATGATTCTCTGTTTCACTGTTTCTAATCTACCTATCCTTCATTATCTTTTCTTTTTTTTAATTTTTTTTAATTTTATTTATTTCTGTATTTTTTTTTTTTTTTTTTTTTTTTCTTTGTTTCATTTTTTAGAGTCTGTGCACCCGTGTCGTGCCCCGCACAATTGTTCCGCGAAAGGTCAGAAGAAGGTGTCGGACTCCGCTGGAACTGGATTCTCCTGGAATTGGGAGTTTCAGGCGGTTCTAGGCCACCATGTGCTGCGTGTGGCTGCTGAGGACTCAAAACCTCTGGTCTTCTGTAAGAGTAGTCGGTGCTTTTAACCGCTTAGGCCATCTCTCCAGCCCCCTTTCTTTTTTTTTTTTTTAAAAACTATTTTATTGGAAAAAAGGAGAGAATTATTTATGAATGATTATCTCATGGGTAAATACCAGTTGTTTGGCGAGGATTCACAGAATAGAATACTGTAATTTTTTGGTTGGTATCCCAATTCTGATTAGGAGCTATGTCTCATCCTGTTGTCTCTCTCAAGACCTTTACCATAATGACTGCGCATGGGAATGTGAAATCTATTTTATCATCTACTCTATCAAATCTATATACTATCCCCTACTTCTAGGTTCTATCTATACTATCTTTATCTGTTTCTTAGTCATCATCTATTTTATCTCTGTCATCTCTTATCTATCTCTTATCTATCTCTAGCTATCATCTATCTACCATCCGTCCCAGTCTATCTATCTATATCTATTTATCTGTCTATTATCTATCATATATCTATTATCTATCTATCTATTCTATCCTGTGTACTTCTATCTGTCTCACTTCTTTCTCCTCATATTCCTTAAAGATCCAAAATTTGCAAAAGTAAATACAAGTCCACTAATTATAAAATCAAACCAGAAAAGGCAATACAATAAGTAATTACACACTGTGCCTATAATAATTACTCTCTGAGCCATTCCCACTTCAAATCATTATCACTTAAATACATCCTTTCCATTCTACCTAGGCCGCTCTGTCTAAAAATCTCAAAGCATAGTCCTTATCCTGACTCTGCTGAAAACTGCCAGAAATCGCTCTCCAAGTCGCTAAACCATTTTCCTTTATGTCATTTCCTCCGTGCCATCTTGTTGCATTTCATACTATCATCTTTATAATATGTTAAGTATAATTTTATTTATTTTTTATTTTTCATTTTGTATTGAGGTGGGAATTGAACACTATCTTATGATCATCGAGTGCTTTACCCTCATGTCACTGTTGCTCGCAATGGTTGGCCTATTGCAAAAAGGGTCGTGATGTTGTGGTGTCAGACATTATCTGGGATGATAAGAGATATAGACGTTATTAGGCTGCCATGTAGTCGCTAGGATAGTCCAATCCTACTGTTCTCTGCACTAAAGGCTAGCCTAAGATTCCTTTATTTTTAAATTTCTTTCTGTGAATGTATTTTATTTCTGTATGTGTACGAAATGTACTGTCTGGATAATGCAAAGTTGTGGCATACCTCGCCGGTCGGTGGGAACTGCCAGAATGCGACAGCGCGATGGTAAGAGAGAGGTCTCAGATTCCTCCCCTGGAACTTGGGTAGTTCTCCTTGGATAATTGAATGTTTCCTAAGGAGGACCAGTGTGCGTCTCGCGTGCGGCCCAATTTGCGTGTAGCGAGTACTAGGGTGATCGAACCCCAGCTTATGATCAGTAAAAGAGGCTGTGCAGGATGACGCTACTTAACCGCTAGGCCATCTCTCCAGCGCACAGCCAATTGTCCTTTGAAACTACTCAGCCATCTATCCCGTACTCTAGCATTTCATAAAATAACATGTTTAGTTCTCATCTGTTATCTCCTCGACTTCTTTCCATCACTCTGCATCAGTTGTGAGTTCCCATATTTCTCCCCTATTTATTCGGACACTTGATTTCGCAATTTTGTAAAACTCTGTTTGTGTATATATGTTAAATATGGTCATCCAGACAACGCTGACTTGGCTTTGTAATCTACGATCGCTCTCTTCGGAGGCCAAGTTCCCCCTCCACCCAAGATTCTACGTCAGCCATATTTAAGAATCAACACCCTTAAACGATCAACTTACATTCCAGGCTTATCAGTTGCCCAGCAGAATACAGCTGGCCTAATAGTTCTGCTATGATCCTGTGGGCTGCTGCACTTTTCCAGTTCCATGCTGGGTTTTTAATTTTTTAATTATTTTGTATGGTGTATGAATGTACTGTCTGCATTGTAGGTTTGTGCACCATAGCCATGCAGTGCCGCGGGGGTCAGAAAAGAGAGGTCTCAGATTCCCCTGCGATACTGGAGTTCTCCTGGAATTGGAGTTACAAGACGGTTCTCAGCCATCATATTTGATTCAATCCCTAGCCCACCACTGTGGTCGTGGTGGGACTTTGAATTCCTAGAAGATCGTCCACTCTGGCAAGGAGGCATCCGTGCTCTTAACCAGGGCCAGTCCTTATCATCTCAGCCCCCTCAATGCTGGGATATTATAGTTCGCTGATGACTGTTGCATGAGGTCTCGTCCGTTATGTTGAACACATTGCTTTAACATTCATTCGTACTCAATTTCCAGAGGCCTGAAAGATTCTGAGAGATGCACAAGTGTAAGTGAGACATCTACAAAGGAAACTACATGTATGGCTCAGGGAATGAGACTAATACATATTTCCACTTGTTGTAGGATTCGCATGTCCATTCGAAGGCTCATCTGAACTGTCAGGAAATCCCTGTCCTTTCCTTCTTCTACCCCGGATTGAAACTCCAATCAATGTTTGTTCCATAGAGTATAGGATCATATATACATACAGATCACAAGACTTGGAATCATGATTATATAGGCGCCAAGAAGGAAAGCCTGTGGCATTAATAATTTCATTTTAGAAATACAAAAGTGCTCTATTCTCTTTCCTCTCTCTCTTAAGGTAAAGCACCCATTCAGTGCTAGAGGAAATATGATGAATGTTGTGAATGGGAATTAAATGGTACATAGATATAATGATGTTAAATAAAGTGCGTATATTGAAGTTTAGATTTAATACTAGTTTGTATACTCCAGTTTCTCCATTAGGACAACAATAGTTAATAATCCTGTCAATACTTCACAACCTTTCAGATTCCTTGATCTTATTTTCATCTCTGCATCTCTCTGGACTTCAACTATGAATTAAGTCTAAATGATCTTAGATAGAATAATGTTTAGAATGGATCGTCTCCTGGAGGAGTAAATGTATACCAAACAATTCTTTGCTCGTATTCATATGGATATTAGGCTCTGCTTTAACCAAATATAAATATTAACGAATCCATCCCAAAGTGTTGTGAGCTGTATACTGATTTCGCAGTGAGTTTATTGGTTTCTCTTTAGTGATTTATGGCAATGGGATTATCATCCTAGTACTATATACCCTCCAAAAGCAACATGACTCTATCTCAGAGTTGATGTGTTCTGTCCGCGGTGCGATAAGCTGAAAGGTACACTGGATCT
Source organism: Rhizomys pruinosus (assembly GCA_009823505.1). Classification (NCBI taxonomy): domain Eukaryota; kingdom Metazoa; phylum Chordata; class Mammalia; order Rodentia; family Spalacidae; genus Rhizomys; species Rhizomys pruinosus. Next base: position 584,357 of record VZQC01006264.1, on the reverse strand, counting down.
TGCTATATAGCCTCTACAACAACAGTCTCCTCTCCCAGGTAATTGTAAAGAATGGCTTACTCCATAAGTCGTGGTTGGTGGAGATGGGTGGATGGATGCTATATTAAGTTCCTCGAGACTTTCCCTGTGCTTGTAATAGAGCTTTTGATACTGTTCGTTCCCTAAGTCTTCGAGGAGCCTTCCGCCTCTATCACAGTATAATGTTTCTAGAACTGGACAGAGAATTCACTCTCAAGCAGAGTAGCAAGCGTCTAAAGCCTCTACCTTCAAGCAGGTAAGTACCTTTGATGTGAAAGTCATTTTGTTGAGTGATCAATTGGGAGGTCATACCGCGGCTCTCTAGTGCAGTCTGTTGTCTGTCCTCCAGCAATCACCTAGAATCTCTCGAATCAGATCTATGCTTATTTCCTAAAATTTTTGCAATGAACCAATGAGTTCATGCCCCTAACAGCCAAAGAACTGTGACAGTAACCTCCCATTAGCAAGCCACCAGCCTTAGGGATTCAGGCTGAGCTCAAGATACAGTCCAGTCAGTTTAGCAACAGTAGGAAATGCAAAGTGGGTGTGGTGTTTCTTTTTTTTTGGAACATATACTCTGAGCATAGTGCCTTCATCTCTGAGAGCACATTACCAAGCACTGCCTACATAAACTGAAACTATTATTCAGGCATATGAATATACACACATTATTCATGTATATATTAACATTAAAATGAATCTGGTCTGGACTCCCATCCAGATTGCACTTAACACATCTACATATGACGGTTGACTATTCCCCCTTTGTGGCGTTGAGCTCGATACAATTGATTGGGACCAGAGTACATTGGTTATATGGCCAGAATACTAAAGTCCTCCTGACGGGTTTGAGAGATCTGGTCTCTATTATGACCAATTCCTCTTGAAGGAAGAAGCGCTGAATGCATCCATTCCTTCGAGGTTTATTAATCCCTTTGCCTAGGCTCATAATTGAGGGACAGAGGAACTGGTTCATTCATTGCTAGTATTACTTAACTCCCTTGCTGGGAATCTCTGGTCTTCATATTTTCACATTACTCTAGAGAATTCTGAATGATCTCATTCTGTCAATTTGCTTTCTCTAGATGACCTCTCTCCTTTAGTTTTGTCATGAATATCTCTGATTCTCTGTTGTCTCCCTGCTTCTAATCCTCCTATCATCTCTTGAAAAAAAATGTGTGAGGCCCAATCTTGTGATTTTATTTTTTAATGCTGTTGGAATTCTATTTCGATCTTGACACAATTGGATATACTATGAATATACTTAAAATATGCCACACTCTGTTTTATTGTAAACGTGAACGCGCCTCTCTGAGTGCACTCTCCCCAACACCAGCACGGAGGACATTTTTCTACACTCTTTGGCTCCTATTTCTTTCTACATGAGATAACTGGTGTTTTGGAAATTCAGATTCACTGTAGTGTTCATCTGTTCTTTTTTCTTTTTTTTTTTTTGAGACTACATAGGTCTGGTTCTATGTAGTCCTGAGTGGCCTGTAACTCATAGAAATCCTCCTCCCTCTGCCCCCAAGACTGGGGTTACTTATTATTGAAGCTAATTTCTGGCCCCGTCTCTGTGTATTTATTTATTTTTATTTATTAATTATTATTTACATCATATCGAATTCCATCGAGGAATTCAGGTGCAATATATTTTGATCATTATCAGACTCCCACCATCCCAATCCCAAGTGACTTACCCTTGTTGCTTTATCATCCTCATTTATTTTTAAGTACTATTGAGTCTAATTTCTGCTCCTTAAATGCTTTGGGGTGTCTGTCCATCTGCTGGAGCCTTGTCATAGTCAGGCTCTTCATTTTATTGTATTATTATTTATATATTTTTGACTTACACTCTCGTATAATGAAATTAGGTGGTCGTTCTCTCTGTAGTCCTCACCGATGCCCAGATAACTCTCTCTGTGCAAGACCTAGGCTGGCGTGCAACTTCACCCAGGTGGAACTCGCCTCTTGCGCCTCAGGAGGCTTCCGCGGTGAGTACTTGGATTAATGGTGTTTGCCACAACATTCTGTCCTGGCTATGTCTATCTTTTAATTAGTCATCACATCAACCTCAGTTGACTCTGTCACATAACTTTTCTTATTTCTTGAAGCTCGTTTTTGTCTCAGCATAAGCCATTGGTGGATGATAGTCGTGTCATTCGAGTTTATGTAATTCTATCTCCAAACCTGTTACCTCTTATTGATCTCTTTTTCCCTTCATTGGTCCTTTAAATTATAGCTGTCATAATTAAGGATAAGGTGTATTCTTGCCATGCAAATACCCATAGGTCAAGAATAATCTCTATCATGAGATATCCCTAGAGTGACTTCCAATAGAGATGGTTAGATTTATACATTAGGTCGTGAATATACACTCTTTGCACCAGGATCTCCTGCTTGTGACTGTGGTGCTAGCCCACCATCAAATCTGTATGCTTGTACTTTGGTCCATCCTCTGTTTGGCCTCGGATATATTATTCACTTGTTATCCCTTCTGATCCCTGAGTGAAGCTAGCTGTTCTTCCATCGACAACGAGCACCGTCCGCATATCCTTCAGTCGTCGCATCGTTTCGATATTCATCTTTCCTTACCACACAAAGCTTAAAAAGCTAAAGAGCGCAGCTGCCATCCAAGAACTAATATTATCTGTCTCTCCCCTGTTGACCGCCTATTGTGATTCATATGGAGTATCAGGAATGTTCCAGGGGACATTCTGGGGCATACGATTAAGCTCCTCACTCACAGACTCATGGTGTCCGCACCAGGGCTATCATGGTACCGTCTGATGATTCTAATGGGCCTGTGAAGTTCTGGTGATGAGCTAATCAAATATGAGGCTAAGTTCTCGTGAGGAAGGAAAGGTCACCAGAAAAGCCCTGCTCCTTGTCCTGAACTACTTGGCTTGCGTATTGATGTGCGGGGCAAGGGCCATTGCATATTCTCATCTTTATTTGTGTACCTATAGGTCAGCCCAGCAGGCTTCAGTGGACAAGTCCAAACCCATTGCCATACAAACAGTCCTGATTCAATTCAGTCATAATACAAAAAAGCCATGAATATGAGAAAACAAGTTGTAGGAAGAGAAGGGGTTGACAGGGATTAGAGTGAGATAAGAGTGGGTAGGAGGTATGGAGACATGTATGAAAGTGACAAAGAACTATATCAAAGAAAATTATAATAAAATCAGGCAGAGACTATAATAATATATTTAACACTGATTCACAAACACCTCTCTTACTTTTCCATCATGACATTAATTTAGCTTTGTGAGGAGTGCTTGTGCCATGATATTTATATCAAAGAGGTACTATAAAGTAGAGAGCTCGATGATATCCAACCTAATTGATAATTCCTCCTCGTGGTCACCAGATGTATAGCCTCTCGATGGGTAAGGTAATATGATCATGTAATATATGGCTATAAGTTCAATATAAACTAAAGATCACCTTTTGCATATTGCTGAAGTCAATTCTCAGCAGATCGGTTATCTATTGTATTTCATGGTTATAAGCCCAATAAATCTACATGACCACCTGGGACTAATTTCTGTTCTTTAAAGGGACTTGCCTTTGTTTTAAGTAAGCTATGTAACGGTTTCAATTCGTATCTTTTTGTGTAGGGTCAATTTATCACATACTCATTAGTGTTACTATAGTACTCAAATCATTAACTTGCTTTCTAGTCTTATACCAAAGGGTATATTGTTTTTAATAGGTATTAACTATATTAGTGTGAGTGACCTGTGATATGTGCGTAAAAATGTATGTCCCTGTTTCGGCTAAGCTACAGGGTGCTCTTGTGCTTTAATAGTGTCACAAATTGTGGTATGTTTGAACTATGTGATATTATTATTTTGTTTATTTTTGTATGAAAAATAAAGCCTCAGTTTACTCTTGCAAGAGAATGATTCTCGCAGCAATCTCTCTCTCTCTCTCTCTCTCAATTATCAGGAACCAAGAATTTAAAAAAAAAAAAATATCTATCTATCTATCTTATCTATCTTATCTATACTCTATCTATTATTCAATAACACAGCCTCTTCTCTCAACTACTCCCAGGTCCAAAACCCCTTCCCTAAAACCCTAACCAACCATTTGTGATTTATTTTTACACTCACCTGTTTGATTTGTGCTTGATCAATATACTCTGTGACGTTGGTTCCACTCAATGGCCAGGGCTCCACACTCTAAGCAAACAATTGCTTCTCACTAACATGCAATGCCAACAGTTCCTCTGCTAAATGCTGTGCCTACATTTCCTCTCCATGATCTGATTTTATCAGGTTTGATCTGCAGCTCTATCAATGCTATTACAACAACTTATTAGAGTTCATATGAGATGCTAGCCTGCCTTGTTATTCCAGAAATCATGCTCTTGGATGGTAAGATTATATCATTGGTGAAATGGCCAATTCCTACCAAAAACCAATCTACTGATTCACATGCACTTCCCACTAAACTTCCAAAAATTTCCAATGCAACTTTCTTCACTCTTTCACAGAAATTGAAAAAAACAGCTTAAATTTCATCTGGGAATGCAAAAGTCCCAGGATTGACTCCTTCCCCACTCCCCCCCCACAAAAAAAAGTAAATCCTAAACGAGGTGATCCGCAATATAGCAATAATTAGACTCTTGCTGGAAAGTACAAAACAGTCCCTATTTCAAGTTAAAACAATAGGTACCATGTAAGGAAATATACAGCAGGGTTTCTGTATAGAGAAGGAGGCGGATCACACTGTATTAATGAAATAAGATTGAGACGTCACAGCATAAGCCGAGGATACTATTGCCACAGCTGATTTTTGAGAGAGGCTTACAACTACAGCACATCTCTCAAAGGCAGCATTTTGAACAAATGCTTGCGTGATCCTATAGCTAGATGGTAGAGAGAAATAGAGAATCTATAGATACTCCATATATCTAATCAAATTTAACTTACATACAACGCCACCAGAGATTAAGTTCCAAATACACTAAAACATTACTCTTCCAGATGTGACAACAGATTACCCATGAAAGCTCTACAAGGATAAATCTACTAATTTATGGCATATAAATGGATTTTCCTGGAAAAAAGGCTCCTACAATTTTTAGTGCAGAACCATTAAGTTTCANAAGGCTTTCTCCGCATCAATTGAGATGATGGTGTGGTTTTTGTCCTTCAATCCATTGATATGTTTGATGATGTTTATTGATTTTCGTATGTTGAACCATCCCTGCCTCTCTGCTTTGAATCCAACTTGGTCATGGTGGATCATTTTCTTGATGTGAGTCTGTATGTGATTTGCCAGAATCCTGTTTAGAATTTTGGCATCTGTGTTCATTAGGGAGATGGGTCTATAGTTCTCCTTTTTGGTTGTATCTTTCCCTGGTTTTGGTAGTAGCGTAATGCTGGCTTCATAGAAGGATTCTGGGAGAAGTCCCTCCGTTTGTATCCTTCTAAACAATTTAAGTAGTAATGGTTGTAAGTCTTTTCGAAATATTTTACAGAATTCTGCCGTGAAACCATCCGGGCCTGGGCATTTTTTGGTTGGGAGGCTACTTATTACATCTTCAATTTCTTCCTGTACTATTGATCTGTTTAAGCTGTTGATCTCTTCTTGGTTGAGCTTTGGTGATTCCCATGATTTCAGATATTCATCCATTTCTTCTAGGTTTTCAAACTTAGTAGAATATAAGTTATTTTTTTAAATTATTTTCTTTTATTTTTAAGGGATTCTACAATACAATGACACAGTTGTTTGCAGATAGCATTGATGTCACTCATTATGTCATACAATCAGGTAATTGGTGCATTTTGCAAGTATCTATGTCCAAATTTTGAACAACCCAAGGTTCCCATAGACCCGTTGGAGAAGCTTGTGTGCCCAGACATGTTGATCAATCAGGAGTCCAGACTATATTCCTGTAGTCTCATGATTCACCCCTATCTCTCCACAGCCCTTACAATCTACCATGCTTCCTCTTCTGCCAGACTTCCTTGTTTATGAGGTCCTTAAATTCCCTCAACTCCTTAATTTCTCTAATCATATTCATAATTCTTTTGAGATCTGTATCCAAGGGGTCTTCATTAGAGTGTACTCAAATAGGGGTATTAGTGTTTGGTTGAGATCCACCTGAGTCTTTCTTTCCTTGAGCTTTAGTCATTTGAGTAAGGTCTGTTGGAAGTGGTTATAATGTGAAGCTTAGGTATTTATTGAGCTGACACTGATGTTGGCTATATTCTTCAGGTGTTTGCTGGTTGGAAGAAGGGTGTTGGTCTGTACAGTGTTAGGATAGAGTTGAGATTTTGGAGCCTAGAGTATCCATACCTGTACATCAATTAAGAAGTCAACAAACCGGGCTCAGGTGTTTGTTGACTTCTTAATTGATGTACAGGTGTGGATACTCTAGGCTCCAAAATCTCAACTCTATCCTAACATTGTACAGACCAACACCCTTCTTCCAACCAGCAAACAGTTTGCTCAGTGGGCCAAGCCATGCAACACCCAAGCCTGCCTCAACCCCCAGGCCTGCGAAACCTGTACCCCAAGGGCCCCAGGCACTCCTAGTCCTGTGGGCTGGAAGGTCACAATGCTTCCCCTGCAATGCAGCTGGAGTCCCCCACATCCAAGTGGGGTGAACCCAGTGAGATGTACTCATGGAACCACCGTACACAACCCTTAATCTACAGAATGATCCGCCAGGGTCAGTTGCCAAGGGCTATACCTGGGTTCAGTAGGAGAAAGGCTGATGGGGGCTTTCCCTGTTGTCTCCTGATGCCCTTGGGCCATGTCTATAGCGCCAAAGTATAGTCTCTAAGGTTCCAAGTTCCCTCGGACCACCTCCAACCCTTTCCAGTACTTTGGGGGCCCCTAAGTCCCCCTCCCTGACTTTGTCCTTAGATGCTCAGAATGCACCCACCGCCTTGGGAGCCACCATCTTGGAAAAGCCGTAAGTTCTATGTTTGAATAGTTACTGTTCCCACTTTCCCCACTGTATGCAAAGAGTAAAAATGAATTGCTTAGCTAGCAAACTAGTATGTGTAGTACTAAACGGAAAAGATTGATTTCTTTCAGTTTTTCCAACTTGGGTCAACATAATGTTTTTCCTTTCTTTTTATTCCGTCACTCCCTCCTTGAAGATTTTTTAAATTTTCCTTAACTTGCCTTCTTAGTTAACTGGTCAGTCTTTGTAAGCTCCTGTGATGTTACTGGTAGTATGTACTTCAAGACATGTATAAATAATCAGGGTGGTTGAAGAGTGTGGAGGAGGGGAACAGTCACCTTGCTGAATGGGTACGGGGAAGGTTGGTGCTGAGATGGAGTGTGCGTTGGATGTTGGATGAATGGTGAAAAGCACACAGATATTAGAGGGCAACTGGCTTTGCAGGTGATTGAGAAAAGGCATGGATTTCTAAGAGTTTGTGTTACCATTCCAGGACATTTCTGCTGTTCTAGTGGCCCATGCATTGAGCATTTGTTCCAAATGTTAATGCTCTGAAGGTGGGTAGGTGGTTAGGGAGCTGGGAGGAGTGGGGGCGGGGGGGCGCGGGAATAGACAAGGTAGTGCTGTGTAGTCTAGGCTGGCCCCAAACTCCTGGTTCTCTTGTCTCAGCTTCCCTTGTGCTGGGATTATGGGCGTTCATCACCACGCCTGGCCATGTTTTTCATTTATAAATGAAGCACTATTCCTGACAATTCCATTGAAGTGAGGCAGGATAGGTTTTTGGAAGCATCTGCTTTGTTCTTCCATCTGCTGTAGTCTTCTCTGGTACTGTGCTTAAGTGTGGTGAAGTGCTGTCTCACTTCAGAATGCTTTCAAAGCTGAAGGACTACAAGGAATAGCCTGCCTGGCTTTTCTCCAAACCCTTTCCAGGTATAACCCGACTAATGTTTTCTTCAACTAAAACAAACTTTGTGTGCTTCAAGTGGTTGAAAAAAACCAACTCCTTGAGTCTTGGCTAGTAGTGGAAGAAATACTTGAACCGTTGTCTCTGTGAGACTCCTGATACATACCAGACATTCACCCCATGCTGTGGCCCATGTTATCCATGAACCAGTTGGCAGGATTAGTGGGTAACACATGAACTTATAGGCTAGACTTGTGATGGGAAGAAGAGACAGAACTGGCCTGCTGTGGATAAAGCATGCAGAGAGCAGCCTAGTTTGATTTCTGTTGCTCTTCGAAGCACCATGACCAAAAACTACGTAAGGAGGAAAGGGTTCAGGACATACTTCTAGGTAACAGTCCCTTGCTGAGACCATGAAAGAATGCTGCTTACCAGCTTGTTCTCTGGCTCATGCTCAGCTAGCTTTCTTACGTAGCCCTGGCCCACTGGCCGGGGACGGTGCTGCCTACTGTGGGCTGCTCCCTCTCACATCAATGATCGATCAAGAGAGTTCCTCTCAGGCATGGCCACAGGCCAGTGTGATGGAGGCAGTTTGTGTGTTGAGGCTGCCTCAGCTGATCTCAGGCTCTGTCAAGTTGACAAGAAGACTAACTAGGACAGAGGATGAACTGCTTTGTGGAAGATCCAAGTTAGATTCCTAGCACCCATGTCAGGTGTTCACTCTAGCTCTAGGAGATCTAAGGCCCTCAGGCCTCTGCAGGGACCTGCACTCATGTGTACAAACCCACATTCAGACACACATAATCAAAATATGAAAAACAAATCTTAAAAATAATAAAAAAAAAGGCTGTAGGCTGGGCAATCCCAGCACTTGGGAAGCAGAGGCAGGCTGTGAGTTCAAGGCCAGCCTGGTATACATAGTGAGTTCTAGGCCACCTAGGGCTACAGGGAGACCCTGTCTCAAAAAGACGGAAAAGAAAAAAAAAAAAAA
>VZQC01006264.1:532688-575111 GCA_009823505.1 Rhizomys pruinosus | reverse complement strand
GAGACAGGGTCTCCCTAAAGTCCCAGCTGTCCTGGAACTCACTCTGTAGACCAGGCTGGCCTTGAACTCACAAAGACCTACCTGCCTCTGCCTCCCAAGTGCTAGGATTAAAAGTGTGCACCACCATGCCAGGCTAGGACTGGCTCTTTTAGTGGTGTTCTGTAAACAGTTGAATTTGCTCCATTAATGCATTAATGTATTCTGAATAAAAGTTTTAGAAATTCAGTCAGTCTTGGGACAACATCTAACATCTCTATCTACTCTTATAAACTCAGTTAAAAAGTTAAACGGCTGGGCGTGGTGGTGCACGCCTTTAATCCTAGCACTTGGGAGGCAGAGGCAGGCGAATCTTTGTGAGTTCAAGGCCAGCCTGGTCTACAGAGTGAGTTCCAGGACAGCTGGAGCTATAGGGAGACCCTGTCTCGAAAAGACCAAAAAAAAAAGTTAAATGAACCTTAGAAATGAAGCTGTTTTAGGGATGTGAGGAGGACACAAATTAAGATGCAACTTTGCTTTGATATATTTTAATTTTCCAATAACTAGTTTATTGTTATGATTATGATTATTATTTCTGTTACTGTTTTGAGATAGAGTCATGCCGTGTACTGCAGGCTGGCCTGGAATTCACAATCCTCCTGCCTTAGCCTCATGAGTTTTGGGATTAGTAAGTATGCACCAGTATATGTGGCAGTAATTTTATTTTTGAAAATGGCTTTTTAGAGGCACATATTGTAAGTATTCTGATATGGTAAAACCAATAATTGGTCAGACAATAGATACACTTTTAAAAAAGGGTTACAATATGGATAGTCCATTGTGTGGCTGCCTGACTAAACATCATCGGATGCCTGCTATGTACTAGATGTGGATGTGGGGATAGATTAGGCTGTGCCAGCCTATCAGCAGAGAGCAGAGAGTTTGTGCTGGGAAATGATAAACTTTGAACCAACGTGTAAACCATTTAAGGCCCTGCCCAAGGGTCATCTAACTTTATGAATGTGGGAGTCTTTGTGGTTTTGAATAAAAAGACTGATATGTTACAAGTGATATGCCTAAAAACCCTTATGAAAATTAACTTTTTGGTTATAAATTTCAGCAGTTCTCTAGTAGCACTTGATTTTTCTTAGCCCTTAGAGCTTTGTTGGCCCTTAGACTCCATTGCAGCTGTACTAAGCATTGCAGCCACTTTCTTTATCATACACACTGCACTCTAGGAACTAGTCATCATTGTGAGGCCCTGAGCAAATTATTTTCTCTCCAGGCACATTTTCCTCTTGGCTTCTTCTCGAATTGATTTCTAAGTCTAATCATAGCTCTTCAAACCTACTGGATCCTCATTACTATTTGTATGAGCACTGTTCTTACTCTACCACTAGATGGCGCTAGTGTACTGTGAACCCTGTCACTTCTGGGACATAAAAGCCTTGGGAATCAGTCTAGTTTACCCCCACCCCTCACCTCACTTGACACCTGGGGACTAATACTCAGGTTAAGTGACACAGTCAAGGTCATGCAGGTGCTCAGAACCTCTTGACTCAGCCATCCATTTTCTCCCCTCTTTTGTACTCTGTGGCTTTGTGAAGGAAATTCTAATATCATATTCCCAACCATCTGTGTTCTTCAAAAAATATTTTAAAATTAGAAAATTACTCTTTAAATACATACATTACATTTAAAATAAACACTTGTTCTGCTTTTTTGTTTCTGTATTGGCTGCACACACTGGACTCTCAGCTTCGATAGGACTGTGGAAGGCAATGGTTTCTTGACTTGCCCTTTTCTCCATAGAACTCTATAAAATCCCAGCTGGAGCCTCTCTGTCAGGGGGCTGTCTCTTTCCATTCTTGGCCAGACCCTTGGTAAAAGGCTTCCTTTTAGCTCTTCCTCCAGCTGAGCATGAAGGTCAGCTCCTCATGTTCCCTTCACTGCTGCGCTGTCCATCTGCACAGCCCAGTCAGGGCAGCCTTTTGGGGAAAGGAGGACAGTAGCAACGAACTAGACCCTGTGGGTGTCCCTAGCACACATTATCTGCTCTGCACTGTTTTTTTACTTCCTGTCTTTATTACTGAGTAGGGTAGTATTTTCATAAATTAAGGCTCATTTGTGGGCAGGACGGTGTAGTGGGAGGCCAAGTGGAAAAGAAGAGGGCTTTGGAGTCACACGGATGGGGTTGCACACCTCTGTCCCTTCAGGATCTCCTTCATGAGGGGCCCTTCACTTCTTGCACGTTTTTTTGAGGAGTACGTGAAGTAATGTATGCAAAGCTCAGTGTCAGTACCTGGCACACTTAGTAGATACCCATTATTTTGGTGACTGTAGGGAGGGAACAGGGGTGATGATCATATATGAAAGGTTGGATTGAAATGTGGCTATTCAAAATTGGTAAATGCTGCTGTTACCAGAAAATTTGGGGGAGTCACACCAGACATACTATATGATACTGGGGGAAAATTGGGTCCTACTTAGCGTTCTTAGTTTCATTATCACAAGAATTTAAGAATAGAGTGGAACTGAAGCTGGAGGACAGCCTTATTAGCATTTAAGAGAAAAATCCCAGGGCAGGCAAGTTGTAAATCTCAGCTGCTGCCCAGAGGAGGAGAGTGGAAGAGAAGGAAAAAAGCCATGCCATTTGAGTCAAGCCAGGAGGTCAGCCACCATGCAGCAGGCAGACACATGGCCGGAAGGGGCTCCAGAAGAAGAGTAAGGAAGCCCAGCATACCAGAGAAACATATTTAGGTTCTGGTGAGCATCTGAAAGAAAAAGAAGTCGCACCTTTCTTACATCTTTCTACTCAGAAAGGGGGCAGGCTGAGCAGAACCTCAGGGTGGCTTGTAGGGACTGTGCTGGGGTGGGGGAGGGTGGAATTCTGGAAGAGTACTGTATGTCATTATTCTGCCTATTTCTTTAGCATAGCTTAAGGTGAGCTGGCCTTCTTTAGGGGTGGTCCCTTAGCCTGGTCATTGGATTAATTTAAGGAGACAGTGGAATGGCTTCACCCAGGACACTCTTTCTCTTTATCTTACTACATTCTGTGTGCACACCACAGCACTAGCTGGAGTCAGAGGACGGCTGCTCTCTCCTTCCACCTTGTTCTGAGTGCTCCAGCCTAGCTGCTTGCAGTCCTGTAGGAGCACCACTGACTTCATCTGGCTTTTTTACATGGGTTATGGGCATAAAAGCAGGTAGGTCAGGTCATCAGACTTGTGGGGCAAGTGCTGCTGCCTGCTGAACCATCTCATTGGCCACACCAGTCATTATTGATTATAGTCGATTAAGTAACTTTATTTTAAGTAACTATTTGAGTAACTATTTTTTTAATATTTAAAAAATTTATTTATTTATTTATTTTCTATGTGTATGAATGTACTGTCTGCATGTAGCTTGTGCACCCATGTCATGCAATGCCACGGAGGTCAGAAGAGGGTGTCGAATTCCCCTGGAACTGGAGTTAAAGATGGTTCTCAGCCACCATGTGGGTGCTGGGGATCGAACCAGGGTCCTCTTCAAGAGCAGTTGGCGCTCTTAACCACTAAGCCATCTCTCCAGCCCCTTAAGTAACAATTTAAAAGAAAGTAAAAGAGATGCCAGGAATTCTTAGACCTTCCTATTCTAAAGTTTTTTTTAAATTTATTTCTGTACGTGTATGAATGTACTGTCTGCACGCAAGTTTGCGCACCCGTGTCGTGCAATGCCATGGAGGTCAGAAGAGGGCGTCGGGTTCCCCTGGAACTGGAGTTCTCCTGGAATTGGAGTTTCAGACGGTTCTCAGCCTCCATGTGGGTGCTGGGGATCGAACCCAGGTCCTCTGTAAGAGTGGTCGGTGCTCTTAACCCCTAGGCCATCTCTCCAGCCCAGACCTTCCTATTCTAAAGACCACAGTTGAGAAATGAAGAACAAATGATGCAATGAGTCACTTCTAAGCAATTGGAAGATTTAGAGTTGTTATTTGATTTTTTTCAAAAGAGCCTTGCATGATTTCAACAAATAGGATTTGTGGAATACCCTCACTATGTAGACCAGGCTGGCCTTGAACTCAGAGATCCACCTGCCTCTGCCTCCCGAATGCTGGGATTAAAGGTGTGCACCACCACACCCAGCCTGAAACAAATTATTGAAACAACTGCAAAAAAGTAACCAAAGGTAAAAGGAACCATATTAGCCAGGTGCCACGCTTTTAATCCCAGCACTAGGGAGGCAGAGGCAGGTGGATCTCTGAGTTCAAGGTCAGCCTGGTCTACTTAGTAAGTTCTAGGCCAGCTGGGACTAAAGGGAGACCTGGCCTCAAAAAAAAGACAAAAAATCATATTAATGCTTTATATTAGATTAAGTCATGTGTCTGGATCTTTATTAATCTTTTTGTATTGTTAAGGTATTGATCATAAAAATGGTTTAAAACACAGGCAAATAATAAGCTTCAACTGACCAGCGTGGTTTAGAGTTATAACTGGTATTATTTATAGTATTTGTTAATTTTTTTGTGTGCATTTTAAAATTCAGTTTTTTTATTCGGATCTTGATTTTATACAGCATAATTTTCAAATTAATGCATGGGAGAGTATTTGTTTTCGCTGATACAGAATTCTGGCAAGACTCAGGCATGTTGAGACCCTTGAGGGCATTTCACATTATTTAGTCCAAAATGAGATGAGATAGCCCTCTTACAAGTTACCTTACATAAGTCATAATATCTGACATGGCATACAATAAAGGATGCTTGTATCAGTTTGTATAGAAAAAACATGCTTGATGAAGCCAGGCCAATTAAGCTCATGTCTGTAGTCCCAACACTTGAGGCAGAAGGACTGATGAGAGTTTTGAGGGCAGCCTGGGCTACAGAATGGGACCAGTGTAATAAATATGCCTGAACCACATTAAACCAACCAAACAAAAACTTTTGCAAGATATGTCTTTATTTCAGAGACGTTAAGTGGTGAACAAAAGAGTATGCCTTAGAATTGATGAAATACAACACGAGGGCTTTGAAACTTTCAACTTGTGTGGGAAGAGGGGACTTATTTTACATATTTTCATCTAAGGTAGCATGGACATGTTTTTAGGGAATGTGCACTGAATAGTTCTTTTATTCATTCAATTAATAACCAGATGAGGGGTTGGAGACATGGTTCAGTAGTTAAGAGCACTGGTTGCTCTTGGAGAAGACCCGGGTTTGGTTCCCAGCATACACATGGTGGCTAGCAACTGTCCATAACTCCAGTTCCAGGGCATCCAACGCCCTCTTCTGACCTCTAAGGGAATTGCATAACACAGGTGCACTTATTTACATGCAGGCAATACACTCATAGACTAAAAATACTAAATAAAATATTTTAACAAAGAGTAAGTGGGTGAAGGTAAAATGGAGCTCTTTTTTTTTTTTTTTTTGAGACAGGGTCTCCCTGTAGCTCCAGCTGGCCTGGAACTTGTAGGTACACCTGGCTGACCTTGAACTCACAGAGATCCTCCTGCCTCTGCCCCCCAAGTGCTGGGATTAAAGGTGTGTGCTACCACACCTGGCATAGGGCTCCTTTTTTGGGGGGGGAAGGGCTCATTTTATAAATTGCTGGAAGTCCCACAATTCAGAACAATTAACTGGTTACAGCCAGGTCCTCCCCCAGCCTGCTTCTTCCCACCGCTCTTTTCACCAGGCTTCTCCTACCCCTCCTCCAAAATCTACTCTTCATAAAGGTGTTGGTTATTTACAGCCACGTGTGAATTCACGGTGAAGTGTTAAGTTGCCCAAGGACATTTGCTTATCTCTAATTATCAGATAAAAATCTTTATCTGCCTAAAGATCTTTCTGGACTCTGTTGGCCTTATGGAACAAGATTTGTGGGATGGCTGAGGGAGGAGGGGTGTGGAGGCTGCTCCCCTCTGATAGTGAGGAAGGGCGATGGGGTCAGGGACATTGTGTGTGTTGTTGGTGTGTGTGTGTGTGTCACCGCTAGCACGGTGTGTGATAGTAAGATTGTGTGTGTGAGATTTCTTTTCCCTCTCCAGTCTCTGCCTTTGTGCTCTCAGTCTGTAAGAAAGTAGACTTCCTCTGGCCAGTGGTGTCACATCTTTTATTCCTAGCACTTTGGGAGGCAGAGGCAGGCGGATCTTTGTTGAGTTCGAAGAAAGCCAGCCTGGTCTACAAAGAGTAGTGAGTTCCAGGATAGCTGGGGCTACAGGAGAAAAACAACAATCTGAAAAATGCCAAAATAAAAAAAAAAAAAACAAAAGTAGACTTCCATTTACTGTGGCTTTATGTCTGGAAAGGAAAACAAACTTAGCACACAGTAGCTATATTTCTGACTAATGTAGGATTTTTATCAGTTGTAGCTTCCTTTTGATCTGGTCTATTGAATTTTAAGGAAACGATGTGTTGTCTAACAGGAATATCCTTTTTTTTTAATATCTTTTAATTTATTTTTCTCTGCGGTATGGAAATGTACTGGTCTGTCCATGCAGGTTTGTGCACCCCGTTCTGTCTGCGCAAAGGCCCGAGGGGGTTCTGAAGAGGGTGGTCTAATTCCTGTGAGTTCTCCTTGGAATTAGAGTTTTCAAGGACATATCTCAGCCGCAATGGTGGTGCTGCGGATCGATACCGGGTTCCTCTGCAAAGCAGTTGGCGCTCTTACCACATAGGCCACGATCACGGACTAGCATCATTTTTTTAACATCACTAGTCCGTTTTTTTAGCTCAATTGACAACAATTCTATAATATTTATACGTTTCATCTAAGATTCTTGTTTGTAACTTTATGTTTTCAACGAATATTATTATCCAACATGTAACTATCGATTCTTTCTTCGTAACAACATGTCATATTTTTGTTATTACTTTTTAACCATCTGCCTTGTAAGTTCACAGATCAAGTCGTGATGTTTTTTGTTCTTCTCTTGTTGTCTCTTCAGATAGTTCTACATGCCTTCCATTCTGTATTTGTCTCTCCATAAAGAGTATATAATTGTGTATCTAAATATTTTCTAGAGAGAGTTTTTAAACATAATAATATATTTTCTGTTCTTTTTTATTTGCATACTCGTTAAAGGAAATCTGAGATGAGGTCCACTCCACAATTTGCTCTTTTCTCCAGCCCCCCCCCCCCTGTATTTTTGAGACAGGACGGCTTCGTCCCTATAGCTCCACAAGATGCCGTGGACTCACTCTGAGACCCAGTGTACCTGCCTTGAACCTCATCAAGGAGAGATCTGGCTTAGCCTCTGCCTCCTGAGTGCTAGGAATTAAAAGTGGGGGTCCCAATCTTCTGGTTCTATATTTAGGGTTCTAGTATAAAACTGTGCTAGACCATTGATTCTTATTCTGGACCGGCTCCCCGATGATTCCAAATGTGCTTCTGATACGTTGACTTAGTATTCATGGTGAGGAGGGTTTCCTAGGTGGTCAAGTTCCAGCTTGCAACAACTCTGCGTCCACAGGTCCTGTGTCATGACAAGCTATGACATGTGACGTATATCGCAACAGGGACTTCACACCTTCAAGTTTTTAGAGGCAATCAAGGACTATGGGCAATAGCCTACATTTAACTGGTTGGGTTGTCCTCTTGGAACCGTACATACTTGGAAGGAGGACACAACTGGGAAGAGACATAACTGGAAGGGATTTCAATGCTTGCACTGTGGTATATTGTTATATAGCTTCAGGGTTAAAAGCATATAGGTGTCTTATTTAACATACATTAAATAACATGTTAATATACTAATCTCTGTATTTTTCAGTGAACTTAAGGAATGATATATTCCTCTATGCTTTTTCATATCACCCAAGAGTTTATTTTTTCTCTCATTCTTCTCTCATCATAATCCCTTTCCCTCCTTCCCATGAAACGTGCCCTCCCTCCCCATTTCCTACTTGATTAACTTCTGTATCTTACTATTGCTCTCCTTTGATCCCCTCTTTCAATCCCCTCACATGATTTCTTTTCTTGTTTTATTCATAGGCTTTCTATGGTCACCTCATGATAGATATATATTTATATCTAAAGAATCAGAGCTAGGATCCACAAGCGAGGGATGAGATTACTTGTTTGTTTTTCTGAATTGCTGGTTTCCTCGAGTACATATCATACCTTCTAAATTCCATTCATGTACCAGAAAATGTTATGATTCTCTGTTTCACTGTTTCTAATCTACCTATCCTTCATTATCTTTTCTTTTTTTTAATTTTTTTTAATTTTATTTATTTCTGTATTTTTTTTTTTTTTTTTTTTTTTTCTTTGTTTCATTTTTTAGAGTCTGTGCACCCGTGTCGTGCCCCGCACAATTGTTCCGCGAAAGGTCAGAAGAAGGTGTCGGACTCCGCTGGAACTGGATTCTCCTGGAATTGGGAGTTTCAGGCGGTTCTAGGCCACCATGTGCTGCGTGTGGCTGCTGAGGACTCAAAACCTCTGGTCTTCTGTAAGAGTAGTCGGTGCTTTTAACCGCTTAGGCCATCTCTCCAGCCCCCTTTCTTTTTTTTTTTTTTAAAAACTATTTTATTGGAAAAAAGGAGAGAATTATTTATGAATGATTATCTCATGGGTAAATACCAGTTGTTTGGCGAGGATTCACAGAATAGAATACTGTAATTTTTTGGTTGGTATCCCAATTCTGATTAGGAGCTATGTCTCATCCTGTTGTCTCTCTCAAGACCTTTACCATAATGACTGCGCATGGGAATGTGAAATCTATTTTATCATCTACTCTATCAAATCTATATACTATCCCCTACTTCTAGGTTCTATCTATACTATCTTTATCTGTTTCTTAGTCATCATCTATTTTATCTCTGTCATCTCTTATCTATCTCTTATCTATCTCTAGCTATCATCTATCTACCATCCGTCCCAGTCTATCTATCTATATCTATTTATCTGTCTATTATCTATCATATATCTATTATCTATCTATCTATTCTATCCTGTGTACTTCTATCTGTCTCACTTCTTTCTCCTCATATTCCTTAAAGATCCAAAATTTGCAAAAGTAAATACAAGTCCACTAATTATAAAATCAAACCAGAAAAGGCAATACAATAAGTAATTACACACTGTGCCTATAATAATTACTCTCTGAGCCATTCCCACTTCAAATCATTATCACTTAAATACATCCTTTCCATTCTACCTAGGCCGCTCTGTCTAAAAATCTCAAAGCATAGTCCTTATCCTGACTCTGCTGAAAACTGCCAGAAATCGCTCTCCAAGTCGCTAAACCATTTTCCTTTATGTCATTTCCTCCGTGCCATCTTGTTGCATTTCATACTATCATCTTTATAATATGTTAAGTATAATTTTATTTATTTTTTATTTTTCATTTTGTATTGAGGTGGGAATTGAACACTATCTTATGATCATCGAGTGCTTTACCCTCATGTCACTGTTGCTCGCAATGGTTGGCCTATTGCAAAAAGGGTCGTGATGTTGTGGTGTCAGACATTATCTGGGATGATAAGAGATATAGACGTTATTAGGCTGCCATGTAGTCGCTAGGATAGTCCAATCCTACTGTTCTCTGCACTAAAGGCTAGCCTAAGATTCCTTTATTTTTAAATTTCTTTCTGTGAATGTATTTTATTTCTGTATGTGTACGAAATGTACTGTCTGGATAATGCAAAGTTGTGGCATACCTCGCCGGTCGGTGGGAACTGCCAGAATGCGACAGCGCGATGGTAAGAGAGAGGTCTCAGATTCCTCCCCTGGAACTTGGGTAGTTCTCCTTGGATAATTGAATGTTTCCTAAGGAGGACCAG
This sequence comes from Rhizomys pruinosus, assembly GCA_009823505.1. Taxonomy (NCBI): domain Eukaryota; kingdom Metazoa; phylum Chordata; class Mammalia; order Rodentia; family Spalacidae; genus Rhizomys; species Rhizomys pruinosus. Next base: position 565,378 of record VZQC01006264.1, on the reverse strand, counting down.
TGTGCGTCTCGCGTGCGGCCCAATTTGCGTGTAGCGAGTACTAGGGTGATCGAACCCCAGCTTATGATCAGTAAAAGAGGCTGTGCAGGATGACGCTACTTAACCGCTAGGCCATCTCTCCAGCGCACAGCCAATTGTCCTTTGAAACTACTCAGCCATCTATCCCGTACTCTAGCATTTCATAAAATAACATGTTTAGTTCTCATCTGTTATCTCCTCGACTTCTTTCCATCACTCTGCATCAGTTGTGAGTTCCCATATTTCTCCCCTATTTATTCGGACACTTGATTTCGCAATTTTGTAAAACTCTGTTTGTGTATATATGTTAAATATGGTCATCCAGACAACGCTGACTTGGCTTTGTAATCTACGATCGCTCTCTTCGGAGGCCAAGTTCCCCCTCCACCCAAGATTCTACGTCAGCCATATTTAAGAATCAACACCCTTAAACGATCAACTTACATTCCAGGCTTATCAGTTGCCCAGCAGAATACAGCTGGCCTAATAGTTCTGCTATGATCCTGTGGGCTGCTGCACTTTTCCAGTTCCATGCTGGGTTTTTAATTTTTTAATTATTTTGTATGGTGTATGAATGTACTGTCTGCATTGTAGGTTTGTGCACCATAGCCATGCAGTGCCGCGGGGGTCAGAAAAGAGAGGTCTCAGATTCCCCTGCGATACTGGAGTTCTCCTGGAATTGGAGTTACAAGACGGTTCTCAGCCATCATATTTGATTCAATCCCTAGCCCACCACTGTGGTCGTGGTGGGACTTTGAATTCCTAGAAGATCGTCCACTCTGGCAAGGAGGCATCCGTGCTCTTAACCAGGGCCAGTCCTTATCATCTCAGCCCCCTCAATGCTGGGATATTATAGTTCGCTGATGACTGTTGCATGAGGTCTCGTCCGTTATGTTGAACACATTGCTTTAACATTCATTCGTACTCAATTTCCAGAGGCCTGAAAGATTCTGAGAGATGCACAAGTGTAAGTGAGACATCTACAAAGGAAACTACATGTATGGCTCAGGGAATGAGACTAATACATATTTCCACTTGTTGTAGGATTCGCATGTCCATTCGAAGGCTCATCTGAACTGTCAGGAAATCCCTGTCCTTTCCTTCTTCTACCCCGGATTGAAACTCCAATCAATGTTTGTTCCATAGAGTATAGGATCATATATACATACAGATCACAAGACTTGGAATCATGATTATATAGGCGCCAAGAAGGAAAGCCTGTGGCATTAATAATTTCATTTTAGAAATACAAAAGTGCTCTATTCTCTTTCCTCTCTCTCTTAAGGTAAAGCACCCATTCAGTGCTAGAGGAAATATGATGAATGTTGTGAATGGGAATTAAATGGTACATAGATATAATGATGTTAAATAAAGTGCGTATATTGAAGTTTAGATTTAATACTAGTTTGTATACTCCAGTTTCTCCATTAGGACAACAATAGTTAATAATCCTGTCAATACTTCACAACCTTTCAGATTCCTTGATCTTATTTTCATCTCTGCATCTCTCTGGACTTCAACTATGAATTAAGTCTAAATGATCTTAGATAGAATAATGTTTAGAATGGATCGTCTCCTGGAGGAGTAAATGTATACCAAACAATTCTTTGCTCGTATTCATATGGATATTAGGCTCTGCTTTAACCAAATATAAATATTAACGAATCCATCCCAAAGTGTTGTGAGCTGTATACTGATTTCGCAGTGAGTTTATTGGTTTCTCTTTAGTGATTTATGGCAATGGGATTATCATCCTAGTACTATATACCCTCCAAAAGCAACATGACTCTATCTCAGAGTTGATGTGTTCTGTCCGCGGTGCGATAAGCTGAAAGGTACACTGGATCTTGCTATATAGCCTCTACAACAACAGTCTCCTCTCCCAGGTAATTGTAAAGAATGGCTTACTCCATAAGTCGTGGTTGGTGGAGATGGGTGGATGGATGCTATATTAAGTTCCTCGAGACTTTCCCTGTGCTTGTAATAGAGCTTTTGATACTGTTCGTTCCCTAAGTCTTCGAGGAGCCTTCCGCCTCTATCACAGTATAATGTTTCTAGAACTGGACAGAGAATTCACTCTCAAGCAGAGTAGCAAGCGTCTAAAGCCTCTACCTTCAAGCAGGTAAGTACCTTTGATGTGAAAGTCATTTTGTTGAGTGATCAATTGGGAGGTCATACCGCGGCTCTCTAGTGCAGTCTGTTGTCTGTCCTCCAGCAATCACCTAGAATCTCTCGAATCAGATCTATGCTTATTTCCTAAAATTTTTGCAATGAACCAATGAGTTCATGCCCCTAACAGCCAAAGAACTGTGACAGTAACCTCCCATTAGCAAGCCACCAGCCTTAGGGATTCAGGCTGAGCTCAAGATACAGTCCAGTCAGTTTAGCAACAGTAGGAAATGCAAAGTGGGTGTGGTGTTTCTTTTTTTTTGGAACATATACTCTGAGCATAGTGCCTTCATCTCTGAGAGCACATTACCAAGCACTGCCTACATAAACTGAAACTATTATTCAGGCATATGAATATACACACATTATTCATGTATATATTAACATTAAAATGAATCTGGTCTGGACTCCCATCCAGATTGCACTTAACACATCTACATATGACGGTTGACTATTCCCCCTTTGTGGCGTTGAGCTCGATACAATTGATTGGGACCAGAGTACATTGGTTATATGGCCAGAATACTAAAGTCCTCCTGACGGGTTTGAGAGATCTGGTCTCTATTATGACCAATTCCTCTTGAAGGAAGAAGCGCTGAATGCATCCATTCCTTCGAGGTTTATTAATCCCTTTGCCTAGGCTCATAATTGAGGGACAGAGGAACTGGTTCATTCATTGCTAGTATTACTTAACTCCCTTGCTGGGAATCTCTGGTCTTCATATTTTCACATTACTCTAGAGAATTCTGAATGATCTCATTCTGTCAATTTGCTTTCTCTAGATGACCTCTCTCCTTTAGTTTTGTCATGAATATCTCTGATTCTCTGTTGTCTCCCTGCTTCTAATCCTCCTATCATCTCTTGAAAAAAAATGTGTGAGGCCCAATCTTGTGATTTTATTTTTTAATGCTGTTGGAATTCTATTTCGATCTTGACACAATTGGATATACTATGAATATACTTAAAATATGCCACACTCTGTTTTATTGTAAACGTGAACGCGCCTCTCTGAGTGCACTCTCCCCAACACCAGCACGGAGGACATTTTTCTACACTCTTTGGCTCCTATTTCTTTCTACATGAGATAACTGGTGTTTTGGAAATTCAGATTCACTGTAGTGTTCATCTGTTCTTTTTTCTTTTTTTTTTTTTGAGACTACATAGGTCTGGTTCTATGTAGTCCTGAGTGGCCTGTAACTCATAGAAATCCTCCTCCCTCTGCCCCCAAGACTGGGGTTACTTATTATTGAAGCTAATTTCTGGCCCCGTCTCTGTGTATTTATTTATTTTTATTTATTAATTATTATTTACATCATATCGAATTCCATCGAGGAATTCAGGTGCAATATATTTTGATCATTATCAGACTCCCACCATCCCAATCCCAAGTGACTTACCCTTGTTGCTTTATCATCCTCATTTATTTTTAAGTACTATTGAGTCTAATTTCTGCTCCTTAAATGCTTTGGGGTGTCTGTCCATCTGCTGGAGCCTTGTCATAGTCAGGCTCTTCATTTTATTGTATTATTATTTATATATTTTTGACTTACACTCTCGTATAATGAAATTAGGTGGTCGTTCTCTCTGTAGTCCTCACCGATGCCCAGATAACTCTCTCTGTGCAAGACCTAGGCTGGCGTGCAACTTCACCCAGGTGGAACTCGCCTCTTGCGCCTCAGGAGGCTTCCGCGGTGAGTACTTGGATTAATGGTGTTTGCCACAACATTCTGTCCTGGCTATGTCTATCTTTTAATTAGTCATCACATCAACCTCAGTTGACTCTGTCACATAACTTTTCTTATTTCTTGAAGCTCGTTTTTGTCTCAGCATAAGCCATTGGTGGATGATAGTCGTGTCATTCGAGTTTATGTAATTCTATCTCCAAACCTGTTACCTCTTATTGATCTCTTTTTCCCTTCATTGGTCCTTTAAATTATAGCTGTCATAATTAAGGATAAGGTGTATTCTTGCCATGCAAATACCCATAGGTCAAGAATAATCTCTATCATGAGATATCCCTAGAGTGACTTCCAATAGAGATGGTTAGATTTATACATTAGGTCGTGAATATACACTCTTTGCACCAGGATCTCCTGCTTGTGACTGTGGTGCTAGCCCACCATCAAATCTGTATGCTTGTACTTTGGTCCATCCTCTGTTTGGCCTCGGATATATTATTCACTTGTTATCCCTTCTGATCCCTGAGTGAAGCTAGCTGTTCTTCCATCGACAACGAGCACCGTCCGCATATCCTTCAGTCGTCGCATCGTTTCGATATTCATCTTTCCTTACCACACAAAGCTTAAAAAGCTAAAGAGCGCAGCTGCCATCCAAGAACTAATATTATCTGTCTCTCCCCTGTTGACCGCCTATTGTGATTCATATGGAGTATCAGGAATGTTCCAGGGGACATTCTGGGGCATACGATTAAGCTCCTCACTCACAGACTCATGGTGTCCGCACCAGGGCTATCATGGTACCGTCTGATGATTCTAATGGGCCTGTGAAGTTCTGGTGATGAGCTAATCAAATATGAGGCTAAGTTCTCGTGAGGAAGGAAAGGTCACCAGAAAAGCCCTGCTCCTTGTCCTGAACTACTTGGCTTGCGTATTGATGTGCGGGGCAAGGGCCATTGCATATTCTCATCTTTATTTGTGTACCTATAGGTCAGCCCAGCAGGCTTCAGTGGACAAGTCCAAACCCATTGCCATACAAACAGTCCTGATTCAATTCAGTCATAATACAAAAAAGCCATGAATATGAGAAAACAAGTTGTAGGAAGAGAAGGGGTTGACAGGGATTAGAGTGAGATAAGAGTGGGTAGGAGGTATGGAGACATGTATGAAAGTGACAAAGAACTATATCAAAGAAAATTATAATAAAATCAGGCAGAGACTATAATAATATATTTAACACTGATTCACAAACACCTCTCTTACTTTTCCATCATGACATTAATTTAGCTTTGTGAGGAGTGCTTGTGCCATGATATTTATATCAAAGAGGTACTATAAAGTAGAGAGCTCGATGATATCCAACCTAATTGATAATTCCTCCTCGTGGTCACCAGATGTATAGCCTCTCGATGGGTAAGGTAATATGATCATGTAATATATGGCTATAAGTTCAATATAAACTAAAGATCACCTTTTGCATATTGCTGAAGTCAATTCTCAGCAGATCGGTTATCTATTGTATTTCATGGTTATAAGCCCAATAAATCTACATGACCACCTGGGACTAATTTCTGTTCTTTAAAGGGACTTGCCTTTGTTTTAAGTAAGCTATGTAACGGTTTCAATTCGTATCTTTTTGTGTAGGGTCAATTTATCACATACTCATTAGTGTTACTATAGTACTCAAATCATTAACTTGCTTTCTAGTCTTATACCAAAGGGTATATTGTTTTTAATAGGTATTAACTATATTAGTGTGAGTGACCTGTGATATGTGCGTAAAAATGTATGTCCCTGTTTCGGCTAAGCTACAGGGTGCTCTTGTGCTTTAATAGTGTCACAAATTGTGGTATGTTTGAACTATGTGATATTATTATTTTGTTTATTTTTGTATGAAAAATAAAGCCTCAGTTTACTCTTGCAAGAGAATGATTCTCGCAGCAATCTCTCTCTCTCTCTCTCTCTCAATTATCAGGAACCAAGAATTTAAAAAAAAAAAAATATCTATCTATCTATCTTATCTATCTTATCTATACTCTATCTATTATTCAATAACACAGCCTCTTCTCTCAACTACTCCCAGGTCCAAAACCCCTTCCCTAAAACCCTAACCAACCATTTGTGATTTATTTTTACACTCACCTGTTTGATTTGTGCTTGATCAATATACTCTGTGACGTTGGTTCCACTCAATGGCCAGGGCTCCACACTCTAAGCAAACAATTGCTTCTCACTAACATGCAATGCCAACAGTTCCTCTGCTAAATGCTGTGCCTACATTTCCTCTCCATGATCTGATTTTATCAGGTTTGATCTGCAGCTCTATCAATGCTATTACAACAACTTATTAGAGTTCATATGAGATGCTAGCCTGCCTTGTTATTCCAGAAATCATGCTCTTGGATGGTAAGATTATATCATTGGTGAAATGGCCAATTCCTACCAAAAACCAATCTACTGATTCACATGCACTTCCCACTAAACTTCCAAAAATTTCCAATGCAACTTTCTTCACTCTTTCACAGAAATTGAAAAAAACAGCTTAAATTTCATCTGGGAATGCAAAAGTCCCAGGATTGACTCCTTCCCCACTCCCCCCCCACAAAAAAAAGTAAATCCTAAACGAGGTGATCCGCAATATAGCAATAATTAGACTCTTGCTGGAAAGTACAAAACAGTCCCTATTTCAAGTTAAAACAATAGGTACCATGTAAGGAAATATACAGCAGGGTTTCTGTATAGAGAAGGAGGCGGATCACACTGTATTAATGAAATAAGATTGAGACGTCACAGCATAAGCCGAGGATACTATTGCCACAGCTGATTTTTGAGAGAGGCTTACAACTACAGCACATCTCTCAAAGGCAGCATTTTGAACAAATGCTTGCGTGATCCTATAGCTAGATGGTAGAGAGAAATAGAGAATCTATAGATACTCCATATATCTAATCAAATTTAACTTACATACAACGCCACCAGAGATTAAGTTCCAAATACACTAAAACATTACTCTTCCAGATGTGACAACAGATTACCCATGAAAGCTCTACAAGGATAAATCTACTAATTTATGGCATATAAATGGATTTTCCTGGAAAAAAGGCTCCTACAATTTTTAGTGCAGAACCATTAAGTTTCANGAAACATGAAGTCACTAAGAAATGTTAGAAACTTAGAAAAGGTTAGTGAATTGAATCATGCTTTTAAAAAAGGCACAAAAACCCACTGTTGAACAAACTCAGCTTTGAAATTTTGCTTTTATCCTGGGGATGGGCCCTTCTGATCTGTTAAGCTACTCTAGCTTCAGAATCTTTTTCCAAAAAAGTATTGCCTGGACTTTTTAGCGTTGGCTGTGTTTCTTTCCAACAGTTTTTGCTTATGGTTGCCTGAGTCTACAAGCCTTCTGTCCTTTGTTCCTCTCACCTGCCTAAGCTGCCTCCCACTCTCCCTCTTCCACCCCAGAGAAGGTGACTGAGAAAGAAGCTGACAGATTATAATCTCAATCTCTCTCTCTCTCTCCTATAATCAGAGTTCTTCTCAGGTTCCCAGTAGGTGCTCTATTAGAGAAAAATGCAGGGAGACTGGTGTGCTTTGAATTAGGAGTTGTCTTGTTCTTTCATTGACTTTATTAAATAACAAAGAATAAACTATCGACATGACATTAGCAGTTATTCTCAGGGCAGACTTCTTTCTACGACTATCCTTTGCCATACTTACTTTTCAAAGACCTGTTTTTCTTAGTGTAGTCCTAAAAGAAAGTATTAGCTGTTCACTGTCCTTTTATACTTTATGGCATACTTATAAAGAAAGACCAACTCCATTAAAGACATCTTTTGATATTCTTTTTACCATCCTCCTAACTCAGCCTCCCAAGTCCTGGGATTACAGACACGAGCCACCATGCCTGGAATTTTGTTCCTGTGCTTATGTCCATAAAAATAAGTTAATGGTAATTAAAACATTGTGAGGGTTCAGTGGAGATGGGAAGTGCACGTCTAGCAAAGTGCCTGCTGCATGACCAGGGCTAAGAGACAATTTGTTTCCTTCCTTCATACCTGCTGCCCTGCAGTGACTTCAAGGCAAGGGATGAGAAGAAATAGACCCGAATCTGACCTTGTGGAGCCTGTTCCCTTGGTGGGAGACTGGATATTACTCCAAGTGGAAATATCAAATTTGAATTTTAGTATAATGACAGCCAGTTAAGAGATATATTCCTGTAAAGGCAAGACTTAAGTGAAGAGCAAAGACATGTACAGAGGGTCTAAGGCAAAGAGAAGGGTCTCACCAGTTCTGAGGAACTTAAAGAAGGCTATGTGCCTAGATCACTGAGGGAGAGGGAGAGTTGGGGTTGTGTATGTGTAAGGGACAGTAAGGGATGGTTGTGTTCCCCCCCCCCCCTTATTTTTGAGACAGGGTCTCCCTATAGCTCCACATGGCCTGGAACTCACTCTGTAGACCAGGCTGGCCTTGAACTCACAGAGATCTGCTTGCCTCTGCCTCCTGAGTGCTAGGATTAAAGGGGTGTGCCACCACACCCGGCTTAAAGACGGTTCTTAGCCGCCATGTGGGTGCTGCGAATTGAACCCAGGTCCTCTGCAAGAGCAGTCGGCACTCTCAACCACAGAGCCATCTCTCCACTCCCCGTAAAGAATTCTTTGAGAATTTAACTCTTACCCTGTTTTTCAAGTTATTTGCAGACATGCCTACATAGTTACATGTGGATGAGGTGGGGCAGGACAGGTAAAGTGTAGAAGTTGCCTGCATCTTACAGAAGATGAAAGCTCAGATGTCCTTTTATGTCTGTGATTCATTCATCAGTTGTGAATCCATTGGTACTTTGTATACTTTTTTCACATAATAGATGCTGAGTATAAATATTTGATTAATCCTGACTTTAAAACGCCAGAGTCTAATATAAGGCTGCCTATTACATTGAAGAAATACCAGTTATAGTCTTTCTCAGCAAATCATATGCAGTGATATTATACAAGCTTTCAGTGTTATTAAAGCTTTGAAAATTATGTGGCAAATGTGATCTCCATTGCTGAACTTCCTACATTTAAACTAAATGTAAGGCAAATATTTGTTATATGGTTTTAAATTCGTTATGGAGATGTGTTTGTTGATTATATCTTAAATAATGTTCAGATTGTGTCCTCTAGAAGTCTGTATGTGTTTGAATGACTTTGGCTTTTGGTCTTCACAGGTCGGGGTCTGGTTTTCTCTAGGCTGTGCTTACTTGGCCTTGGAAGACTATGGAGGCTCAGCAAAGGCATTTCAGCGCTGTGTGGCTCTAGAACCTGATGTAAGTTTATTCAGGCTCTTTTCCTTATTTCATGTTCTTAGTATTCTTTTTTTTTTTTTTACATTTTTAAAAAATTTTATTTTTGTATGTGTATGAGTGTACTGTCTGCATGCAGGTTTGTGCACCCGTGTCGTGTAATGCCTCGGAGGTCAGAAGAGGGCGTCAGATTCCCCTGGAGCTGGAGTTATAGACGGTTCTTAGCTGCCATGTGGGTGCTGGGGATCGAACCCAGGTCCTCTGCAAGAGCAGTTGGTGCTCTTAACCGCTAAGCTATCTCTCCAGCCCCTAGTATTCTTTTGAGTTATCTAACTGTATAGCTTGAAATAGCAAGTTGAAGGAAGCATACATTTGATGGAAGGTTACACTCAAGGTGTATGGTTTATAAATCTGGGAGTACTTTTGGTTTTGGTCACATAATAGCTAAGGCTTCATTTAGAAAATAACTTTAGTAACAGTATTTTAGTTAAAACTATGTATTGCTGAGTAATTCAGCAAGGTTTTCTGTGTCTTTCATTATTTACTAACATGCAGTTCTATGCTAATAGCATCAGTGGAAGGTTCTTCTAAGTGTGATTTTTTTGTTTTTATAACACTTTATGGAGATGATAGTTCATATACTGTGTACCTGTTTAAAATGCTCAAGGTGATATGGAGAGGACATGAGGGAGCTCCTGACGATGAGAGGAGGACATAGCTCAAAAAACCCAAAAAGTTAAAAAAAACTTTTTTGAAACCAAGAGTCTATTAAGCAAATATCCATTATTAGTATGATCTTCATCCTTTACTTTAGACCTGAAGAAGCTACTTTAGTAATTTAGACATGTATAAAAGCTAACTGTAGGAGCTGGGGGCATGGTTCAGTGGGTAAAGTGCTTGCTGCAGAAGCATGAGAACCTGCATTCAGATCTGCAGCACTCATGTAAAGAGCCACCTGTGGCCTGTAATCGCAGCAGTGGAAGGCTGAAAGAGGAGGAGCTCTGGAGCTACTGGCTAGGCAGCCCGTCTAGACAATGGGTATGCTCCAGGTTCAGTGAGAGACTGCATCTTTGAATGAATGAATGAATGAATGAGGGAAATGATTGAAGAAAGCACCTAATATCAACTTCTGGCCTCCACATATTCACAAGCAGGTATATACACACTTACTCCCCCTGGGCTAACTCTAGTAGTTATGTGCACACTTGAGAAGACAGCGTGATAAGTGTTCTAGTTTGCCTTCAGTTGCTGTGACAGAACACTCTGACCAATACCAAGTTGGGGAGGAAAGTGTTTATTTGTCTTACATCTCCTGGGTCACAGTTCATCACTTAGGGAGCCCAAAGTTGGAACTCAGAGCAGGAACCAGGAGACAGAACCGAAGCACAGGTCACGGAGGAACACTGTTTACTACTGGCTTGCCATCCTGGCTCATCAGCTTGCTTTCTTTTTTTTTCTTTTTGGTCTTTTCGAGACAGGGTCTCCCTGTAGCCCCAGCTGTCCTGGAACTTGCTCGACCAGGCTGGTTTTGAACTCACAAAGATCTGCCTCCCGAGTGCTAGGATTAAAGGCGTGCACCACCACACAATACACAATCCCACAGACAGTGGCCATAGGTTAGTCCAGTGGAGGTAATTTCCCACCCGAGGCTCCCTCAACCCAGGTGTGTCAAGTTGACATTAAAGCTATTCCAGCACAGTGAATAAGAAGCTGAAGAGCATCAAGTACAGTGTGAGTGGATTCAAACGTGTAAGACGAGATCTTTTATAATCTTTCATTTTTATTCATAATTTTCAAGGAAGGTTGTTTGGCAGAATACTGACGTTAACACTATATAGGGAATGATATAATAAGGATTAAGGCCAGGTGCACAAGGACTTAGGCTCATTTTCTAGTGAGGTAAGATTATGGCCAAGGATATACCGCAGTCACAGAGCACTTTCATAACATATTTGAAGGAAGGGAGGAGGGGAAAGGAGAGACAAAAGAAAAGAAGAAGGAGGCTGGCGAGATGGTTCAGTGGATAGGGGCACTTGCTGTCAGGCCTGAAACAGAGTTCGGTTGCCAGGACTCACATGGTGAGAACTGACTCCACAGGTTTTCCTCTGCCTTCCTCACAAACACTGTAGCATGGATCTGTCTCCCCGAAATAAGTGAACAAATTTTTCTTTTTGTTGTTTTTGTTTTCCGAGACAGGGTCTCACTATATATTCCTGGCTGGCCTGGAACTCACAGTATAGATCAGGTTGGCCTGAATCTCACAGAGATCATCCTACTTCTGCCTCTTGAGTGCTGGCAGTAAAATCATGCACTATCATGCCTGGCTTAAATATAATTAATTAGCTTTCTTTCTTTAAAGGAAGGAAGGTGGTATTCTATACTCATGGATTAAAAGACTTAATATTAAAGAGGTGGGCTGGGGAGATGGCTCAGTGGTTAAGAGCACCAGCTGCTCTTGCAGAGGACCCGGGTTTTATTTTCAGCACTCACATGACAGCTAACGATCATCTGCAACTCTAGTTCCAGGGATCTGACACCCTCTTCTGACCTCTGTGAGCATTGTACAACACGCGTGCACTTATATACATAATAAAAATAAAGTATTTTTTTAAAATGTATTAAAGAGGTAATACTGCTCGGTAAATTAAATATAAGTCCTATCAATATCTTAGATACTATTTTGCAGAAATTTGTGGAACCCTGAATAGCCAGAGCAATCTTGAAAAACAGTGAAGTTTGAGTGTTCATATTCACCATTTCCAAGGCTTACTTTAAGGCCTTGGTATACTGTGGTGGCACTAGCATCACAGAGACAGACAGCCGAGGAAACATAATTGACAGCCTATAACTAAATTCTTACATTTATGGTCAACTGATTTTTGCATTTTAAATAAGCAATTCTGGTAATACTGGAGAGCCACATGATGAAATTAGACCCTATTCTTTTTTTTTTAATTTTTAATTTTTTAAATTAATTTTATTTATTTCTGTATGTGTACGAATGTACTGCCTGCATGCAAGTCTGTGCACCCGTGTCGTGCAATGCCGCAGAGGTCAGAAGAGGGTGTCGGATTCCCCCGGAACTGGAGTTCTCCTGGAATTGGAGTTTCAGACGGTTCTCAGCCGCCATGTGGGTGCTGGGGATCGAACCTGGGTCCTCTGCAAGAGTGGTTGGCGCTCTTAACCGCTAGGCCATCTCTCCAGCCCTAGACCTTATTCTTAAACTGTGCACAAACAACTTACAATGGTCTGTAGGGCTGAAACTATAAATTCTTAGAAGAAAGGGTAGAAATAGGGCTGGGAGTGTAGCTCAGTGGTAGAATAGTTGTCTAGCATGCACAAAAAGTTGAGTCATCAACAGTCAGAGGAAATAAAAATAGGAGTGAAATCTTCATGACCCTGCAACTGGGGTGCCAATTAGAAATTACCAATGGATTACAAACAAAAGAAGAAAAAAATAGATGAATTAGACAGTATCACTGAGCATGACAGGGTAGAACTGAAATCCTAGCATTGAGCAGGATCATGATGAGCTCAAGGCTGGTCAGCTAGAGCTGCATAGTGAGATGCAGCCCAACACAGACAGCATAGCAAGATCTGGTCTCTGCAGGCAGAAGCCCTTCAAACTCAAATCTGAGTTTGATCCCTGGGTCCTGCATGGTGGAAGCAGAGAATTGACTCTTGGTCTACATAGTGAGCCCCAGGCCATTTGGGGCTAAAGAAAAAATATTATTAATATTAATATAATAATTATTTATTAATAAATATTTAAAATTTAAAACTGAAAACAAAGTGGAGTGCTAATACAAGTTGCAACATGGATGGGCCATAAAATACTCATCCAAGTGGGAGAAACCAGTTACTTAGTCCATTTATCTGAAACATCCAGAGCTGGTGCCTCTATAGACAGTGGCTGTCCAGCGCTGGTAAAGGAGAGAAGGGGCTTAGAAAGAAAAGGGTGTATGACTGCTGGTTGACACTGGGGCTGCTTTTTAGGATGATAAAAATGTTCACAACTTTGAATATATTGAAAAATCAATCAATGTCCTATGTCCTCTCCTTGTCACTATGTGCTCCCTCATGTCTCTCATGTCCTCCTCTCATCATCATGAGCTCTCTCATGTCCTCCTCTCATCATCATGAGCTCCCTCATGTCCTCTCATCATCATGAGCTCCCTCATGTCCTCCTCTCATCATCATGAGCTCTCTCATGTCCTCCTCTCATCATCATGAGCTCCCTCATGTCCTCCTCTCATCGTCATGAGATCTCTCATGTCCTCCTCTCATCATCATGAGCTCTCTCATGTCCTCCTCTCATCATGATGAGCTCCCTCATGTCCTCCTCTCATCGTCATGAGCTCCTTCATGTCCTCCTCTCATCGTCATGAGATCTCTCATGTCCTCCTCTCATCGTCATGAGTTCTCTCGTGTCCTCCTCTCATCGTCATGAGCTCTCTCATGTCCTCCTCTCATCGTCATGAGCTCTTTCATGTCTTCCCCTCATCCTTCTTCCCTCATGTTTTCTTCTGTACGTTGGTTTTGGTGTTTCGTATCTTCATATGAATAAATTTATACTGGGAACTTGCTTTTTCTGATTTCTTTCAATGTTGTTTAGTTCCGTTTTTTTTTGTTTTTTTTTGTTTTTTGGGGGGGGTTCTTTTTGGTCTTTTCAAGACAGGGTCTCCCTGTAGCCCCAGCTGTCCTGGAACTTGCTCTGTAGACCAGTCTGGCCTTGAACTCACAAAGATCTGCCTGCCTCTGCTTCCCAAGTGCTAGGATCACCACGCCCAGCTAGTTTCGATTTTTGAATTTGCTGTTTGTTGCAATAGTGATTCATTTCTTTTTAATGCTATATGGCATACACAGTGTACGCATAACTTATCCCATTGAATGATCTGTCTGTAAATCTGTTGTGAACATTTTACTCCAGAGCTTTGTGTGGATATAGGTCCTAGTTTCTTTTAGCCGAAAACCTGAAAATAAAATGGCTTGATCATGTTATTGTAAATGTTGCTGGTTTTTACATTTTATTTTATAGTGTATTGGCAGGACATAAAACAATAATTTCTGCTTATTAATTTCATACCCTTTGGTTTTATTTTCCACTATATGTGTTATCTTTTTTTTTTTTTTTATTTCTGTACGTGTATGAATGTACTGTCCTCTGTAAGAGCGGTCGGCGCTCTTAACCGCTAGGCCATCTCTCCAGCCCCTATATGTGTTATCTTTTAAAAAGCATTTTAAAAATATTTTTATTTATTTATTTATTTTTATGTGTATGAGTGTACTGTCTGCATGTAGGTTGGTGCACCCATGTTGTTCAATGCTGAGGAGGTCAGAAGAGGGCGTCGGATTCCCCTGGAACTGGAGTTAAAGACTTTTTTTTTAAATTAATTTTATTTATTTTTGTATGTTTATGAATGTACTGTCTGCATGCAAGTTTGTGCACCCGTGTCGTGCAATGCCGCGGAGGTCAGAAGAGGGTGTCGGATTCCCTTGGAACTGGAGTTCTCCTAGAATTGGAGTTTCAGACTGTTCTCGGCCGCCATGTGGGTGCTGGGGATCGAACCCGGGTCCTCTGTAAGAGCGGTCGGCGCTCTTAACCGCTAGGCCATCTCTCCAGCACCCCCCCTTTTTTTTTTTGACATTTTTTTAATTTAATTTTTATTTATTTTTGTATGTATATGAATGTACTGTCTGCATGTAGGTTTGTGCACCGCGTGTCATGCAATGCGCGTGAGTCAGAAGAGGGTCTGGATTCCCTATATGTGGTATCTTTTTTTAATTTCTGTACTGGGTATGAAATGTACATTGTTGCAATGTAGGTTTGTGCACCTGTGTCTTGCAATGCCGCGAGGTCAGAAGAGGGTTTCCGATTCCCCTGGAACTGGAGTTCTCCTGGAATTGGAGTTACAGACGGTTCTTAGCCGCCATGTGGGTGCTGGGATCGAACCCGGGTCCTCTGCAAGAGCAGTCGGTGCTCTTAACGGCTCGGCTATCTATCCAGCCCTCTAAAGACGGTTCTTTTTTTTTTTTTTTGGTCTTTTCGAGACAGGGTCTCCCTGTAGCCCCAGCTGTCCTGGAACTCGCTCTGAAGACCAGGCTGGCCTTGAACTCACAAAAATTCACCTGCCTCTGCCTCCCAAGTGCTAGGATTAAAGGCGTGCGCCACCACGCCCGGCAAGACGGTTCTTATCCACCATGTGGGTGCTGGGAATTGAACCTGGGTTCTCTCCAAGAGCAGTTGGTGTTCTTAACCGCTGAGCCACCTCTCAGCCCCTTAAAAAGCTTTTTATTCATTTAAAAATATTTTTATTGGATGTATAAAAGTGTACTGCCTACATGTATGTAAGTGCACCCATGTCACAGAGGACAGGACAGAAGATGATGTTGGATCCCTTGGAACTGGAGTTATGGATGGTTGTTAGCTGTCATGTGGGTGCTGGGAACTGAACCCTGGTCCTCTGCAAGAGCTGTCAGTGCTCTTAACCTCTGAGCATCTCCCAGTCCCTATTTAGTTTTTAGTTAATTTTTTTTGAGAATTTCATACATGAATATTGTTTTTGCATTATTTCCATCCCCCACCATCCTCCAACTCCTTCCACATCTTCCACTCCTTCTCAATTTCTTAACCTCTTCTTTGATTATTATTGTCATGCATACATACATTTATCAGTATATATGTTATACATATATATCAGTATATATGTTATACATATATATCAGTATATATATTACACTGAGTCCATTTAGTGATACTTTATTTATTGGTTTTTAAGTTTTAATTATGTGTATGTGTGGGGTCTGTGCATGTTCGGGCAGGTGTCTGAAGAGGCCAGAGGCGTTGGATTCCCTTGGAGCTGGAATTACAGGCAGCTGTGAGCCACCAGTGCGGGTGCTGGGAACTGAACTTAGTTTCTCTGAAAAAGCAGTATGTGGTCTTAACTGCTGAGCCATCTTTCTGATCCCCTTATATATTTTTATTCTGTCTACTTTTAAGATTGACTCAAAAAACTTTTTTTTTTATTTTTTTATTTTTTTTATTTTTGTATGTGTATGAATGTATTGTCTGCATGCAGGTCTGTGCACCCGTGTCGTGCAATGCCGCGGAGGTCAGAAGAGGGTCTCGGATTCCCCTGGAACTGGAGTTCTCCTGGAATTGGAGTTACAGACGGTTCTTAGTCGCCATGTGGGTTCTGGGGATCAAACCCGGGTCCAATGCAAGAGCGGTCGGCGCTCTTAACCGCTAGGCCATCTCTCCAGCCCCTGACTCAAAACTTTTAAAGCAATTTAATTATTTAGTATGGTTTTCTTTGTAAATACCCTTTTGGGGATTTTTGAATTTTGGGGATTTATGGACAAATCAGCTTCATCAGATTTAGAAAAAATTCGGCCATTATTTCTTGGCACATTTTTACTGCTCTATCCTTCACCCCCTGTGGTGGTGATGAGGGTAGAGCCTAGGGCCTTGCACATGCCAGGCAGACACTCTGTTACCTCTGACTTCTTTTTCTTCTGTCTTTCTTGTCCTCCAGTTTTAAGTGTTTTCATACTTAGGCTGCTTAACACATTGTTGGAGATATACTCATCTGTTCTTTTTTATAGTTTGATTTGGATCCTTTCTATTGCTGGATCCTCAAGTTCAAAGATGCTGCCTCTCAATGCTGAGGCCATCAAATGTACCTGTTAAAGTAATTGCAGATTAGTTTTCCATTCAGACATTTTTTCAACAGTTGTTGTGTAGTAAGATTCTCCAACTATCCTCTCATTATGGTCATGTTCTCTAAGTCTTACAACATATTTGTAATAACTGTTAGGAAGTTCTTATGTTTTTATTCCAACATCTCTGCGTATTTCATCCATTTCTTTGAGCTGGTCTTCTCCTGGTATGGGTAAATTGTCCTGCTTCTTTACATCTTTACCAATTTATTTGTCCCTCCTTCACTGCCTTCCTTTTTTCCTCCTGGCTGTCTACCCATCTATCTTTATTTTTTTCTTTGTTTGAGACAGTAGCTTATTAAGTAGCCCAGTTGGCCTTGAACTCATGATGTGGCCTAGGCTGTCCTCAAACTCATGTTCCTGCTTCTGCCTCCTGAGTGCTGGGATTTGCCACTACATCTGGCTTTGACTTTTTCATCATGTCCTACACGTTATGAATGTATGTGTGATTGTTAAGTTTTGGGGTTTTCTTATTTCCCCTATGTAAGACTGAGTTTTATTTTGGCATTCAGTTAATTTACTTGTAGATTATCTTGATTTAGGGTTTGTTATAACATTTGAAATTCTCACTTTCTAGCTGATAGTAATCCTTTTAGGGTACAACCTTTCTTGGATTGAATTAATGTAATGATTAAACAATAAGAACTCTCTCCTCTTGTTGGTTAGAACTTGAGTAACTCTTAGCACTGAATGAACTCTAGAAATTTCATTTGACTTAAGGCCTTTTGGTGGTTGCTTTTTGTTAGGCCTAAAAATGTTTGCAATGTACAGGTAAATCTTAGCATTCAGCCTTAGACTTGCTGGAATTCTTATTGCCCTTCATAGAGCTTGTTCTTGAAGTATATATCTGTCTTGCATGATACTTTCTCCTGCAAATTCCAGCTGCTTGTTCAGGCCAGCACTCTGATCCCTTGTCTTCATCTCAGCAGGACTTGTGCTGTGGCTGGTTTCTGCCTCACTGTGCGGAGCCCTGAGTGTGCTCCTGAACAGAAGGCTGTTGAGATTCTTCGGTGTTTCTCTTCTCTGTAGGGGCACACTCCTGTGTGTGCTGCCTGCGCTCCACCTTCCCCAGAACAGTTGTTTATTTTGTCTACTTTATAGATTTAGTGGTGAGATGACTGGTTGGGTACTTTGCCACATGTGGAAGGTGAAGCCTAGTACCACTTAATTTTTAAATCCTATGGATGGTATTTGAGAACTGCATTTAAAAAATAAAAACAAAACCAAAATTATTTCATTCTTATTAGAATCTGTTTTTATACAAAGCCTTAATTTTACTTGAATTTGTAATTAAGCTATACATTGTGTAAATTATTATGAATTTTCCAACCATTTTATATGTTGAAATTTGAAAATAAATTTTAACTAAACTCTAATTCAGTGCTATGATAGCCATATCATTGGTTGGTGTTTTTTATATTTTGTAGATTATAAAAATTAAGTTTAGCCTTTAATCCTAGCACTTGGGAGGCAAAGGCAAGCAGATGTCTGTGAGTTCAAGGCCAGCCTGGTCTACATAACGAGTTCCAGGCCAGCTGAGACTAAAGGGAGACCCTGTCTTAAAAAGACCAAAAAAAAATTTTTTTAATTTTATGTCCTTTCTCTGTCAAATACACTATTGAAAATTGTAATTTTTTTTAACAAGTATATATCAACTAGGAAAATGGGCTCTAATTTTGGTTTTAGCAATTATCTTACCTAATGAAAATAGTCTTTAACTGCATTATCTATTGTTTCAGAATGCTGAGGCTTGGAACAATTTATCAACTTCTTATATTCGATTAAAACAAAAGTAAGTACATAAAACAGATAGGAAGAACTTGACTAAAAAAAAGTAAGATTTTCTTCAACTGAATGTTGAAAATCTGTCTGACTTTTCTTATTTTTCTTACCCTTGTATACGAGTTAAAATAACTTAATAGAGCCTTTTTGATTCTGAAAGTATAGTTTACTTCTTGAAAACATTTAATGAATAAGAAAAAATATCTTGTGAAATGTTTTTTCACTGCTAAAGTTTTGCACCCTAAAGTTCATTACAGGTTAAAGCAGGCAGACCTTTAGGTGGTCAACTCAATTGATAGTCATTTTACTAATTGCTTGCTGTGTATTAGACATTTTTGAAAAAATATAAATATGAACCATGTCTTCTGGAGAGGTAGATCTAAGAAATAAAATAATCTACAATATTATTTTGAAAAGTGATTAGCAATGTAAATTATATGTGGTGAATATCAAGTGAGAATATAAAGGTATCTGTAGTAAAGTAAATAAAGTAAATGTTGTTTGTTGAGCACAAACTATGTGTAGAAACTCATTTAGTACAGTGGAGATCTCAGAAGAGAGGACATTTGTGATTGTGGTTCAGAGGTGCTTGTCTTGTACTGGAGCTAAAGTCGAAGGCTATGTGGTGGACAGTCTTTCAAGCAAAAGAAATAATGTGGCCAAATGTAGAGTGACAGAAATGAGTATTATTTAGGAGATGGAAGTAAAGTAGGCCAGCTATAGGGTAACATGAACCCTAGTGAGAGAGAAACCTGGGAAAGGAGGGTGCGGGTCACTTACCATGCATTCGAATCATCTGTCAAGTGAGACTGTCCTATTGGAAATAGCCAGAGGTTTTGTTGTGGAAATTTGCAAAGAAAGAAGCTTTTGGGAAGATCTGTCTGGAGACAGAATAGTGAGGAGGCTGGAAGCTGGAACCCAGTGAGGAGACAGCTGTTGTACAGTCCAGGCATGAGATAATTAGAGTGGAAAAGAAGGGCAGATGCCAAACAGTTTTAAAGAGGACAACCAAGTGGACTGATGACTGGCTATGAAAACGAAGGAAAGGGAAGAGACAAGAATCACTACTGCCAGAGCTTTAATGAATTAACAGAAGAATGGATGTGTTTCCATTTTTAAGTAGTCTTATTTTCAAACTTAATTTTCTGTTGTGGAATCTCAAGATGTGTCTGAAGATGTCTTTAAGACTATTTCACATTGAGATGATGAAATGCTTCCTCTGTTCTTGGATGATAATCTACATAAATAAAGTACTGTTTGTTCTACCATTCTCTTAAAAATAATATTATGTTCTTGATTATAGTGAATCATGTTCAAACTTTCTGGAAACCACATTGATTTAGAGCAGTGGGTGAGGAAATCCCTGTTGTAGTTGTAGAGTGATCTTGTTAGCTTTTTTTCTAGGAGCCCATGGTGATAATATCACTATGTATATAGTAAGGTTTTTTAAAAAATATATTTTATGTGTATGAGTATTTTGCCTGTGTGTATGTAAGTGTACAACATGCATGCAATGCCCATAGGCCAGAAGAGGGCATCACATGCCCAGGAACTGGAGTTAAAGATGGGTGCAAGCTGCCATCTGGGTGCTAGAAACTGAACCTGGATCCTCAGCAAGAGCAGCCAGTACTCCGAACAACTGACCATCTCTCCAGGCCCGAGTTTCCTTTTGTGTGCTGAGCTTAGCTGGTTATAAAACTTCAGGCTGACAGTTATTTTCATTCAGCATGTTAGAACTATTAAGTATTCTATTGCTATTATCTGAAATACCTGTTGTTCTCCAAATGTTATTGCCTTGTAAGTTTTAGGGTTTCTTCATATCCTGAAGTTTCTCATTATATGTTTATAGTTCTTGGAATGTAAAGTATACTTTTTTAGTTAAAGAATCTGGATCTTACCAAGCATAGTGGCACATACCTTTGATCCCGGCACTCAAGAGGCAGAGGCAAGTGGATTTCTGTGAGTTCAAGGTCAGCCTGGTCTACATAGTGAGTTTCAGGCCAGCTGGGGCTGCAGGGAGACCCTGTAAAAAAAAAAAAAAAAAAAAAAAAAGCAAAAAAGAATTTGGATCTTGACTCAGTTCTAGAAACTTCTCAGTCATTATCTGTTTGATACATAACATCCTGCCATTTTCTTGTATTCATTTACTCTGGATTTCCTACCAGTTTATCTGAGGCTTATTCTTTCCTGTTTCCTCACTGTTCATTTATTTTTTTAATATGAGTTTTATGTATACTTTTTACTGTTTTATTTCCAGCTCACTGTTTTTCTCTTAGATTATATGCAGTGTAGTTTAGCCACTTGTTGAGTTTTGTTTCAATTTTCAACTCTAAAATTTCCATTTTATTTTTATTCATATTTCTTTATTGTTTTTCCCTACCTCATTTTGTTTTATAATCTCCTGTTATTTTTCAGTGTAAACTATTGCTTTGTCTGTCAATATCTGAAATTTATTTAAAAACTTGATAGATTACTTTTTTAATTTATTTTTTAATTAATTCTTTTCAATATATTTATTGAGTTTTTTTGAATTTCATACATCTTTTTTTTTTTTTTTTTTTTTTTTCATTTAATTTTTTCCTGTCATTAAGGCCTTAAAGCCCCAGCTGTCCTGGAACTCCGTAGACCAGACTGGCCTTGAACTCACAGAGCTCCGCCTGTCTCTGCTTCCCGAGTGCTAGGATTAAAGGCGTGTGCCACCATGCATGGCTGAATTTCATGCATCTTAATCATACTTAAGACTCCCTCCTCTATCTGTTTCCTCCATAACTTCCCCACCAGATTTTTTCATTCTGTCATATATATTAATTGGGGCTCTTTTTTGAGACAGGGTCTCCTTGTTGTCCCAGCTAGCCCAGAACTCACTATGTAGACCAGGCTGGTCTTGAACTCACAGAGATCCATCTGGCTTTGCCTCCTGAGTGCTAGGATTAAAGATGTGTACTATCACATCTGGCTTTATCTTTATTAGTGTATAAAGAATTAGGTTTCATTATAGTACTTTTCTTTCTTTCTTTCTTTTTGGGGGGGTGTCTTTTTGAGACATGGTTTCCCTGTAACTCCAACGGTCCTAGAACTTGGTATGTAGACCAGGCTGGCCTTGAACTCACAGAGATCCACCTTCCTCTGCCTCCCAAATGCTGAGATTAAAGGTGTGAACCACGATGCCTGGCATTCATTATGGTATTTTACAAACCATGTTTGTTTTTGTTACTCTTTCCCCCATCCCCCCACACCTAGTACCCTCTATTTTGCTTATATATTTCATTCTTTTGGGATCCCCTTTTCACCTACCCCTACCTTCCTCCACATCTCTTGTTCCTCTTTTGTAGACTCCTATCTTTGATAGTTTCTTTTTAAAATATTTTTATTTATTTTTATTTTATGTGTATAAATGTATTGCCCACATGTTATGTAAGTGCACCTGTGTTATGCAATGCCTTTGGAAGTCAGAAGAGGGAATCAGAGTCCCTGGAACTGGAGTTACAGATGATTGTTAGCTGCCATGTGGGTGCTGGGAATCAAACCTGGGTCCTCTGCATGAGCAGCCAATGCTGTTAACCACTGAGCCATTTCTCCAGCCCAGATATTTTGCTTCTTAAAGTCAACTTTAATTTTAATAAGTTTGTGTCTTATTGAGTAATTTTGTTGGTTGTCCATCTTTGTGTTGGTTTTTCCTCTGCATGCTTATAGCATTTTTTTAATAGATTTATTTTGAGTCTGAAGAGCTTACTGTTTTCTCTGTCTTACCATCGCCTCTTCCTACGGCTCCTCTTGCGAGTTTGCAGTTGCACTTGCTAGGTGGGCCTTTCCCCGGGAGATACTGAGATTGACCCCTACTTATAAAATAATGTCCTCATTACCAGTAAGTAAATTAGGGAAGATGTATTACTGTGAGGATGTTATATATCCTTAGGGATCTGTTGTACTGAATTTTGGGGCACCTGCTTCCCAAGTGGTGTAGTAATATGAATGATGAAGAGTGACAGTCACAGCAGCATTCTGTAAATGCTTAGTTGTGATTTGCCTTAACTAAAAAGACTTCATTTTGCTTTCTTTAAAATTTGACTTTCAATAGAGCAAAAGCCTTTAGAACTTTACAAGAAGCTCTCAAGTGTAACTATGAGCACTGGCAAATCTGGGAAAACTACATCCTTACCAGCACCGATGTTGGGGAGTTTTCAGAAGCCATTAAAGCTTACCACCGGCTCTTGGATTTACGAGACAAATACAAAGATGTTCAGGTAGGGTATTCACATTTTGCTATTGCAGTTTGTGCTTTAAATTGATCTTCTGTTCTATGGTGTAAGTTGTTTTCTTTAATACTGAATGTTCCTTGTTAAACACATACAATATTTGAAAGCAGTTATTTTTGTTTTTTTAGCTAAATATTCTCTCTGTTACATGCAGATCCTGGAATTTCAATGTCAAGTGTATTGATACCGTCATAAACAGCATTACTCGGTCAGTTAGAAATATAGCTTATAATATGTGTGTGTGTGTGTGTGTGTGTGTGTGTGTGTGTGTATACAGTCAGTTTGCAGAAACTAAATGGTTCTTCACATTGTTTATTAGACATTCAGAGAGTTGAACGATATAGAAATAATGGATATATTGGGCTGGAGTGATGGCCTAGCGGTTAAGAGCGCCGACCACTCTTGCAGAGGACCCAGGTTCGATCCCCAGCACCCACATGGCGGCCGAGAACTGTCTGAAACTCCAATTCCAGGAGAACTCCAGTTCCAGGGGAATCCGACACCCTCTTCTGATCTCCGCGGCATTGCACGTCACGCGTGCACAAACTTGCATGCACACAATACATTCATACACATACAGAAATAAATAAAAAATTTAAAAAAAAGAAATAATGGATATATTTTCTTTGCAACATCTAAGATGGTCCTTTTTTTGGTTAAATCAAGTTATTCTTGAGGAAAGTAAAGGAGATTTGCAACCACTGTGTCATCTAATAATCAAACTAAATAGAGAAGCCTTTGGGGTTGAATTATAATTAAAGACAGTATATAAAGAGAAAGTTTTGGAAGCTTATGTGTTATAGGACTAGAAAGTAACACTTCGTTCTTGAGCCCTTGTAGTAATCAGCATATCCTATTTATAGTGATCAATTTGGAGTTACAAAAAAATACTATCTAATACATTGTAATACCTCATAAATTTTATGATATGTTATCTGTACCCAAGTTCTAAAATACAGCTTATCTCAGTTTTGTCTTAAAGCCCCTGCTCTTGGCTTATATACATATCTTGTAAGCACGGGTATATAATTGCCAAATTACCTTTAGGCTTAAATTTCATATAATTCACTGGAAAAAAAAAAACCTTTAACTTCAACTAAAAATGCACACATGGAGGAGCAACATTGTCTCTTTCAATTGGCCTTCCTCAACCTACTTGTCCTCTTTTTTTCTACTTTTTGTTGTAAATATCTATTACAGAAAGAAGGGACTTGTATTTTAAGGTCTAATGATTGGGTTTTTGGGGGGGGGGCTCTTTTTGAGCAGGGTCCCCTTTTTAGTCCTAGCTTGCCTGGAGCTCTCTCTGTAGTCCAGGCTGCCCTTGAACTCACAGAGATCCTCCTGCCTCTGCCTCCCAAGTACTTGGATTAAAGGCGTGCGCCATGACGGCTGGCATGATTGTTTTAAATATCAGTAGAGGTTGTGTAGCTCAGCAGCTAAGGACTTGCCTAGTATGATGTAGAGGAAGCCCTAGATTTTAATCCTCTGTACCAAGGAAGGGGAGGGAGGGCGAGAGGGTGAGAAAGAAAGAGGGAGGGAGAGAGACAGAGACAGACTGAGAGACAGAGAGACAGAAAGAGAGAATACGATTGGAGGCATAGCAAAGGTTTACATCTCAGAGAAAAGAGGGGCTGTAGACAGTGCATTTCACTGTCCTCAGTAGTCCAGACTTGTCCTGGTCATGTGGCTGGGATTCTACATCCAGACAGTACTTATCCTTCACACCTGCCTCTTGGCAGGGGCACTGATGATGCTCAGAACAGATCTCAGTATATTTCAGACCACTCTTTTTTTTTTCTTTTCTTTTTTTGAGACAGGGTTCCCTGTAGCCCCAGCTGTCCTGGAACTCACTCTGTAGACCAGGCGCCTTGAACTCACAAAGATCCACCTGCCTCGGCTCCCAAGTGCTAGGATTAAGGCGTGCGCCACCACACCCACGAATATTTGTGTGTGTGTGTGTGTGTGTGTGTGTGGTGTGTGGTTTTGTTTTGTTTTTTTTTTTCTTTTTAGTTTTACCCTTTTTTTTTTTTTTTTTGGCATTTTTGAGACAGGGTCTCCCTTTTAGTACCAGGTGTCCTGGAGCTCGCTCTGTAGACCAGGCTGTGCCTTGAACCCACAGAGATCCACCTACCTCTGCTCCCAAGTGCTGGGATTAAGCGTGCACCACCATGCCCGGCTCTTCCCTGCTTTTCAGGGAACATAGAGTAGGTCAGAGTGGGGCATGGTAAAATAGTAACTCACATTACTGGGGGTGCTGTGTGTCAGATACGATTCCAGGCACTTTGCATGTATTAGCTCATGTAATTCTTAGCACAGCTGTGTGGATAGATTTGTACTATCAGAAGCTATATCTGACTCTGGAATGTATATGTGTGTCCCCTCTCCCTGTTAACTTTCTTTATTTTAAGTGAACTAATGGTTCTGACAAAATTACCAATCCAAGATTATTTTGAAAAGGTTTTTCTTTTACATCAGAAAGAGTTAATGAAGTCACCACAATAATACTAATTTTAGTTGACTTAGGTATGTCAATTCTGCTAAAACTTATTGCTAACTCATGCCCGAGAGACATGCATATTTCCAATAAGGGCAAGGAGATGTGAAACAATTGCTTTCCTGAGATGATGGTTTAGAATAAAATGGGTTCTGTCTGGATCATTCCTGTCTCTTGCAATTGCAACCACTGAACTGGTATTGGTGGATTTGAATTTTCCTTTTCTTATCTTACTACCCACTCAGGAGTCTCGTTCTCTCTTAAGAGGAAAAGCCTTTTGCTCATATTTAGATAATATCCCCATATTTATTTGTGGTGATATAGGAAAGAGGCAGTGTTTGCAGTTATCTTATTGGTAATCACAGTGCTGGACATCAGTGGAGGTATCTCTGGCCAAAGGACTCTGAGAGTAATTATTTGATTCTAAAGCTAAAACTTGGAGTTTTTGTTTTGACATGTTGTACATCAAATCAGGTTCAGTAGGGTTATGAAAACACCTTCTTAGTTGTATTTCAGGAGCCCTTTTCCAAGTAATAATAAAAGGACTCACAAAGCAAATGGATATATTTAAGTATTTTTCAGAAAAGGGAAAAAAAAATCTAAAACAAAACTTCTCCCAGCATGGGCTGATGTGCTTCCTTTTAACTCTTGTGCTTCTGGAGATTGAACCCAGGCCTTGCACATGCGGCAAGTGCTCTACCACTGACCTTGGTCCCACGTCTTAACTTTATCTTAAATGGATTTTTTTTCAAAACAAATTTTAGTGGTCATGTTTATAACTTCTCACCTCTCTAATCAGAATTTTAACCATAGCTAAACTGTGTTGAGTCCCATTTAAACTTTTCTAATTCCATACCTGTTGTAATTTAGTTGCTTGTCAGGATTATATTCATGACCAGGTAATATTTAATTTTTTTTTTTTTTTTTTTTTGGCTTTCGGCAGGGTCTCCCTGTTAGCCCCAGCTGGCCTGGAACTCGCTCTGTAGACCAGCTGGCCTTGAACTCACAGAGATCCGCCTGCCTCTGCCTCCCATGCTAGGATAAAGGCGTGCGCCACCACCACACCCGGCGACCAGTAATATTTAAAATTTTCAAAATAAAATAAAATAAAATAAAATAAAACCTAAAATTTTCCCCTAGGTTTTTTGTTCCTCAGTGTCGGAGTATGAAAGTCTTTCTGCCATATGGTGTATTTCATCTAAGACTGATTTTTATTTATTATTTATTTTTTTGGTCTTTTTGAGACAGGTCTCCTTTTGTAGCCCCAGCTGGCTGGAACTCACTTCTTTAGACCAGGCTAGCCTTGAACTCACAAAGATCCACCTGCCTTTGCCTCCCGAGTGCTAGGATTAAAGGCGTGCGCCACCACGCCCGGCCCCTAAGCATGAATATTTTAATAACTTTGAAATTAGTTTCATTAGAACTGTCTGTTGGAGGAGTCGGGGGTAGCCTTTAGATTCTTGAGACAGCTCCTCTGCCTTTTCACGCTGTGCACTGGAGACCAGACAGCTGTTCTCAAAGCACTTTGAGAAGCATAACATGCTCTATAGATGTCAGATTAGAACACTTAATACATACATTTGGATCTATTGGTGATGTAATTTCCAGATAACCAGTAACTTGCTCATTAGCACCTTAGAGAATTCTCAAGGATTCAGTTGTAGAAATAGTATAGGGAGATCATGTGCCTGTTTATATCCTGTGTAGACCCTGTCAGTGACCCCACATACAAGTATCATAGAATTCTGGTGACACTGGCTGGCCCCTGCAGCCATGGGCAGGATCATCCTCTAGTGGCACAGTCCCAGTGACTAGTGGTAGGCTCTGGCACACCCAGCTTCATAGTACACTGCCGGCAGCATGCTTTACAGCATCTAGTCAGTGTGCACCAAGACATTGATAGTGGCCTGGAATATTTTTATCTTGGGTAAAAAAAAATTGCACTTAATTTGGCTGTGTTTGGCAGCAGTTGTCTTTCAAAAAAATCTCTGATATGCTTATGTTTGACACTGTCAACCCCATTCTATTTTAATTTGCTTTAAAGTTCTTTTTATCTATTCCTTTCTATGTATCTTTGATGTTCTACCCCTTGTACTTCTTTATAGATAGGGACCATTGTGATTAAATTTTCCTGTTTTGAGTGTATGGGAATATATAAATCCATACTCTTCTTATTATTTATTATTTATCTTTTTGGACAGGTCTTCCTGTAGCCTCAGCTGGCCTGAAACTTGCTCTGTAGACCAGGCTGGCCTCGGTCACCAGAGATTGCCTGCCTCTGCCTCCTGTCATACTCATTTTAAAACAGATAGTGACATAAACTAGCTTGATTATTGTTTTTTTTTTTTTTCAGTACTAAAGGAATAAGTAGATGGGTGTATTACNCATCTGCAGAGGACCCAGGTTCGCTCCCAGCACCCATGCGGCAAAACTGTCTGAAACTCCAATTCCAGGAGAACTCCAGTTCCAGGGGAATCCGACACCCTCTTCCATCTCCGCCGGCATTGCACGTCACGCGTGCACCAAACTTGCATGCACCCACAATCAATTCATACCACCGAACGAATAAATAAAAAATTTTTAAAAAAGAAAAAAGGATTATTTTCTTTGCAACATCTAAGATGGTCCTTTTTTTGGTTAAATCAAGTTATTCTTGAGGAAAGTAAAGGAGATTTGCAACCACTGTGTCATCTAATAATCAAACTAAATAGAGAAGCCTTTGGGGTTGAATTATAATTAAAGACAGTATATAAAGAGAAAGTTTTGGAAGCTTATGTGTTATAGGACTAGAAAGTAACACTTCGTTCTTGAGCCCTTGTAGTAATCAGCATATCCTATTTATAGTGATCAATTTGGAGTTACAAAAAAATACTATCTAATACATTGTAATACCTCATAAATTTTATGATATGTTATCTGTACCCAAGTTCTAAAATACAGCTTATCTCAGTTTTGTCTTAAAGCCCCTGCTCTTGGCTTATATACATATCTTGTAAGCACGGGTATATAATTGCCAAATTACCTTTAGGCTTAAATTTCATATAATTCACTGGGAAAAAAAAAAAACTTTAACTTCAACTAAAAATGCACACATGGAGGAGCAACATTGTCTCTTTCAATTGGCCTTCCTCAACCTACTTGTCCTCTTTTTTTCTACTTTTTGTTGTAAATATCTATTACAGAAAGAAGGGACTTGTATTTTAAGGTCTAATGATTGGGTTTTTTTGGGGGGGGCTCTTTTTGAGGCAGGGGTCCCCTTTTTTGTCCTAGCTTGCCTGGAGCTCTTCTTGTAGTCCAGGCTGCCCTTGAACTCACAGAGATCCTCCTGCCTCTGCCTCCCAGTACTTGGATTAAAGGCGTGCGCCAGACGGCTGGCATGATTGTTTTAAATATCAGTAGAGGTTGTGTAGCTCAGCAGCTAAGGACTTGCCTAGTATGATGTAGAGGAAGCCCTAGATTTTAATCCTCTGTACCAAGGAAGGGGAGGGAGGGCGAGAGGGTGAGAAAGAAAGAGGGGGGAGGAGAGAGACAGAGACAGACTGAGAGACAGAGAGACAGAAAGACGAGCATACGATTGGAGGCATAGCAAAGGTTTACATCTCAGAGAAAAGAGGGGCTGTAGACAGTGCATTTCACTGTCCTCAGTAGTCCAGACTTGTCCTGGTCATGTGGCTGGGATTCTACATCCAGACAGTACTTATCCTTCACACCTGCCTCTTGGCAGGGGCACTGATGATGCTCAGAACAGATCTCAGTATATTTCAGACCACTCTTTTTTTTTTTCTTTTTTTTTGAGACAGGGTCTCCCTGTAGCCCCAGCTGTCCTGGAACTCACTCTGTAGACCAGGCTGGCCTTGAACTCACAAAGATCCACCTGCCTCTGCCTCCCAAGTGCTAGGATTAAAGGCGTGCGCCACCACACCCAACGAAATATTTTGTGTGTGTGTGTGTGTGTGTGTGTGTGTGTGTGGTTTTTGTTTTGTTTTTTTTTTCTTTTTAGTTTTACCCTTTTTTTTTTTTTTTTGGCATTTTTGAGACAGGGTCTCCCTTTTAGTACCAGGTGTCCTGGAGCTCGCTCTGTAGACCAGGCTGGCCTTGAACCCACAGAGATCCACCTACCTCTGCCTCCCAAGTGCTGGGATTAAAGGCGTGCACCACCATGCCCGGCTCTTCCCTGCTTTTCAGGGAACATAGAGTAGGTCAGAGTGGGGCATGGTAAAATAGTAACTCACATTACTGGGGGTGCTGTGTGTCAGATACGATTCCAGGCACTTTGCATGTATTAGCTCATGTAATTCTTAGCACAGCTGTGTGGATAGATTTGTACTATCAGAAGCTATATCTGACTCTGGAATGTATATGTGTGTCCCCTCTCCCTGTTAACTTTCTTTATTTTAAGTGAACTAATGGTTCTGACAAAATTACCAATCCAAGATTATTTTGAAAAGGTTTTTCTTTTACATCAGAAAGAGTTAATGAAGTCACCACAATAATACTAATTTTAGTTGACTTAGGTATGTCAATTCTGCTAAAACTTATTGCTAACTCATGCCCGAGAGACATGCATATTTCCAATAAGGGCAAGGAGATGTGAAACAATTGCTTTCCTGAGATGATGGTTTAGAATAAAATGGGTTCTGTCTGGATCATTCCTGTCTCTTGCAATTGCAACCACTGAACTGGTATTGGTGGATTTGAATTTTCCTTTTCTTATCTTACTACCCACTCAGGAGTCTCGTTCTCTCTTAAGAGGAAAAGCCTTTTGCTCATATTTAGATAATATCCCCATATTTATTTGTGGTGATATAGGAAAGAGGCAGTGTT
Organism: Rhizomys pruinosus; assembly: GCA_009823505.1. Classification (NCBI taxonomy): domain Eukaryota; kingdom Metazoa; phylum Chordata; class Mammalia; order Rodentia; family Spalacidae; genus Rhizomys; species Rhizomys pruinosus. The sequence goes on along the minus strand of VZQC01006264.1, from coordinate 535,159 downwards.
TGCAGTTGTCTTATTGGTAATCACAGTGCTGGACATCAGTGGAGGTATCTCTGGCCAAAGGACTCTGAGAGTAATTATTTGATTCTAAAGCTAAAACTTGGAGTTTTTGTTTTGACATGTTGTACATCAAATCAGGTTCAGTAGGGTTATGAAAACACCTTCTTAGTTGTATTTCAGGAGCCCTTTTCCAAGTAATAATAAAAGGACTCACAAAGCAAATGGATATATTTAAGTATTTTTCAGAAAAGGGAAAAAAAATCTAAAACAAAACTTCTCCCAGCATGGGCTGATGTGCTTCCTTTTAACTCTTGTGCTTCTGGAGATTGAACCCAGGACCTTGCACATGCCGGGCAAGTGCTCTACCACTGACCTGTGTCTCCAGTCTTAACTTTTATCTTAAATGGATTTTTTTTTCAAACAAATTTTAGTGGTCATGTTTATAACTTCTCACCTCTCTAATCAGAATTTTAACCATAGCTAAACTGTGTTGAGTCCCATTTAAACTTTTCTAATTCCATACCTGTTGTAATTTAGTTGCTTGTCAGGATTATATTCATGACCAGGTAATATTTAATTTTTTTAAAATAAAATAAAATAAAATAAAATAAAATAAAATTTTCCCTCTAGTTGTTTTTTGTTCCTCAGTGTCGGAGTATGAAAGTCTTTCTGCCATATGGTGTATTTCATCTAAGCATGAATTTTTATTTATTTATTTATTTTTTGGTCTTTTTGAGACAGGGTCTCCTTGTAGCCCCAGCTGGCCTGGAACTCACTCTTTAGACCAGGCTAGCCTTGAACTCACAAAGATCCACCTGCCTTTGCCTCCCGAGTGCTAGGATTAAAGGCGTGCGCCACCACGCCCGGCCCTAAGCATGAATATTTTAATAACTTTGAAATTAGTTTCATTAGAACTGTCTGTTGGAGGAGTCGGGGGTAGCCTTTAGATTCTTGAGACAGCTCCTCTGCCTTTTCACGCTGTGCACTGGAGACCAGACAGCTGTTCTCAAAGCACTTTGAGAAGCATAACATGCTCTATAGATGTCAGATTAGAACACTTAATACATACATTTGGATCTATTGGTGATGTAATTTCCAGATAACCAGTAACTTGCTCATTAGCACCTTAGAGAATTCTCAAGGATTCAGTTGTAGAAATAGTATAGGGAGATCATGTGCCTGTTTATATCCTGTGTAGACCCTGTCAGTGACCCCACATACAAGTATCATAGAATTCTGGTGACACTGGCTGGCCCCTGCAGCCATGGGCAGGATCATCCTCTAGTGGCACAGTCCCAGTGACTAGTGGTAGGCTCTGGCACACCCAGCTTCATAGTACACTGCCGGCAGCATGCTTTACAGCATCTAGTCAGTGTGCACCAAGACATTGATAGTGGCCTGGAATATTTTTATCTTGGGTAAAAAAAAATTGCACTTAATTTGGCTGTGTTTGGCAGCAGTTGTCTTTCAAAAAAATCTCTGATATGCTTATGTTTGACACTGTCAACCCCATTCTATTTTAATTTGCTTTAAAGTTCTTTTTATCTATTCCTTTCTATGTATCTTTGATGATTCTACCCCTTGTACTTCTTTATAGATAGGGACCATTGTGATTTAAATTTTCCTGTTTTGAGTGTATGGGAATATATAAATCCATACTTATTATTCTTATTATTATTTGATCTTTTTGAGACAGGTCTTCCTGTAGCCTCAGCTGGCCTGAAACTTGCTCTGTAGACCAGGCTGGCCTTGAACTCACAGAGATCTGCCTGCCTCTGCCTCCTGTCATACTCATTTTAAAACAGATAGTGACATAAACTAGCTATGATTTATTGTTTTTTTTTTTTTTCAGTACTAAAGGAATAAGTAGATGGGTGTATTACCTGTGTAATTTTTTTCTTTTTTTGAGACAGGGTCTCCCTATAGCTCCATCTGCCCTAGAACTCTGTAGACCAGGCTGGCCTTGAACTCACAGAGATCCACCTGCCTCTGCCTCCTGAGTGCTGGAATTAAAGGAGTGCACCACCACACCCAGCTTAAAGATGGTTCTTAGCCACCATGTGGGTGCTGGAAATTGAACCTGGGTCTTCTGCAAGAGCAGTCGGCAATCTTAACCACTGAGCTATCTCTCCAGCCCCAACCTATGTAATTTTTATTATTTTTTTCTTCATGCTTTAATTTTGACTAAGGTATAGATTAGTAAAGTTCAGCCATGCGTTTCTGTGTTGATGCTTTTTCACACTCATATGTAGATTGTATGTGTTTTTATTCATCTATCATAAAACTGGCCTTTATGCTCATATGTGATTAGTCCCTGTTGGATTTCCAAGCTGCTATGGAATTAGAGACTTGAAAGCTGTGCACACAGATCCTCTTATAGATGCTCTAGAAAATTCTAATGCTGATTTGTCACTTTTTTCCTTTTTTATTTTTTATTTTTACTCTTTTTTTTTTTTTTTTTTTTTTTTTTTTTT
>VZQC01006264.1:464200-532579 GCA_009823505.1 Rhizomys pruinosus | reverse complement strand
TTTTTTTTGTCTTTTTGAGACAGGGTCTCCCTGTAGCCCCAGCTGTCCTGGAACTCACTCTGTAGACCAGGCTGGCCTTGAACTCACAAAGATCCGCCTGCCCCTGCCTCCCAAGTGCTAGGATTAAAGGCGTGTGCCACCACGCCCGGCTTTACTCTTATTCTTGATAAATTGATAATTATTTTGGAAAAGGAATTTAAGTATTATATATTAACACCTAATTTTTTTATATATGGACATTAATATATATTCACTGCTTAGGATGTTCCTGCCCCTTAACATAGATTATCTTTTATAGAGCATTCAGTGTTTAAAGTAGATAATAAATATTCTTCAATTTGCAAACTATTGCTGGAAGACCCAGAAAGTGCTCATAGGAACTGAAGCTTAGAATTGCATGTAAGCATGCCTAGTTTTTTCTTTGTGCCATGCCTTCAAGTCTGCTGGAAGATTTATGTTAAACTTGATTCCTCATCAGATCAACATTCATGTGAACTATTTCTTTTTGATACAGCTGGCCCCAGCTGTCCTGGAACTCACTCTTTAGACCAGGCTGGCCTTGAACTCACAGAGAGCTACCTGCCTCTGCCTCCCAAGTGCTAGGATTAAAGGCATGCACCACAACGCCCTGCTTAAAGGTGGTTCTTAGCTGCCACGTGGATGCTGGGAATCGAACCCAGGTCCTCTATAAGAGCAGTTGACACTCTTAACCGCTGAGCCATCTCTGCAGCCCCCGTGAACTATTTCTAATAGACTTTTGTTAATGAAGTATAGTATACCTGTATTAAAACAGGTTTAAAAAAAAAAAAAAAACAGGTTTTGGGGGCTGGAGAGATGTCCTAGCGGTTAAGAACGCTGCCTGCTCTTGAAGAGGACCCAGGTTCGATCCCCAGCACCTACATGGCGCCTGAGAACCATCTTTAACTCCAGTTCCAGGGGAATCCGACACCCTCTTCTGACCTCCGAGGCATTGCACAAACCTACATGCAGACGGTACACTCATACACATTAAAAAAAAAGACTAAAAAAACAGTAAAACCGGTTTTGTGTGCTGGCTTCGTGCAGTTTGACTATTAGGCCTTCTAATGGAACCCTGACTCCCGTCTGCGTCACAGCAGAACCTTCTCAGATGTCCCTTTCTGGTCAGTTGAGCTACTACTCTGGACTTTCTTGAGTATCATATAAATAAAATCATATAGACATTACTGTATATTGGTGGTATTATTTGTGTAGAGTTCATTTGGTATTTTCTTTGGGAGCAAGAAAAGGTGCTATGATGGGCAGTAGGGTAGGTTGTCAGCTGAACTGGAGTCTTAGAATTGATGATGACTGAGTATTACCTGAAAGGAAAAGAAGAAACAGATATTTTATATAAATTACGGCTTTGAAAAATAGATGTTATCTCCATTTTACTGCTGAGGACTCTGAGGCTCTGCCAAGTGAGCTAATAAAGTTGATGTGTCGTAGCTAACAAGTAGTCAAGAGCAACGGAAGCCTGTGCTTGAAATCTGGGTTGTTTAATCTAAAGCCCTTTCCATGCCTCTTTTTGTTTGTGTGTGCTGTACATATGTGTATGTGTTCATGTCTGTGTACATGGTGTGTGTGCATGCTTGCAAGTGCATGTGTACATGTATGCATGTGGATATGGAGGCCAGAGATCAATGTTGGGTGTCTTCCTCATTGCCAATCACTGTTTTTTGAGATAGGGTCTCTTACTAATACTGGAGCTTACAGATTCAGCAAGAATAGGTGGCCAGCAAGCTTAGGGGATCCTCTTTTCTCTGCTTCCCTCTGGGCTGGGAGTAATCCCCGGGGCTGGGTGCATATCAGCTCTCCTCTTCTGGTTGTTTATGTGAGCGCTGAGGGTCTGAACTCAGGTCCCTGTGCTTTTGCAGGAAGCACTTTACCTACTGAGCCATCTTCAGCACCACTTTCCTGCAACTCTTTTTTTTTTTTGGTCTTTTCCAGACTGGCCTAGAACTCACTCAGTAGACCAGGCTGGCCTTGAACTCACAAAGATCCGCCTGCCTCTGCCTCAAAGGCATGCACCACCACACCCAGCTCCTGCAACTCTTAAGGTGTTTTGTTTTATTGTTATTGCCATTTGCTGAAGGAGCAAAAAGGAAAATGCTGATCTTTTTATCTCCCCCCACCTCCCCAACTGGGGCTTGGATAAGCTGAGGATAGGTTATCAGTTCAGGAAACAGCAATTTTCTTGGAGATCTCCAAGTGGAGCAGAGAATTAGCCAAACAGTGGAGGTGGGAAATTGTTTCATTTTTGGCCTGGAGCCTCCCACGAAGTTTTTCTAGCAGGACCTGAGGCAAACCTATTCCTTCCTGCTCTGAAGACCTCCAGGATACAGAGGGATAAAGCTTTGTGTGTTAAGCCGAGGGTCTGATGAGATTTGGCTAAGGATTTTGAGGTTATTGTTAGGGGAAGAGGATTGTGATGCTTTTCCTTTTGTGGAGATTTTTGAGCAGCTGTGATAGAATTGTCTCTCCTTTATGTGAGAGGCCTTCAGCTCTCTTGAAGGATCAGTGTGGGCCCTATAGTCCTTCTGCACTTGCTGTAGTCCTCACGCAGGGTCTGTAGAGAGGTGAGTGATAGATGTCAGATGTGCAGCGAAATGAAAGCTCCTCACCAAAATGAATTAGAAATTAGGGGGAGGGGGGGCTGGAGAGATGGCCTAGCGGTTGGGAGTGCCAACTGCTCTTACAGAGGACCCGGGTTTGATCCCCAGCACCCACATGGCGGCTGAGAACCATCTGTAACTCCAATTCCAGGAGAACTCCAGTTCCAGGGGAATCTGACGCCTTCTTCTGACTTCTGCGGCATTGCACGACACGGGTGCACAAACGTACATGCAGACAGTACATTCATATAAATAAATAAATAAATATAAATAAATAAACAAATAAATAAATTGCTGTTCTTGGCAGAGGACCTGAGTTCAGTTCCCAGTACCCATTATCAGGTGGCTCACAACTGCCTGTAACTCCAACTCCAGGGAATCAAACACCCTCTTTTGGCCTCCTCAAGTACCAATCTCTCCCCCCTCTCCCTCTCCCCCCAACCCCGCCTCCCCATCCCTCTCCCTCTCCCTCCCTCCCTCGTAAAATAAATAAAAACAATTTTAGAAAAAGACATTTCTCTAAGTGCTGGTAATGGAATTCAGTGATAAGAAGCAGAAGTGGGGCTGGAGGATAGGTTGGCAGTTAAGATGGAGACCTAGGTTCAGTTCCCAGCATCTGCGTGGCTGCTAACAGCTGTAACTCCAGCTCCAGGGGATCCCACGCCATCTTCTGGCATCCACAGGCATTGCACTTACATATGTACAGGCAAAACACTCATGTACATAAAGTAAATAATAAAATTTAAAAATTAAAAAAAGAAAGAAGGGAGGTTAATTGGGGGAAGGAAGGGAAGCAGCTGGAGGTGGCGGAGGGTGTGAAGGAAGGACAGTGGGGGTGACAAATGAGAACAGTGTCATGCTGTATGTGTGGCAATGCCATGATGAAACCTAAACAAAAAATTAACCTTTCAGAAGAAAAGATAAGAGGAAGATTTTGTAACATTGGGTTTGATAAAGATTTCTTAGGAGAGCACAAAAGAAAAAGATTGATACATTATACTTTTCCAAATTAGTAACTTCTCAAAAGATAACCTTAAAATAATAGACACTGGCCATAGACTAGATAAAAAAGAATTTCTGAAATGTATCCAATAAAAGATTTTACTCATTTGTAAAGAACTCTCAAATATTAAAAAATAACACAACTCAGTAAAATTGTTCAAAAGATTTGACCACACGCTCTACTAAAGAGAACATATTCATAGGAAAGAGCATACTAAAAAGTCAAACTTCATTTATTGTCACATTAAACAGCATATAATTAATGTGTTCATATTATGTAGCAAGTAATTAAAAAAAAAACAGTTTAGTGAAGAGATAAACTTTAAACAAGGTCCAGGTATGGCTGCCAGGAAATTCCAAAAATTCATGAGAGAACTTTGAATTTTTAGAAAGTAAAGACAAAAGGGTTTGGATCAATCCTTTCTACATCTTTTTTAAAAAATTGATTGATTGATTTTGTGTGTGCATGCGCGCATGTGTGCACATGTGTGCAAGTGTGTATGTGTGTGACATGTGGCCAGATCAGAGGACAACTTGTAGAATTGGTTCTCTCCTTCCACCATATGGGTTCTGGGGGGTGCACTCGGGGGCCGTGTTTGGCAGCGAGTGCCCCTATTTGCTGAGCCATCTGGCCTCTTTCCTATATCTTAATGTCAGGGTGATTCAGATTTAAACTTGATTATATATTTATAGATATAGAAAAATAAAAATAAAAATGATTAAATGTAGAAAAATGTCAAAAATGATTATTTGTGGTTGTGTCTATTGAATGTGATTTTGATTGATTAGTATGATTTTATTTGTACTTGTCTGTTCCATATTTATCACAATAAAGTACGTCATTGTCATTTTAAAAATGACAAAGCATCCAGGCTTCAGATTTTATTTAGATTAGTTAATGATATACCAAATAAACTCCAAATGGAATAAATATATGCCAAATACTTTGTCTTTTAGAAAAATTAGGAATAGAAGTGATTGCAAGAACTAAAGTTCTTGAACCCCTGAGGCAATAAAATAAAACTGGAATTTTTATGACCACATTAAAACATGTGTCAAAATATTTGTAACAAATAAGAAAGGCAAAAAGCTAATAATATCCTTATTATATAAAGAGTTAACATCTGCTATAGGAATGAAGGAACTAAACAGAGAATTCAAGAACAGATTCAAGGAAGTGTGAGGATTTAGTGTATGACAATGACGTATTTTAAGATCGTGGGACAAGAATAGAATATTTGGTATGTATAAAGTTGTTGGCTAAAACCTAAGCTCTGTTTCAGTCCATAAACCAGAATCAGTTCAAAAGGACAAAAATATTTAAATTGGAATTCTGTACAGAATGATTTTGTAGATGAGTTGACCCTAGAGTGAGGCAGCCTGGGTTTGCTTCCCCCCTCTGCAGTCACTCTGTGTGATCTGGGCAAGTTAGTTAGCACTTTCATGCCTCAGTTTCATAGGATACAGGTGATGCTTGCACCTACCTCACAGGAGGGTTGGGAAGTAAGAGTTACTATGTAAAGGACTTGGCACAGTGCCTGCTGTAAGCACTTCTATTTAAATATAGCAGCTACCATCATCATCTTTATCTTCCCCATCCAAAAAGTAAAGCCATATAAGCATTAAAAGAAAATGGCAACTATTTTTTATGATCTTGGGGTGGAAGATATATGTTTTATCATAAAATAAAAGCTGTACTTCAGCTGGGTGTGGTGGTGGATACCTTTAATCCCAGCACTTGGGAGGCAGAGGCAGGCAGATCTACATATCCTGGTCTGCAATAGCGAGTTCTAGGACAGCTGGGACTACAGGAGGACCCTGTCTCAAAATGACAAAAAAAAAAAAAAAGCTGTATTTCAAAAGGGAAAAGATCAAATTTGATAGTTAAAGCTTGTGCACATGGGGAGGACAGGATCCGAGAGTTAGGTACCGCAGCCACGGGCGTGGTGCTTCCTGCACTAATGCAGAAGGTGGTTACTAGTGGTGAGGCGAGTGTCTGGGAGGAGCTTATTTTAACATTTTCAACATTGTCTTAGTCTTTCTCCTCACAACTGTTGTATGAGTTTGCTTGGGCTGCTGTAACAATCCATTCAGCTCTAGAGTCCAGAAATCCAAAATCAAAGTGTTCATTTGTCATGTTCCAGAAGATTCAAAGAGAAAGACCTTTCTGGTTTCTAGTGGTCCTGGGAAATCCTTGGCTTGTGGTATCTCAGCTTCAAACTTGGCTTCTGTCTTTATTTTCTTCTCTGTGTCTATGTGTCTCTCTTCTTGTAAGGAAGAAATGTATGAAATGACTTCCTGCCCTAGTCACTAGATTTTGGAAACACCCTGGTCCAGTCTGACCATATCTTAACTAATTACTTTTATAAGACCCTTTTTGAAAAAAGTTGTATTCTGATGTTCTGGGTAGACATGAATTTGGGAGGTGGGAATCCATTCACTTTGCCACAGTCTCATACTTCCTTTCAGGGAGAAAACAGCTGTCTGCCCAGCTTTGAGACTAGTGAGTGGATAAAGACAGGGAACAGATCCAACATCTCAGTGAAGCTGGTGGAGGTAGCAGAGGTGATTTGCTCAGAGGTCCCCCAAGGGAAGACCTGAGAGCCCTCAACTAATCATGCTGAGGTTTTACCTTTAGCAGACAGTAGCAGAGGTTTGAACATCTAGGAATAACAGAAGGGATACTAAGAATAGGAAGAGGGTATGTCTCAGAGAAGACCATGTGCTGTGTGAGGCCCTGAGTGCAGCATCCAGCACTGGAGGGAAAGTAGAGGAGAGAACTGACACCCACCTGCTGTCCTTTTTCCACATGCATACTGTGGGAGGCATAGGCACACACACACACCACACACACACCCCACACACACACCACACCACACACACACATACACACAAAATTGGAAATAAAATAAGAGATATGTAATATTGAGAGACAGCATTCCCAATACCATACTACAAAAGAACAAATTGAGATTTTTGTTTAGTTTAGTTTAGTTTTGTTTTGTTTTCTTGAGATAGGGTCTTACTTTGTAGCCCTGGCTGGTCTATAATTCACTATGTAGACCTCAGACTTACAGAGATCTACAAGCCTCTGCCTCCTGAGTGCTGGGATTAAAGATGTGCACCACTATGCTCAGCAATTGGGATTTCTAAAGCCTATTATTATTAGGCTTTAGGGGATTTTGAAATTAAATACCAAGAAAGAAATCATGTATATGGATGTGTGCATATTCTGGAAGAAGAGTTCAAAACCCTCATTAAATCCAGAAGAGTGTCCAGACCCGTGAGGAGTCTGCAGACTGAACTACTTCAGAGTTGATGATTAGACTTAGTTTTCAGATAGAAAGCAGATGGACTTCTCATAATTGCCTTGGATTAAAATCACCTCTTAGATGGCCAGTTTTTTCGGCCCATCATCGGACCTCACCGCTGTCAGGAGGACCGCCTGCCAGTGCAGCCACAGCCAGAGCATGTGCCTGGACCTGGGCTGAAAGGACAAGGAGCATGTTCCCCAGCGGAGTGTTTCCACATGGAATCTGGACTCCAGCCCAGGAGCAATCTTATAGCTCCATCCTCAAGAAGAGACATTCTAAAAGCAGTTTAGAAGAAATGTCTGAATTCAGGACACCTTTTTCAGCTGGACTCTCAGACCACCAGCCTGCCTCCTTTCAGTCCTTTCACATTGTTATTCTGGGATTGGACTGTGGCAGAAAGACAGCTGTCTTATACAGGTTGCAGTTCAATGAATTTGTGAATACTGTACTTACCAAAGGATTTAACAAAGAAAATTAAGTAGCCTTGGGCAACTCCAAAAACAGTCACTTTTCACTTCTGGGATGTAGGTGGTCAAGAGACATTAAGGCCTCTGTGGAAGTCGTGCACCAGTCACACAGGTGGCATTGTGTCTGTGGTGGACTCTGTTGATGTCGAGAGGATGGAAGAAGCCAGAACTGAACTTCATAAAATAACTAGGATATAGGAAAATCAAGGAGTCCCTGTGCTTATAGTTGCTAACAAACCAGACCTAAGGAACTCACTGTCTTCTCTCAGAAACTGAGAACTTGTTAGTAGTGGGTCAACTGGCTCATCCACTCCTTGGGATTTGCAGCCCACCTGTGTAGTCATAGGAGATCGACTAAAAGAAGGACTTGAGAACCTACATATGATAATTAAAAGAAGAAAAATGTTGCAGCAACAGAAAAAGAAGAGATGAGCGGCAGCATCTTCTACATCGGTGTGGAATAGGTTTTCCCTGGTCTGATTTTGACAAGTGCAAGAGTGTCTCCAGCCTGGTTTGCCTGTCTGCCCTCCTGGATGCTATTAAAGCTTTGTTTTGTTAAACGGTCAGATGCCTGACTCTGTTGCCCTATGGAAGATGAGTAAACATAACACATCTTAAGGTGGTCTCCCTAACACACAAATCTTTTGGTACTTCTATTTTGAGAAGTCAAGAAAGGATAATAATTGACCAGAAGACAGTTTTGTGGAAATTAGATCTGAAGTGAAGTGTGTGTGCCTAGTCTTGTGTGCTTATATTGTGGGATCGATGGGCTTTGTAAAGAAATCACAAACAAGGCTTTGTATGTTAACATAAAATGCTAATGAATGATGAAATGCTAATGAATGCAAAGGTTAAGGTGGATTAATATATCTGTACACATCCAGTTCTATTGATCACACTGGGACAAGGAAAAATAGTGCTTTTTTTTTTTTTTTTCAGGTTTTGGCCAAATGATTTTGACATTTTGTGGAATCAATTCAATGCAGTCGCCCCCCCCCCAATATTTTTGAGCCAGGGTCTCCCTGCAGCCCAACTGGCCTAGAACTTGCTGTGTAGACCAGGCTGGCTTGAACTCTCAGAGATCTGCCTGCCTCTGCCTCCTTTAAGGGCATGTACCACCACACGCAACTCACTACTATCTCTTAATTCTAGACAATGTTTGATTAAGTTGGTCTAACTTTAGTAAAAATAAGATATCAGGCAAGTTTAAAACAACTTTTGGGGGACTTAGGGCTATAATAGAAATAGTTCATTGTTGGGGCTGGAGAGATGGCCTAGTGGTTAAGAGCGCTGACTGCTCTTGCAGAGGACCTGGGTTCGATCCCCAGCACCCACATGTCGGCTGAGAACCATCTTTAGCTCCAGTTCCAGGGGAATCCAACACCCTCTTCTGACCTCCGTGGCATTGTATGATCTGGGTGCACAGACTTACATGCAGACAGTACATTCATACACATAAAAAATAAAATTAAAAAAAAGAAGAAATAGTTCATTGTCAGAAGCACTGCCACTCAAAAAAGCTGAAAATTATTGATTTACAAAATAAGTATGGGCACATTGACAAGTGGTGATGAATTCAGTCAAGAAGGTGCCATATAATATCTTTTAAACATTCTAGTTAGTTGATACTTGTTTTATTAATAACTGGCTGGAAACAGATGTGGTTTTTCACATATTTTTGTAGCATTTGGGGAGGAACAAAAGCTTTATAAATAACACCTGATGTGCCATGGGATAAAAGTGTAGACATCTGTATGTGTTCTATGCTTTAATTTTGTTGTTGTTGTTGTTGTTGTCTACCAATAAACAGCATGCCAGAGCTGACTATCCCTGATTGTAGGAAGCAGTGATACAGTACTGCAGATAAAATTAGGATCCTAGACTATGAGGGGGAAGTAACAAGGCTGTTTCATGAAAGTTAACTGGTGCCTTTTCTGTTATAATTAAATTACTCGGGAAGACATTTAATTCCTAATCTCCAGGACCAGACTTACTTCCAGTAATTACATTAGCAAATCAGGGTATTTCCTATGTGTGAAGCCAACAGCTGTTTGCTCCCAAATCACGAAAAGAAATGCACTTTGCCTGCAGAACTTATTTTGGTTTTAAGGTTTTTGTTTTTATTTATTTATTTTTTCCAATTCCAATTCTTGGAATTGTTTCCTTGATTCTTGTTCCACAGAAAATGAAGACGCTTCCTGTGGAGTTTCTTCTATGTCAGTGTACCTGCACTAGTGATGGTCTTTGAGAATGTTTATAGAGCTGAGGGTGGGGGCTGGAGAGATGGCTCAGCGGTTAAGAGCACTGACTGTTCTTGCAGAGGACCCGGGTTCGATTCCCAGTGCCCACAAGACAGCTAAGAGCCATCTTTAAGCCAGGTGTGGTAGTGCATGCCTTTAATCCTAGCACTTGGGAGGCAGAGGCAGGTGGATCTCTGTGAGTTCAAGGCCAGTCTGATCTACATGGTGAGTTCCAGGACAGCTGGAGCTACAAGGGAGACCCTGTCTCAGTAAAAAAAAACAAAAAACAAAAAAAACAAAACAAAAAAAACTGAGGATGATAATTAACCAATAAACAACTTGAAGCATTAGGAAAAAAAATTATCTCTTAAACTTATCATAGAACAAATGGAAAAAATCACCGAATGCATTTAGTTATTGTCATAGTCTTTGAAAGTTATCAGTGTTCTTGAAGTATGTATAAGTAATTTAACCATAGAAACAAAACCCTCACTTCACTCCCCAGTACCAGCCACTCTCTGCCACCCCTATGGGCAGCTGTTGGTAAGAGGTCTCTGCCTTAGATCCTGGGAACTCATGCCATGTAGGACTATCTTCTCTCTGCAGTTGGTGGAGTCCTTGTTGCTATATCTACAGTTGAGAATGCAACATAAGCAATAGCACATTCCTCGTGGCTGGCCGGCTGGCTGGATTAATGTGTTCACAGAGTGCCTGGCAAACAGGACTGGCTGTGTATATACGAGTGCTCTAGCTGCTGTGTTGTTACCATCTCATCATTCTCAGCCAAGCTCAGGAATCAGATGTCAGTAGTGTTCTAACTCAACTCCAGGATTGGGAAGATGGCTCAGGGGAAAAAGTGCTTGCTGTGTACGTATGAGGTCCTGAATTTGGGTCCCCAGCACCCATCGAAAAACTGAGCGTGGTGGCACATATCTGCAACCCCAGTACCTAGGGGTGGTGGAGGAGACAGGCAGATCCCAGGAGCTTGCTAGATGGCCAGTCTAGCTGAACAGCAAGCCCCAGGTCTAATGAGAGACCTGTCTCAAAAAAAATAAAGTGCAGAGTGATAGAGGGAGACTCCCAATGTTTATACCTCTTATCTCCACATGCATACACACAATGTATACCACATGCATGCACACACACACACACACACACCCCTTAACTGCACAACTCACTTGCTGTAACCTTGATGTAAGCCTTGGTGAGGTTGTCTTTTTTTTTTTACTTTGTAGAATGGGATTAGTAAAGCACTTGCTTCCTAGTTTTTGGGAAAATTTAATGAAGTCAGGTAGGCCACGTGCTTCATGTATAAGGTTCAAGAAGGATGCAGAGGGATATGGAGGGCTAGCTATCATTGGGTTGTTTCTCCTTAGATCTATTTGAAACATAAAAACAGAGAAGTGAGCAGAGTGGGGGGAGTAAGCCACTTCGTCCACCCTGACAGAGTAAAGTAGATATTCAGTGCTGATCATAGAGTTGTGGGTTTATATTGCTTTGCAGCTTTCAAAGTGCCCGTGTGTTTACACTGCTGCTTAGCAACTTCCCAGTCACTCCCCTGTGTACATTATGAACTTCAACAACCAATAGTATACCCCCTTCTGCTCGAGACCTAGTTGTTTGTGGATGATTGATGTTAGAAAGATGATACCCTGTTTCCTGTAAGAATTGTTATACCCTTAAAATTCTAATTTTTTTTTTTTTTTTGTTTTTTCGAGACAGGGTCTCCCTGTAGCCCTGGCCTGGAACTTGCTCTGTAGACCAGGCTGGCCTTGAACTCACAAAGATCCGCCTGCCTCTGCCTCCCAAGTGCTAGGATTAAAGACGTGCGCCACCATGCCCAGCTAAAATTCTAATATTTTTATTTTCTGTGTGTGTGTGTGTGTGTGTGTGACAGAGACAGAGAGAATGTATAGCCTGCAGGTATGTAAGTGTACCAGTGTTGTGCAATGCTCATGGAAATCAGAAGAGGGTGTCAGATTCTCCTGGAACTGGAGCTACAGATGGTTGGTTGTTAGCTGCCATGTAGGTGCTGGGAATCACACCCAAGTCTTCTGCAAGAGCAGCCAGTGCTCTTAACAGCTGAGCCATTTCTCCAGCCCTCATTTTTACTTTTAGTGAGACAGAGGAGTGGAGTACCTAGTTGTGTAGATGTCCAATGGGGAAATTCTACTCAGTGATTCTGCATAATTCTTTGTGCCTTGAAGATAGAGATACTGAATTTTTTTATTATTTGTGTGTATGTGTATGTATGTGCACTCTTATGCATGTGTATGTGATGCATGTGGGCATGTGTGTGTATGTACACTCTTATGCATGTGTGTGTGATGCATGTGTGTGTATATGTGCACTCTTGTGCATGTGTATGTGATGCATGTGGGCATATGTGTATGTATGTGCACTCTCATGCATGTGTATGTGATGCATGTGTGTGTATGTGTATGTTCACTCTTATGCATGTGTATGTGATGCATGTGTGTGTATGTGTATGTGCACTCTTATGCATGTGTATGTGATGCATGTGGGCATGCATGGCACACGGGGCAAGTGGAAGTCAGAGGACAGTTTGGTGAGTCAGTTCTCAAGTTCCATCTTTCTGTGGGTTCCAAGATCAAACTCAGGTTCCCAGGCTTGTGTGGCAAGTGCCTTTACCTGCTGAATCATCTTGCCAGCCCCCAGATAGCTATTTTAAAAATATATTTATGTATGTTACCATATACTGTTTTTGTAATCAGCCTGGATAACCAGAATATAGTGTTGAAGGACTCCTGACTAATCAGCAAGTTATAAAATTAATAGATTTTAAAATAATTTGGTTATTACTCTTAAGACCATTAAGAAAATATCCATCAAATCTTTTGTTTTGTTTTTGAGACAAGGTGTCAGGGTGTCACTATGTAGCTGTGGCTGACCTGGAACTCACTATGTAGACCAGGCTGGTCTCAAACTCGCAGAGATCTGCCTGTCTCTGCTAGGATTAAAGGTGTGTGCCACCATGCCCAGCAGGCAGATCCTTTAAAAACGTGTGTGTGTGTGTGTGTGTGTGTGTGTGTGTGTGTGTGTGTGTACGTGCACGTGTGTGCATGTCGTGTGCATGGGATGTGCCATGATGCCTGCAGAGATCGGACATCTGTGGAGGGCAGAGGACAACCCCCATGTCAGTCCTTAGTTCCCTTGGTGTTTGAGATGAGGCCTCCTCTTACTCACCGTGCCGTGCGTGCGCCAGGCTAGCTTGCCTCCCTTTACCACAGGAGTGCTGGGATTCCAGATGCCCCGCCCTGTGCACGCAGATCTCCATGCCTGCACGCCATGCTTTACCACCAAGCCGTCTCCCCGGCCTTTTTCCCATTTCCATTATGTTTTTTACTTAAGTGAACATGGATGTGCAAATGATATTAAAAACGAGTATTATAGGATACTCTATTTAGGAGAAGGTCTTTGTTTTTGTAACAAGATTCTGCTGTGCAGCCCAAGCCAGCCTTGAACTTGAAATGTCCCTGCCTCAGCCTCCAGCAAGTGCTGAGATTGCAGATGTGCGCTGCTGTGCCTGGGTTTTCTGGGCTTTGCTCTTTGTTTTGCATGATGCTCTCAGTCGTCCAGCCTTCTGTGTGCTTCTCTTTCTTCGTCGCCTCCTGTCTCAGACTGTGCTCTCTCCTGCCCTCTTTGTTCTGGCTTTGGTTCTGGGTAGCTGCTAACCTGTGATGTCCACCTGCCGCGGGATCTTCAGTCCGGAGCTTTTCTGGCTGTGCTCTCCATGCGACTCTTCTAGCTGCCTTGGCATCACTTTCCGTCATTGTGTTTTAGTGCAGTTGGTGCATTCTGTTCACTTGCCCGTTTCTCAGCCTTATTCTTCCTCAACATAGTCTCTTGGTTACTTCTGCCATGGTCATCTCTTCTCCCAGTATACAAGTCCTTTCTGAGCTCTAGACCAGCTGCTTAACTGATCATGAAACATACAGAGGGAGAGTCCGCACCATCGTCACTCCCATTCCTTGTGATATCTGCCTGTTACTTGGTGGAGAGCATTCTGTCCTATCCCTCCCAGCATAGACTCTTTACCTCCTGCAGTTTCCTTTACTCCACACAGACACAGACACACACACACAGACACAGACACAGACACAGACACACACACACACACACACAGCTTTTCCCCTGCAGCACTGCAGCTCTCCATTTTAAGTGGCAAGGAGACCAGAAGCTTTCTCTCTCTGTTTTCCCTTCAAGTAGATTATAGTGAAGGGATGGGTTGTTGAGCCAACTGTGAGGTCCCAGAAGCAACAAAGTACTGTACTAATCTGGTGCATTTCGTGTGTTCTGTTAGTAGCTATTGTAATAGACCATCCCTTTTGAAATGCTTATAGAAGGACCAATTGAAGCAAGCAGCACACACTCCCTCTGCTTCTTCTGCATGAGTACTTTCAGATGTAAAGCAACAAATGAGAATTTGTTACTTTTACAATTAAAAGCACACATGTGGATCTATAATGTGAATTTATAGGAAGAGATAATATACCTTGTTTAAACAATTGAATTCCCTCCTATCCACTTTTATTGCTGTACATAATTAAGACCTTGAATCTGAGCACACATTCCTAAAAGCATTTGCATTTATCCCAGAGAAGCCTTAATTCCTTGGCCACATCTCATGCATGGATCAGAATGTTCTAGATGAGACAGAGCAAGGAGTTGCATCATGGCGTTTCTCTTAGCAACACTTTCTAAAAGAAATCTATTCTGTTCCATTCTTCCAGGCACAGGTATTTACTTAATACCATGTGCCAGGTATCCAGCTTGACACAGTGATGGTGTTGAAAACATGGCCTCTTCCAGAAGTTCAGGGTGAGAATAAGCATGCAGTGCCATCCATGAAACTTGTGCTGTAGAGTGTCACCTGCAGGTCTTCAGCAATAGCCGGCCACTGGGGGCTTTTTAGAATGTAGAATCCCATTTCCCTCAGAAGGGGACCACATTGAGTAGCAGATTCTAGAGAACTGTCACAAGCTGGCTCTGTACATGGTTCTGTGTGTCCCCACCGAAGGAGCAGAAGATTAAGGAGGATGCACTTTCTACTCCCCTAGGGAGCCACCTTGAGATTCACAGCTTAATGTAGATATTCCAGATGTTTCTCTTTTTTGGGGTGTTTTTGAGACAGGGCCTCCCTGCAGCCCCCAGCTGACCTGGAACTCACTCTGTAGACCAGGCTGGCCTTGAATTCACAGAGATCTACCTGCTTCTGCCTCCTGAGTGCTGGAATTAAAAGCATGTGCCACCAGACCTGGCCAGATTTTTTTTTATAATGGTGTAACTTGTTATGTGTCTCAGTTTAATCTATCCACCAGTGTTCAATGCATCTGAAATAGAATTTGAGAACAAGATAGCTAAGAAGTTGCTAAATGGCAAGCTGATACTTTCTGAGTAAGGAATCCTAGAAAATTAGCAGTTTGTCAGGCAACAATTAAGAATCTCTTTAAGCAGAATCAGAAAGTTGTCAAGCCAGGCGTGGTGGCGCATGCCTTTAATCCCAGCACTCGGGAGGCAGAGGCAGGAGGATCTCTGTGAGTTCAAGGCCAGCCTGGTTTACATAGTGAGTTCCAGGCCAGCTGAGGCTGCAGGGAGACCCTGTCTCAAAAAGACCAAAAAAATTAGAAAGTTGTCACCACAGTGCAGGTAAAGGTTTATGAGGCCTAAACCAAGACAGAGGAGGCTGGATCTGAAACTCATAAGAAATAGTGACTCAGTCTGCTGCACATGGCAGAAATGGGACAGAGGAGAGTGTAGATCCGTGCTCACATTGCTGGCCCAGGAACCAAGTAGATGGGTTTACCTTGAGACTGTAGGAAAGAGAAGGATTCGGGATTTGCTTTACTCCCGAAGGTGTGCAGGTAGATGTGAGACATTAGTGGAACCGCCCAGTAGGCAGTTAGGCCGTAGTCCTTGGGTTCCAGAGAGAAACCTAGCTCAGGCTGTGTGTGTTAGAGGCTGTCCATGTGCATCAGCCCTTCAGAGAGAGAGAGTTCCGAGTGAAGAGACAAGCTACAATACAGTGTCCTGTGGGAGTGCAGCCTTCTAGTTAGTTAGTATGTGGATCTGGAGAATGGGTGGCTTTACTTTTATTATTTATTTATTTATTTATTTGTTTATTTATTTATTATAAATATTTTTTATTTCTTTATTTTTTATGTGTATGAATGTACTGTCTGCATGTAGGTTTGTGCACCCATGTCGTGCAATGCTGCAGAGGTCAGAAGAGGGTGTTAGATTCCCCTGGAACTGGAGTTAAAGACGATCCTCAACCACCACGTGGGTGCTGGGGATCGAACCCGGTTCTTCTGCAAGAGCAGTCGGCGCTCTTAACCGCTAGGCCATCTCTCTAGCCCTTTTTTAAAATTTATTTTTAGCCTGGCGTGGTGGCGCATGCCTTTAATCCTAGCACTCGGGAGGCAGAGGCAGGCGGATCTTTGTGAGTTCAAGGCCAGCCTGGTCTACAGAGTGAGTTCCAGGACAGCCTGAGGCTCCAGGGAGACCTTGTCTCAAAAAGACAAAAATAAATAAATAAATAAAATAAAATTTATTTATTTTTTTATATGTGTATGCGTGTACTATCTGCATGTAGGTTGATGTACCCGTGTTGTGCAATGCCGTGGAGGTCAGAAGAGGGCGTCGGATTCCCCTGGAACTGGAGTTAAAGACAGTTCTTAGCTGCCATGTGGGTTCTGGGAATTGAACCCGGGTCCTCTGCAAGAGCAGTTGGCACTCTTAACTGCTGAGCCATTTCTCCAGCCCTTTTTATTTTATTTTTAAAATGAGTAGAGATGATCCCAGAACAAGGTCTCGCGGTCATTCGTTGCCACTGGACAGCAGTGGAGCTCCAGGTCTCCTCTTACTGCTTGCTGGCTCTGAGCTCACCATTTTCTTCTGTGTGTTTTTAAGGTCCTTAAAATTCTGGTCAGAGCAGTGGTTAATGGGATGACTGATCGAAGTGGAGACGTCGCCTCCAGCCTCAAAGGAAAGCTGCAGGAGTTGTTTGGCAGAGTAACTTCAAAAGTGACCAACGATGGTGAAATCTGGAGGCTGTATGCCCAAGTACATGGAAGTGGGCAGAGTGAGGAGCCTGACGAGAATGAGAAGGTCAAGTCTCGTCTGTCCTGGGCTCTGTCTTTGTGCCATGGGTGCAGTAGGCTGGCCTTCTCGATGAGTGGAGAGACATCAGTAGTCCAAAAGATGAAACTAGTATGCTCAAATCCTGGTGGGGCGTGGTATGTGAGCACATGTGCGTGCATACCTCAAATGTGTAGGTGCCCACGGAGGCCAGACGAGAGTATCACATCTCCTGGAAATAGAGTAAGAGGAGGTTGAGACTTGCCTGGTATGGGTGCTGAAAACCAAACCTAGGTCCTTAAGAATAGCACGTGCTCTTATCCACCGAGGCATCTCTCCGGCCCTCCAGCATTTTTTTTTTTTAAGACGGGGTCTCCCTGAAGCCCCAACTGGCCTGGAACTCACTATGTAGACCAGTCTGCCTCCAGAATGTTAGGATTAAAGCATGCACCACACACCTGGCTACTTCTGACTTTTTTTGATTCAAGGTTTCTGCCTGGCCTGGAACTTGCCAACCAGGCTGGTCGGCCAGAGAGTCTCAGTGACTCCCCGTCACTGCCTCCTTTTCCTTAGGTCTGGTGTTATAAACATGTGCTACCTTGCTTGGCTTTTTTTTTTTTTTTTTTAACATTTGGGCTCTGGGTATTGAACTTGTTTCCATAGGTTTGCAAGGCGAGCAATTTATTGACTGAGCTATCTCCCCGTACTTTGATTCAGTCCTTCCTTAGCATAAGCACTTTATTGACTGAGCTATCTCCCTGTACTTTATTGACTGAGCTATCTCCCCGTACTTTGATTCAGTCCTTAGCATAAGTGCTTTGAATTATGCGCATATTAGCACTTGTAACAGAATGCATCATTTCACTTTGCATGAGTGTTTCTGCTCTAGTCATTCTGTTTCCTCCAGAAGGGTCTCTGTCCTGCTGTCCCTGCTCATCTGCAGCAGCCAGATGCCTCTTGTCCTTTGCCTTGCACCCCTTTCCATGTGCTTACTGCTAAAGACAAAGGTACAAGACAGAAAGAGATGAGACTATGAAAAAGAAAAGGAAAGTAATTAGATAAGGAAGCTGGAGCAGAACTTTAAAATTCTGAACACACAATGTGTTACGAAGGGTGCCCTGCTTTCTCGCAAGGACTGTAAGACATCAGTCACTCTGTTTGTGCCTTGAGCCTCTTATCTTCAAGGCCAAAGCAGCTCCCAGAGTTTCCAAGGTTGGAATCATTGTTTTGTGTTTCTTTTCAAAATATCCACAACAAATCAAGTGCACTCCTTGCGTGGGTTTGGAATTAGCCATGGTACAGCTAATCCGTGGGATTCTTGGCTGTTCTCTCCTCCCTCTGTCCACACAGCTGGCTTCTGCCATGGTCTTGTCAGCCCAAGGAACACATTTCACATGTATGCATGCATGCACACAGTCCTCCTTTATGTCCTTCCGTCCCTTGAGTTATGGCCTCTTCTGCAAATACGGAATTAAGTGCACTTAATCTGACTTCTCACTCATGAATTTTTAAGATGCTGTGAAGAGCACTTTAAACCTCTGGGAGATTATCTACCTAGTCACCAGGTCATGGTTTCTACCAAGTCTGCACTTTTCTCTCTAAATGAATTTCTCAACTTGATGGCTACAGTGCCGTCATTTGCAATGTACAAATATATACTTAAAGATTTCCAAGCCTGGCATTGAGCTTTCCTGGTTCAGGGGAGGAGGGCATCCAGAAACGTCCTTGCTTTCTTGAAGTTTCTCACTGCCTTGAGATGTGAGAATTTTACCCCTCCTTTAGTAATTACAGAGACTCAGCTACATAGTATAGATGCTGGGTTTTCACTTTGAAATTAGTTCCATAAGACCTCTAGGAAATAGTTGGAGATGTGAATTTTGCTTGTTATCCTGAATATTCTTCTTCTCTCTTCCTAGGCATTCCAGTGTCTCTTAAAGGCGTACAAGTGTGACACACAGTCCAGTTGTTGGGAGAAAGATGTTGCATCATTTAAAGAAGTTGTTCAAAGAGCCTTAGGACTTGCACATGGTATTTAATATCCATAACACATTTTAATGTATTCTTTACTGATAAAATAATGCTAGTCATAAATCAAGTTCCACTATAGAAACTTTCAGGTTACATCAATATATTGAAATTGTATTTAATTCACAAAACATTTATAAACAGCTGTTAACATAACGGGCACCTTGGTTCAATAAGAAGCAGGATAGAGATCTACATACTGTCTGAAAAAATGATGGAGTCAGAAACCTTAAAGTTGTGTAATACCTTTACAGCTAAGAAATCTTCACTCCATATAGGGTCTTTGTTGATTATGTAGTGTTAAGAAAAATTATACCATTTCCTGACTCATAGTCTTCCTTTATAAATAGAAATATTCATGGGGTGGAATTGCAATTCACTGGTATAGTGCTTGCCTTGCATCTGTGAAGCTCTGGGCTTGTTAAAAACTAAAAACATCAAAACATGTAGTTCTCTAGAGTACTTAGCAATCCACAAAGAGCCATGGCATATACAAAAGACATACAAAGTATCCCTATCTGTGGAAAATTGGTGTCTGTAATTTGAAGGGGGATAACCTTACATATAAACTATTTTGCTTATTGGGTAAATATAATCTAAGGGAAGACTATTTTTACTTACTAGCATTATTGGAAAACAAATTTAGTCATGCATTTTGCATTTTTAAATTTTTATTTGAATATAGCTGTGTGATTCCCTGGAAGCCTTGAGGTTAAACATCAAATCCCAGGGACTGAACCTCCTGAAGCCCTCCTAGTTTTCTGCCTAGCTTTTCTGCCACTACTAGTGACAGCAAATATGAGATAGCAAGGAACACGGACAGGGCAGAGAAGCGGGGGCATTAAAGCCAGGACCTGCTACATTGTACGCTTACTGGATAACTAATGCCAGGACCCGCTCCACTGTACGCTTACAGGCTAACTAAAGCCACGACCCGCTCCACTGTACGCTTACAGGATAACTAAAGCCAGGACCCGCTCCACTGTACGCTTACTGGATAACTAAAGCCAGGACCCGCTCCACTGTACGCTTACTGGATAACTAAAGCCAGGACCCACTCCACTGTACGCTTACAGGATAACTAAAGCCAGGACCCACTCCACGTACGCTTACAGGATAACTTTGGGTTGATGACTTAACTTCTCCGAGCTTTTGTGTAGTTTTAGGTAAAATGGAAGAATACCTGCCAATGCTGTTAGGAAGAATAAGTAACATCATGTCAACGCTTGCATTACTGTCCCCATGGTTTAAATGTAAACCCTTCACCCTCCTACCCTCACTCTGTTTCTTCTGACATTCAGGATCTGGTCTATATGATAAGGGACTCAAAAGAGAAGAATAATGGGGCTAAAGCTTAACTGGTCTGTAAAGAAGTCACAGAACATTCCAACAGTTTAGATATGGGCTTGGGAGTTAATAATTCAAACAGCCTTTGATATCTTTAACTAGAAGAATATAAATATGCAGTTTCCTGGACCACCTAGCCATTGGCAGATAAGGTAGGGGGCTGAGGTCTGTGTGGCTGAACTATAGAAAGTTTGGGTAATTACTGGAATGATAGAAGGTTGCCCTGGGGATGGCTGCAGTTCTGTGGCTTGTGCTGGCCTTAGTAGGGGAAGTAAGGGGGTTCAGTCCTCTGCCTGTGATGTTTTGTGGGTGTGGTATTACATTTGGGGAAACCCCACTAAAGTGCATTATGTGTGTAATTAGCAGGATGGGATTCACTTTGAAGGCTATCTTATCTACTTCAGCTTTCCTACTCTAAACACTTCTGTGAACAGCCAGCTCTGCAATGTCCACACCCACGATGTTTTCTGTAATCTCTAAGTGCTGGCATTAAACCTGTCAACTATAAATGTGCAGGTTAGAGAAACATGGTAGAAAATAACCTTTTTTTTCTTTTTTTTTTTTAATTTTAAGTTGAACTTTAGAGTATAGATAGCATCAAAGTAACACAAATGAAACTTGTGATACCAAAAAAAAGCATTAAAATACAGTGATACTTTAACATGGAAATTCCATTTTTTTCTCCAACACACATATGTAAATACACATACACACACATATTACCTGAATTGGAGGGTTTTCTTTCTTTCTTTTTTTTTTTTTTTAACCAAAAGATTCATTTTTCCCCAAGGAAGCGCTTGAAGGTTCCTCCACACTGGGGTCCCTCTCCCCCATGGTCACCCCAATGAGGTCCACCAAGCATGTGTCCTGTCTTGCTCTTCCTGCACTGGCTTCCATGACATAGCCTGGGTAGTCCAACAACACAGTCTACACTCTGAAGAGGCTGAAATCCCAGTAGCCGCTCAGTCCACAAGCTGGATATCTTAGTAGTCCCCATCTGGCATTGAAGATTTGGAGGATTCTCAAGTTTTATATCTGAAGCACAATTTCTCAGACCTTATTATTTCTGGTTATACTTTCCTTTTGGATGCTTAAGGCCACACAGTTAGCCTAGATTAACCAAGAAAACAACTTTATTTTACAGCTTGAGGTTGGTTTAAAATTGTCATTGGCACCGTTTTTCCATTAGGGCAACTCTTTGGGGGAAAACAAGTGTCCAGTCTTTGAGGTTTTCCTTCTTGTACTTTAATGGGTTCTGTGTTGGGATTCCAACATTTTAGGCAGATTTGAGTGGATGTTCAGGTTTAAATTTATGAAAATAAGTCTTATTTTAGTCTTTTTTGAATCTGTATGTGAGTACTCAAAAAAAAAAAACCTGGGTTTTTGTGATTTTTTTTTTCTTTCTCCCCAAACACTGTTCCTTGACCCCACCCAGTTTTGAAAAAGAAGTGTAACTTTTTGAAATCTTTGCCCCCTGTTGGGTTGCTAATGGTAAGAGTCCCCATGAAGTTTAGCAGGCCTGAGATGACGACGTGGCTATCCTGTCTCAGCATGGAGACCTTCTGATGCACTGCTGCCTTGTGTGCCTATTTGCATTGTCTGGAGAATATTCATGTCCAGTTTCTGCAGTTCTGTTTTCTGGGAAATTGTGGGCAAAATTGCTTTGTTCTTTGCCTTCTTGGAACTCTTAAAATAATGGTTATCTATGTTAGCCATAGTTGGCAGAAAGGAGGGAGCACTTTCTTGGATTATCTGATGGTCTGAAACAGCAAGTTACTTCTCTCTAGACCCTCCTTTCCTCCCTCCTCCCTCCCCCCTTTCCTCCCCCATACTCCTTCCTTTCTTCCCTCCTCCCTCACAGTGCAAATCTAGGATTGAAAAAAACCACAGCTACTTCTGATGAAAAGCTACTAGGTACTAAGCAAATTGAATATGTCTGCCTGGTTGCTCCATCTCCCTCTGTTAAGAAACATATATAAACTTCACTATCTCCAGGTCAGCTGAACCCTCTGAAAATGGGCTCAACATTGCTAATTAGCATGCATCCTTCAGCCATTAACAGAATTGTTGCAGTCTAATCATTATTCTGAAATAGAAACATCAAACCCAGGTCTTACTGCCCACAGATGATACTATTAATTAATGTCAACGCTGTTTGGCCAGGCATGGGTACTTTTACTGATTGCTTAGAGTTTGCAACAGTGGTCTTTGTTGAAAGGTATGTAGTTCACTTTAATGTTTGAGCTGGTGAGTGTAGTTTTACAGTAGAATCTGGTTTTGAATATAGTGAATGTAGTTTTAAGGAATAAAAACCAAATCAAAAGAGAGAAAAGGCAGGCGTTTGTACAGAGCTCATTATCCTTGCAGAGCCTCAGCAGCCAGTCTTCCCCAGGAGGAGGAGGGTGTCCCCTCAGAATTTGAAGTTGGAGAGAAATAGGTTCCCGGATACTGGAGGCAAAGTTTCCAGGGATGAGCATCTTTGTCCCTGCTGCTGCTGGCTGTGGCTCTGAGCGCACTCCCTAAATGAAGACATACAGAGTGTAGGTGCCAGTTCTCCCACAGCGCTTTAAAATTGGTGTATAGCCGGGCGTGGTGGCGCACGCCTTTAATCTGGGAGGCAGAGGCAGGCAGATCTCTGAGTTCAAGCCCAGCCTGGTCTACAAAGTGAGTTCAGGCCATTGGGGACTGCAGGGAGACCCTGACCCTGTCTCAAAAAGATGCCCCCCTTCCAGAAAAAGTACAGTAAGAACTGAGCTCTGTGTCTCTGGCATGTCACTTTCTTGGGCTAGTGTGATCAGCAACACTGAGTCCTTCCATAGTGACTGGGACTGTGGGAAGCCACACTGAGATGTGCTACCTGTCTTTTGCTCCTCTGTGGATATCTTACCTTCAGTAAGGTTTTTGTTTGTTTCTTTGCCTAATCACTAATGTGTGTGCATGTTTACAGTCACGGGCGTGTGCGCATGTGTGTGCAGGATCTCTTCTGATGATCTGGATGTAACTCACCAAAACCCACCTAGTTTCCAAAAAATTCTCCTTAGCAATGAAGTTCTTAATTAAAGAAGGTGACTAGAGGCGTAGCTTAGTGGTCAGCGAGTACTTGCCTAGCATGCACAAGGCCTGGATTTGATCCTCAGCACCAAGAAAAGAGAACATGAGAGGAAGACATCCTTTTTGAGTTGGTTATTGTACAATTCTGATTGAGTAATTTGTTTTTATACCTGTAAGCGATCATGGCCAGTTCCTCATGATGTTTCCCTGTATTTATCTTGCAGTGGCTATAAAATGCAGTGAGAGAAAATCCAGGCCCCAAGAAGCTGTTCAAGTGCTTTCTTCAGCTCGGCTCAATTTACGGGGCCTGCTATCCAAAGCAAAGGTGAGACTGGTGTTGAGTTACTCAGAACTGTGGGGTAACGGGCCATCATCCTCAGCTTACTGCTCCTTTAGAAACTGTTGTTACGTTTTATTATTTTTATTGTGAATGCTTGTGTGCATGTTCCACAGAGCATGTGCGGAGGACAGAGGACAACTTGCAGGATTCAGCTCTCTTTTTCCACCATGTGGGTCCTGGGAATCAAACTCATGGCAGCTGGTTTAGCGGTAGTCACCTGTCTTGCCAGCCCAGCTCATGGCTTTTTATTTTTTTATTTTTTTATTTTATTTATTTCTGTATGTGTATGAATGTACTGTCTGCATGCAGGTTTGTGCACCCGTGTCGTGCAATGCTGCAGAGGTCAGAAGAGGGTGTCAGATTCCCCTGGAACTGGAGTTCTCCTGGAATTGGAGTTTCAGACGGTTCTCGGCCACCATGTGGGTGCTGGGGATCGAACCCGGGTCCTCTGTAAGAGCGGTCGGCACTCTTAACTGCTAGGCCATCTCTCCAGCCCAGCTCATGGCTTTTGAACTTACTTTATATAAAGGATTGCTTTCAGCCCACTTTATGTTTTAGTTAAGAGCTCGTAGGTAAGTGGTTAGTTGTGTTGATGAGGATGCTACTCGCCTTCTGGCTAGACTACCCTAAAAGGAAACTGAGAATCCTTGAAATTAATGTTTATAATCTAGCCTTTTATTCTTTCTTTAAATTAAACAACACTTTGTATTTATTGTCCCTTTTCCTAGGTATGCCACCAGTGGTGCCTGGGTAAGCTTTTGATTTTAGTGTAGACTTTAGTACTTGCTAGAAAAAGGATAATCAGAATATCAAACCCATGAATTGTGGCTTTTTGTTGTTGTTTATGGTAGTAATATAATATTTACTTTAAAAAAGACTTCGTTGCTGGGGAGACAGCTCAGTTGGTAAGGTGCTTGTCATGTAAGCACCATGACCAGAGTTCCATCTCCAGAACCCATGTTTTTCAAATAAGCCAGATGTGGTGGTGTATACCTACAATTCAGCCCTGGGGAGGCAGAGTAGGCAGATCACTGGGGCTTGATGCCAGCCAGCCTGGCTAACTTGATGACTAGTGAGACACCCTGTTTCAAAAAACAAGGTGGTTTGAAAGAAAAAACAAGATAGACCTCTAGCCCAGCTAACCAAAAGAAAGAAAGAGCAACTCCAAATCAATAGAATTCATGATGAAATGGGGAATATCACAACAGACAATGAAAAGATCTAGACAGTCATGCTGGAATACTTCAAAAACCTATACTTTACTAAGTTTGAAAACCTAAGAGAAATAGATGAATATCTGAAATTCTGGGAATCACCAAAGCTTTACCAAAAAGAGATTAACAGCTTAAACAGACCAATAATTTATGAAGAAATTGAAGATGTAATAAGAAACCTCCCAACTAAAAAAAAGCTCAGGCCCTGATGGTTTCACAGCAGAATTCTATAAAACATTTCAAAAAGACTTACAACCGTTATTACTCAAATTGTTCAGAAGGATACAACCAGAGGGAAATCTCCCAGATTCCTTCTATGAAGCCAGCATCACTCTGATACCAAAAACCAGGCAAAGGTACAACCAAAAAAGAGAACTATAGACCCATCTCATTAATGAACACAAATGTAAAAATTCTCAACAGAATACTTGCAAACTGCATACAGACCTACATCAAAAAGATCATCCATCATGACCAAGTTGGATTCATACTAGAAATGCAGGGATGGTTCAACATATGAAAATCAATAAATATCACAAAACACATAAATGGACTGAAAGACAAAAACCACAGGATCATCTCAATTGACACAGAAAAAAGCCTTTGACAAAATCCAGCATCCCTTCATGCTAAAGTCCTAGAGAGAATTGGACTGCAGGGAATCACTGCTCAATGTAATCAAAGCCATATACAAGAAACCCACAGCCAACATCATCCTAAATGGAGAAAAGTCAGAAGCATTCCCCTTAAAGGTAGGAACTCAGCAAGGCTGCCCTCTGTCACCACCACTCTTCAATATAGTGCTTGAAACACTTGCTAGGGCAATAAGGCAAGAAAAGGAAATTAAAGGAGTACTAATTGGAAAAGAGGAAGTCCAGCTATCCCTTTTTGCAGATGATATAGTTTATCTAAGGGATGCTAAAAACTCTACCAGAAAACTCCTAGAAATGATTAAGAGTTTCAGTAAAGTGGCAGGATACAAAATTAACCTAGAAAAATCAGTAGCCTTTCTTTACACCAACAACAAGCTACTGAAGAAGGAATACAAGGAGACCTTCCCACTCACAATAGCCTCAAAAACAATAAAATACCTAGGAACAAACCTAACCAAAGACACCAAAGATCTTTACAACATAAATTTTAAACTCCTGAAGAAGGAGATTGAAGAAGACATCAGAAGATGGAAAGACCTCCCATGCTCATGGATTGGAAAAATTAATATAGTAAGAATGTCCATTCTACCCAAATTAATATATGGATTCAATGCAATCCCAATTAAAATCCCCAAGAGTTTCTTCACAGGCTTGGGAAAAAAATCCTTAATTTCATATGGAAAAACAAAAGACCTCGAATAGTCAAAGCAACCCTGAGCAAAAAGGGCAATACAGGGGGATCTCTATACCAGACTTCAAAGTATACTACAGGGCTATAGTCAAAAACAGCTTGGGCCGGGCATGGTGGCGCGCGCCTTTAATTCTAGCACTCAGGAGACAGAGGCAGGTGGATCTTTGTGAGTTCAAGGCCAGCCTGGTCTCCAGAGTGAGTTACAGAACAGCTGGGGCTATAGGGAGACCCTGTCTCAAAAAAGACCCCAAAAAACCCCAGCTTGGTATTGGCACAAAAACAGACCTGTTGACCAATAGAACAAAACTGAAGACCAACAAACCTTGAGCACATACAGTTTCGGCCACCTCATATTTACAAGGGGGCCAAAAAGACACAATGGAGGAAACACAGCAAACGGTGTTGGCAAAACTGATCACCACTTGTAGAAGAATAAAATTAAACCCCTACCTCTCACCCTGTACAAAAGTCAACTCCAAATGGATCAAAGACCTCAACGTGAAACCCAAAACTCTGAAGGTGATAGAAAAAAGTTGACAGCAACCTACAAGACATAGGCATAGGAAAAGACTTCCTAAATCAGACAGCAGCTGCGCAGGAAATAAGATTGACAATTGACAATTGACTCATTAAACTCAAAAGCTTCTGTTCAGGGAAAGAAACAGGGAAGTGAAGAGAAAACCCACAGAGTGGGAGGAAACCTTCACTGCTGATACATCTGACAGAGCATTAACTTCCCAAATATATAAATTACTCAAAATACAAAGAAGAAAGAAAACAAATGACTCACTCAAAAGATGGAGTAAAGAGCTGAACAGAGACTTCATAAATGAAGAAGATGGCTGAGAAACATCTTAAGTGTTCAGGGTTGCTAATAATTAAAGAAATGCAAATTAAAACCACTTTAAGATATCATCTCACTCTGATAAGACTGGCTAGGATCAAGAAAACAAATGATACCAAATGCTGGAGAGGTTGTGGGGAAAGGGGAACACTCATCCACTGCTGGTAGGAATGTAAACTTGTACAACCACTGTGGAAAGCAGTGTGGAGAACCCTTGGAAGACTTGGAATGAACTTGCCACCCGACCCAGCCATACCACTCCTAGGCATGTACCCTCAAGACTCACCCCACCGCAGGGATACATGCACACCCATGTTTATTGCAGCTTTCTTTACTAATAGTGAAGAGTTGGAACCAACCCAAGTGCCCCTCAGCTGATGAGTGGATAGAGAAAATGTGGTACATCTACACAATGGAATTCTATGCAGCGCTAAAGAAAGATGAAATTTGCAGGTAAATGGATGGAAGTAGAAGATATTATGTTAAGTCAAGTAACACCGTCCCAGAAAAACAAACGATGAATGGTATCCCTCATCTATGGATGAGCAATGTTAATGTTATATTCCTTGTGATCAGAAAATAGCTGTGCTCTTATATTGTGAATCTCTTAACAGGTTCTAGAATTAACCTACCATTTATTTTCAGACTTTGGAATATGGGTGAAGGATATGTATGCATATTTTAGAGTAATATAAAATCAAAAGAATGAGAAAAAAATAAACGAACAAGGTGGATGGCATCTGGAACTACCCTAAGGGTTGACCTCTAGCTTCTGTTATATACATGCATGTTCTCACACAGAGTGCCCCCCCCACCTCACATACACATGCACACACATGCACTTACACACACACAGCATTTTGATGTAGTTAAAAACCAGTGTGGGGCTGGAGAGATGGTCTAGTGGTTAAGAGCTCCGACTGCTCTTGCAGAGGACCTGGGTTCAATTCCCAGCACCCACATGGCAGCTGAAAACCGTCTTTAACTCCAGTTCCAGGGGAATCTGACACCCTCTTCTGTCCTCTGCAGCATTGCACAACACGGGTGCACAAACCTACATACAGACAGTACACTCATACACATAAAAAATAAATAAACAAAAAACCCAGTGTACATAAAAATGTTGAGTGGTGGGGCTGGAGAGATAGCCTAGTGGTTAAGAGCACCGACTGCTCTTGCAGAGGACCTGGGTTCGATCCCCAGCACCCACATGGCAGCTAAGAACCGTCTGTAACTCCAATTCCAGGAGAACTCCAGTTCCAGGGGAATCCGAGACCCTCTTCTGACCTCCGTGGCATTGCACGACACGGGTACACAGACCTACATGCAGACAGTACATTCATACACATACAAAAATAAAAAAAAATTGAAAAATATTGAGTGGCTACTGGAATGTGAATTTGACAGAAATTGTCAAGGTAGATGGCTGACATATATTTGACAAGTAAGATCTGTCCCCTCAGCATACCAACTGGAATGGGTACCCAGAGTCACCTGGGGAGATTTTCTGCACTCTGGATTCTAGAGCTGTGTCTATGGCAGATTCCAGTCTGGGATCCGCCCCGTGAAATCTGTTTAAGTTCTGGGTTATTCTAGTGGGGAGCTGAGTTTAGAGTGTACCCTGGGGCAAAATGGAATGGATATACTTTGATCACAGCTTTCATTACTTACACACTTCATCACATTTTATTTTGAATTGCAAACTTTTTTTTTTTTTGTCTTTTCGAGACAGGGTCTCTCTATAGCCCCAGATACTCCCGCTCCTATAAAAGCAATAGAGCCCCCCAGGCTATCCTGGGAACTCTGCCCTCGCTCTGGGTTAGGAACCAGGCTGGGCCTTGGACTCACAGAGACACACCTCCCGAGTGCTGCGCCACCTCCCTCTGCTGGCCCTCTGCCGCCCACCGCCATCTGAAGATCCCACCTTGCCCCCTCTGCCTCCCAAGGTTGCAGAGATTAAAGGAGAAGCGCGGGGCACCAACGCTCGACCATGGCTCAAACTTATTCTAATTATAAATTACTTTAAGAGAGCGACTCTGTACACATGAAGCCACTTCTTGGACACCTTTCGTACTATTGGGGAAAAAAAAAACAACTCTCCCAGATCCATTTTTGTTTTTGTTTTTTGTTTTGTGGAGTATCTAGGGTCTCTCCCTGTAAGCCCCACCAGCCTGCTGGCAGCTACTCTACTCTGCATAGACCAGCGGTTGGCCTCCATTTCACAGAAAGGACCACCTGCCTCTGGCCTCCTGAGTGCTGGGATTAAAGGCATGCCGCACCCGATGAACTCCAGTTTTGTTTCATTAATTGTCTTAAGCATCTTCTTCAGATTAAGGCATCATTTTTGCCTTGCCTCGTAGATAATGAACTTACTGTATTTCCTTCTGCTTCTTTGTGCAGCACAGGTTCAGAATTTTCTGTATATGTTACACCTTAGAGCTCTCTTAAGTCAGAGCAGCAAGCTCTCCCAATGACTCCCCCCACCCCCACCACCAACTTGGGAGCTAGAGTCTCCACTTTGATAACTTATTAATAGCATGTATAATTGGTCTGTCTTGTGGGATGTGTCCTCTGCTCCTGTACCTCTGCAAAAAGCTTTTCGTAGATAAGTTTCCACCTTTGCTGGAGTCAGTGCCTGTGTGGATCAGTGTTATGTTTGTGCAGGTACTGCAGGTGCTTCTGTTCCGTGGGGAGTCCCAGCGACTGAGATAGAAGCCGCAGACTGCAGCTGTTTAGATTTCTTTTTTCCCTCATAGGTCAGAGTCCCAACTGTGATCATATCAAAAATGGAGACAATTGCCTGTGCTACTCCTTCCTACTCCTCATCCATGGCCTGCTACCTCTTAAGCACTCTGCTGTGCTGTCTGGGTGATCTCGTGGTTTGCATAGCAGAGCATAATGCTTTTTTTTTTTCTTTCGTTTTTGAACTGTGGGGTTTGCTAAACTGAATATGTAACTCTAAAAAGTGATAAGGAGTTGAGCTGTGTTAAAGGCTTAGCTGGGCACAGATCTCTGTTCTTTTCTTGCCTTCGGGCCAGAGACTTCACAGAAATGGAGCTTCTTCGGGCCGCGCTCCGCCTCCCTGACCCTCTCCCCACAACGATGCCGCCCCATTAATCCAGAAAACACACCCACATGCACCGACAGCACGCACACGCACACAGAGACGCATGTGGCGCCGCACACAAGGAGGTTTAAGGTTTAAATAGACTCCTCTGACGGGCCTCGCCTCCTCCCAACAGATTGCCGGCTCATTAATGCCAGAAAACACACACACACACACACACACACACACACGCACACCGCACACGCGCACGCGCATGCAACAAGGAGGTTTAAGGTTTAAATAGACTCCTCTGACAGGGCGTTCAGGGCACACCCTCTGCTGTCCTCGCCTCCTCCCAACAGATGCCTCATTAATCCAGAAAACACACACACACGGCATAACACACAAACACACACACACAGAGAACACGCACACACACAGCATCGCACACAAGGAGGTTTAATGGTTTAAAATAGACTCCTCTGACAGGGCGTTTCAGGGCACACCCTCTGCTGTCCCCACAGACAGAGCGGCTCTTCTGCCCTCAGCACCTTGTTCTTGCAGGGCTGCTGCCAGCAGTGCTGTGCGCAGTACTTTCTCCCCACTTCTTTCTTACCTCATTGAGAAGGAATGCAGATTCTTTAGGATTTGTAACTACTGTAAGTCCTAGTTTGAAAATGTGCTGTGTGAGTCCGGGTTATTTTCCTAAAAGACATTTTCTCTTTTCACCTGTTTCTCATTTCTAAGTCAATCTGTTAGAAAATGCTATGCAAATCCTCTAGTCAAGTCTGATGAAAAAAGATATATAGCAAGCTAAATAAATTGTATGTCTGGCTAAAGCACACAGTGAGACACATGCCTGTTTATGCACAAACATATGCAACCCCCACGAGTGATCATAAACCCTGAAGCTGATTCTCTTGGGTGCCATGCCGTGTCCTTCCTGGGTTAGCAGACGTCCCTGGAGAGGTGCTGCGGGGTGGCTCCAGCTCTGGCGGCAGCACACGCTTATTCTTTGTTTCACTGGGCTCTGTTCCTTACAAGATTTTGATAATCTTTGTGGTCTTCTGAGGCCTACATGAAAATTAATTTTGCCGGTTGGTTGGTGGGTGGGGGGCGGCGCTCACTGGTAGGAGTGTGCTGGAAGGAGGCAGAGGGCACGAGGATCTTGTATGCAATTTGATTGGGCCAGTCTGTACTACAACAACTAAACATAAAAAAAAATTAATAAGAATAAAGAACAAAAAAAGGAAAAATTAATTTTAAATTAAAATAGATTTGGGGTCCTGCCTTTTTATTAGAAGTTGCATGTAAAGTATATTTCTATTTGTTTGGATGAATGATGTCCATTCACTCCAGAACCCATTGTGTAACCAAATGCAACTACAGGTAAAAACTAAATGACAACAACTAGTAAACTACGATAAGCTTTAAGGCTATGGAGAAGCAGAGGGTTTTGTTTTGTTTTGTTTGTTTTGTTTTGTTTTTTTTTATCAAGGATTGGACCCAAGGCTTTCCACAATGTTAGGCAAAGTGGCGCTCTACCAACAGTGCCACACACTATAGCCCCAAAGTAATGAGCTTGGATTTTATTGGTTCATGCATGTCAGGCATATTGTTTTAATTTGTTGCCTAATTGTTCCACCACAAACACATACAACAAAAACCATCAAGTTTAAAACATTTACATTGCGAGTGGTAAACCAATACGCACCATTTGTTTGCGATAGTGTTAAACTAATATGGTGCAAAGAGCGTATTTTAATTGATTGTTTCTCTTACCTATTTTGTTTGCAAAGAAATTTTATTATTCATTTTTTTTATTTTTATGTGTATGAGGTTTTGCCTGCCATTTTATGTAAGTGGATTAAAAGTATATACCAGTGCCACCAGAAGCCAGGACAGAAAAGTCCCTGGAGTAGTTGGGTTCCACCTGGAGCTGGAGTAAAGAGGCAGTTGTACCCACCATGTGAGGTGCGGGAAACTGAACCCCAGGACGCACCCACGGTCCTCTGCAAGAACAGCCACATCAGCCAGGTCCTTAACTTCGCTATTGCCAGTCCGGCTTCAGCTCTAAATTCTTCATGCTTGATGTCTTATACTTGCACTTTAATGTTGCAAGCACAGTAAAAGTTAATTGTGAGCAAATTTAAGATGTTGGCAAGGTGGAGACACTCCAGGAGAGTTAGGGCAGATGAAAGTAGCACAATGACGCATGATAGCAGAGCCTGCAAGACCGAAGCAAACCAGTTTCGCAATCAGTACTGACCGCGTTGGAAGCAGCTTCTGGAAAGGTAGCCTTGCCTCTCCAATTCCTCTGATACCTCTGTATCTTGAACTAATCAAAGCTACCTGATTTTACAATACAATTGTTGGTTGGATGGGTTAAAGATTTCTTATTATTGTGTCCTCCTGATAATTTTTCCATGTATTTTGTACTTCTGAAGACATTAAACAAAAGGTATTTATTCTTTTGGTCTGGTTAGATTGGTAAATTCAAATACCATTTTAATTTAATTTATAATCTTGGGGTATTTTCAACAAAGGAACAAATAACTTAGTTTTCATTTTAACATACAGAAGTCATTCTCCCT
This sequence comes from Rhizomys pruinosus, assembly GCA_009823505.1. NCBI lineage: Eukaryota > Metazoa > Chordata > Mammalia > Rodentia > Spalacidae > Rhizomys > Rhizomys pruinosus. The sequence goes on along the minus strand of VZQC01006264.1, from coordinate 500,017 downwards.
TCCTGCAAATTCCTTGAAAAAAACTTGAAGGATCACTCTTTGGAAAAACTTAGTATAAAACTGGGGAAAAAAGTATAATAACGAAACTACAAGTTTGTGGAATCATTAGCTTTGGCTACATTAATGTCCAAGAATGAGTGAAAGACCAGACTTATAAATAGAAACAATTTACACTTGTGGAGATTTTATGTTTGTGTTTTGTTGACACAAAGATTAGAGGCTTTGGCTAAGTAGAAATATGAGTGTGGTTTAACTCTAAATCAAGAAAAATGCAAGAAGCGCAGTTGTAGTGGGATGTGTGTTTGTAATTCCGCACACTCAAGATGCAGAGCAGGCTAATCTCTGTGAGAGCCCAAAGCAACCTGCTCCATATAGCAATATGGGAAGTGAGTTGGGGGAGTGGGGGGGGAGGAAGTGATATAACATCACATTAATCAATTTCTCCTGCGAATCTTGTCTGCTTACAATTTCTCTGTCGTCGATTTAGCCACTAGTAACCAGTACAGCAGCAACACTGTTACCCACACCCGTTACCCCTCCATAGTATGCACTAAATGTGGTGTTTAATAAGGTTGTTGTGGACAAAGACAGCTATAAATGGTGCCATAGTACAAAAACAACACAGCCACAGAAATCTCTCTTTCTTCTCTCTTCATATTGGATGGAAGCAAATATTGAAGGAGCAGCCTGAGCCGAACGGTCTCACACAAGAAGACGATAGCGAGGGATTCTCCGGGCTGCTGGTTGGGGGTTGGGGGCTGCGGAAGTCTGGGCCCACCATGCATAAGTACTGTCCATTTAGCACAGTTTTTTTTTCATGTTGTTGTTTATTAAGATGTGAAGGAGCAGGGGCGGAAGCAGACGCCGAGCAGAGCGTCCCTGGCTTGTGCTTCCTGGTTGTCCCCTGCTTGCTTTCCTTTCTGTTTCTCACTTCTGGTTCCAACTGCCCCCCTGCCCTCCTTGTAAATCTCTTTAAATTCAAAGTAATCACTGAACATTATATCCGATAAATAATAAATAAGTAGTCTGAATATTTAAAAAAAAAAAAAGAAAAAAAAAAATCCTTTAAAAACATCTTCATTAATGAAGTGTTTGTGTTGCTTATGTATGCTTACTGCTTAACAGTTCTAAACCAATGTACTCTTGTAAAAGTACGTCCTTAACTAATAAAAAATTAATAACTTAAACCATCTGCTATTCTCTTTTCTGTTATCATACTAGCCTTTAAAAAGTATGTCTCAAAGAAGTTTCTCTTTTTCTCTTGTACAGACATAATTTGTTATAATGTCCAACAGAAGTAGTTAGCCTTTTTCAGTTCAGTCTTTTAGAGAAGCCAATTGAGGAGTGAGTTAGTGGGCAGATGGCAGAACAGATGGGGGATGGAGGGTGGTGGATGAGGCAGTGGATTTGGGTGGAGTGGTGGGGGGGTGGAGTGGGGTTTGTTTTTTTTGTTCCTTTGGGGTCTTTTTGTTTGGAGCAAAAAACGAGGGAAAAAAACAAACAAGAAAGAAAAAGAAAATTTGAGGACAAGGTTCCTGTAGTCCCTCCCCAGCTGTTCCCGCTACTTGTTGTAGAACAGGAAGGTTGGCCTTGAACTCACACTCACAGGTGGAATCTGCTGCTGCGCCTGCCTGCCCCTCTCTTGATTCTGCCTTGCCTCTCTGGCCCCTGCCTGCCCTCCAGCCCCTGTGCTCAAGATTTTTTTTTTTTTCTCTCTCTCTGTCTCTGCCCTGCCTCTAATGCCTCCCTGAGTGAGGTTTTAAATGAGAACCTCAGCGGGTGAAAAGAAGTGAGCAGAAAAGAAATGCGGAGCAGCACAAGGACTCCAGGCCGGAGCTCCCGACTTGTTCTCCATGGGCTCACGGTGCATGTCACCAGTGCTTGGGGCAGTCACCTCCTTTCTCCTGTTGTCTGTTGCTGTGCTGGGTCACAATCTACAAGAGGCTGATCCATTCTCTCTTTTATCATAGGATGTTTTCAGTTTTTCCACAAACAAGAGCTATTGAGTTCTTGCGTTTAAGGAACATAGCTAAAAATAAACAATAGAGGTGAAGTTAGCTTTGATGGTAGAAGACTTTCACCTACTTCAGGATTTGGTCTAGTTACCGTTTATCAACAACTCTGGAATGTAGTACTAAGAGTTCTATATGATCTATTTTGGGTTAAAATGCGAATATATCTAAATGTCTTTAGTTTTTTGTAGGTTTTCCATTTGGTTTGTTCTTGTATTGATGTCCTTTTTTCAGAATTATTCTTTTGCTTTGTCAATTACAAAAATTGGAAAGATGTGACCTCTACGGTCCCATAGTCTGCATAGTAACAGCAGCAGCAGCAGCAATAAGAGGGTCCTGAGTTCCATCGGGCCGGTCGTCATGTCTCCCTGCATGAGCCTGCTAGGTCAGTTTGTACTCCTAGGAAACTCGCAGAACCTGAAGCCTGCACTTGCTTCCTGTACTCAGTGAGTAGTCGGTTGATTTGTCTTCTCTTCTGACAGTGAAATACCTTGACAGTTTATCTGTGATCACTCAGAGTTCTCCAGGAGAAATGCTGGGAGGTCTTGGTTGATAATAGCTCCTGATTTGTTTTGATTTACTTACTCGTTTAAAAAGGTATGAGCTGGGCGTGGGGTGGCGCACGCCTTTAATCCTAGCACTTGGTGAGGCAGGCAAGGCGGATCTTTAATGAGTTCAAGGCCAACCTGGTCTACAGAGCAAGTTCCTGGACAGCCGGAGCTACAGGGTGACCCCTGTCCTAAAAAAGACCAAAGACGGGGGGGGGTATTAATAAATTTCTTGGTAGATTTTCCCAGAGGTAGCATGGTACAGAGGAGTGAAAACTAAACCCCAGTGGAAGAGAGACCTGTTCCCCCCAACAGCCAAGCCAAACCTCACCCCAGGAAGCTTCAAGTGCTGCCAAGGCTGGGAGGCAGAGCAGTGACTAAGGAGGGGTGTGGAGGGCTCAGACCCACAGAACCCCGTTTGAGTATTGAGGCACGTTTAAGGGTGGAGGGCTTGACCTTACTTCAAGTGAAGTCTCAGTACAGTAGTGAGAACCCCAAACATTGAGAGCTGCCTTGGTTTCTGTTGGATGTCCTGTTACTGGGCCATTCATTCATAGAAATGGAAAACAAACGAGAAGTATGTGTAGCATTCTGCCTACTTTCCAAACTTAGTTCAAAAATGATGACATACCCACAGGTCTAGCTAGCTGAGATTATTTGTGCGAGCCATTTACCTAATTCTTTTTTTTCTTTTTCTCTTTCTTTTTTTTTTTAGTGTTATTTATTNGGAATGTAAACTTGTACAACCACTGTGGAAAGCAGTGTGGAGAACCCTTGGAAGACTTGGAATGAACTTGCCACCCGACCCAGCCATACCACTCCTAGGCATGTACCCTCAAGACTCACCCCACCGCAGGGATACATGCACACCCATGTTTATTGCAGCTTTCTTTACTAATAGTGAAGAGTTGGAACCAACCCAAGTGCCCCTCAACTGACGAGTGGATAGAGAAAATGTGGTACATCTACACAATGGAATTCTATGCAGCGCTAAAGAAAGATGAAATTTGCAGGTAAATGGATGGAAGTAGAAGATATTATGTTAAGTCAAGTAACACCGTCCCAGAAAAACAAACGATGAATGGTATCCCTCATCTATGGATGAGCAATGTTAATGTTATATTCCTTGTGATCAGAAAATAGCTGTGCTCTTATATTGTGAATCTCTTAACAGGTTCTAGAATTAACCTACCATTTATTTTCAGACTTTGGAATATGGGTGAAGGATATGTATGCATATTTTAGAGTAATATAAAATCAAAAGAATGAGAAAAAAATAAACGAACAAGGTGGATGGCATCTGGAACGACCCTAAGGGTTGACCTCTAGCTTCTGTTATATACATGCATGTTCTCACACAGAGTGCCCCCCCCACCTCACATACACATGCACACACATGCACTTACACACACACAGCATTTTGATGTAGTTAAAAACCAGTGTGGGGCTGGAGAGATGGTCTAGTGGTTAAGAGCTCCGACTGCTCTTGCAGAGGACCTGGGTTCAATTCCCAGCACCCACATGGCAGCTGAAAACCGTCTTTAACTCCAGTTCCAGGGGAATCTGACACCCTCTTCTGTCCTCTGCAGCATTGCACAACACGGGTGCACAAACCTACATACAGACAGTACACTCATACACATAAAAAATAAATAAACAAAAAACCCAGTGTACATAAAAATGTTGAGTGGTGGGGCTGGAGAGATAGCCTAGTGGTTAAGAGCACCGACTGCTCTTGCAGAGGACCTGGGTTCGATCCCCAGCACCCACATGGCAGCTAAGAACCGTCTGTAACTCCAATTCCAGGAGAACTCCAGTTCCAGGGGAATCCGAGACCCTCTTCTGACCTCCGTGGCATTGCACGACACGGGTACACAGACCTACATGCAGACAGTACATTCATACACATACAAAAATAAAAAAAAATTGAAAAATATTGAGTGGCTACTGGAATGTGAATTTGACAGAAATTGTCAAGGTAGATGGCTGACATATATTTGACAAGTAAGATCTGTCCCCTCAGCATACCAACTGGAATGGGTACCCAGAGTCACCTGGGGAGATTTTCTGCACTCTGGATTCTAGAGCTGTGTCTATGGAAGATTCCAGTCTGGGATCCGCCCCGTGAAATCTGTTTAAGTTCTGGGTTATTCTAGTGGGGAGCTGAGTTTAGAGTGTATCCTGGGGCAAAATGGAATGGATATACTTCGATCACAGCTTTCATTACTTACACACTTCATCACATTTTATTTTGAATTGCAAACTTTTTTTTTTTTGTCTTTTCGAGACAGGGTCTCTCTATAGCCCCAGGCTATCCTGGAACTCGCTCTGTAGACCAGGCTGGCCTTGAACTCACAAAGATCCACCTCCCTCTGCCTCCCAAGTGCTAGGATTAAAGGAGAGCGCCACCACGCCTGGCTGCAAACATTTTTATTACTTTAAGAGAGCGACTCTGTACACATGAAGCCACTTCTTGGACACCTTTCGTACTATTGGGGAAAAAAAAACAACTCTCAGATCCATTTTTGTTTTTGTTTTTGTTTTTGAGATAGGGTCTCCCTGTAGCCCCAGCCTGCCTGGAACTCACTGCATAGACCAGGTTGGCCTCCATTTCACAGAGATCCACCTGCCTCTGCCTCCTGAGTGCTGGGATTAAAGGCATGCCAGCCACCCGATAGAACTCCAGTTGTTTCATTAATTGCTTGATCTTCTCAGATTAAGGCATCATTTTTGCCTCTGTAGATAATGAACTTACTGTATTTCCTTCTGCTCGGCAGCACAGGTTCAGAATTTTCTGTATTGTTACACTTAGAGCTCTCTTAATCAGAGCAGCAAGCTCTCCCATGACTCCCCCACCCCCACCCCAACTTGGGAGCTAAGTTCTCCACTTTTGAATAACTTATTAATGCATGTATAATTGTCTGTCTCTGTGGGATGTGTCCCTCTGCTCCTGTACCTCTGCAAAGCTTTTTCTTATAAGTTTCCACCTTTGCTGGAGTCAGTGCCTGTGTGGATCAGTGTTATGTTTGTGCAGGTACTGCAGGTGCTTCTGTTCTGTGGGGAGTCCCAGCGACTGAGATAGAAGCCGCAGACTGTCAGCTGTTTTAGATTTCTTTTTTCTCATTAGGTCCCAACTTGATCATTCAAAAATGGAGACAATTGCCTGTGCTACTCTCCTTTAAGCACCTTCTGCTGTGCTGTCTGTGGATCTCTGGTTTCATAGCAGAGCATATGCTTTTTCTGTTTTTGAACTGGGTTTGCTAAACTGAATTGTACTCTAAAAAGTGATAATGAGTTGAGCTGTGTTAAAGGCTTAGCTGGCACAGATCTCTGTTCTTTTCTTGCCTGGCCAGAGACTTCACAGAAATGAGCTCCTGGGCCTCGCCTCCTCCCAACAGATGCCTCATTAATCCAGAAAACACACACGCACACGCACACGCACACGCACACAGACGCACACAGAGACGCACGTGCGCGCACACAAGGAGGTTTAAGGTTTAAATAGACTCCTCTGACGGGCCTCGCCTCCTCCCAACAGATGCCTCATTAATCCAGAAAACACACACACACACACACACACACACACACGCACACGCACACGCGCACGCGCATGCACACAAGGAGGTTTAAGGTTTAAATAGACTCCTCTGACAGGGCGTTCAGGGCACACCCTCTGCTGTCCTCGCCTCCTCCCAACAGATGCCTCATTAATCCAGAAAACACACACACACACACACACACACACACAGACAGAGACACGCACGCACACGCACGCACACAAGGAGGTTTAAGGTTTAAATAGACTCCTCTGACAGGGCGTTCAGGGCACACCCTCTGCTGTCCCCACAGACAGAGCGGCTCTTCTGCCCTCAGCACCTTGTTCTTGCAGGGCTGCTGCCAGCAGTGCTGTGCGCAGTACTTTCTCCCCACTTCTTTCTTACCTCATTGAGAAGGAATGCAGATTCTTTAGGATTTGTAACTACTGTAAGTCCTAGTTTGAAAATGTGCTGTGTGAGTCCGGGTTATTTTCCTAAAAGACATTTTCTCTTCTGTTCTTAAGTCAATCTGTTAGAAAATGTTATGCAAATCCTCTAGTCAAGTCTGATGAAAAAAGATATATAGCAAGCTAAATAAATTGTATGTCTGGCTAAAGCACACAGTGAGACACATGCCTGTTTATGCACAAACATATGCAACCCCCACGAGTGATCATAAACCCTGAAGCTGATTCTCTTGGGTGCCATGCCGTGTCCTTCCTGGGTTAGCAGACGTCCCTGGAGAGGTGCTGCGGGGTGGCTCCAGCTCTGGCGGCAGCACACGCTTATTCTTTGTTTCACTGGGCTCTGTTCCTTACAAGATTTTGATAATCTTTGTGGTCTCTGAGGCCTACATGAAAATTAATTTTGCCGGTGGTGGGGGCGGCGCTCACTGGTAGGATGTGCTGAAGGAGGCAGAGGCACGAGGGTCTGGCATTCGAGGCCAGTCTGTACTACACATTAAAAAAAAATTTTAAGAATAAGAACAAAAAAAGGAAAATTAATTTTTAAATAAGTAGATTGGGGTCTGTCTTTTATGAAGTTGAATGTAAAGTATATTTCTTTTGTTTGGATGAATGATGTCCATTCATCCAGAACCATTGTGTAACACTAAAATGAACAACTAGCCTTTAAGGCTATGGAGAAGCAGAGGGTTTTGTTTTGTTTTGTTTTGTTTTGTTTTGTTTTTTATCAAGGATTGGACCCAAGGCTTTCCACATGTTAGGCAAGTGCTCTACCACCAAACTATAGCCCCAAATGCTTGATTTATGAGTTCAGGCATATTGTTTAGATTTGTTGCCTAATTGTTACAGCTTGTACATTTCTGGAGTGGTAAACCAATACCACCATTGTTGCTATAGTGTTAAACTAATATTGTGCAAAGAGCATTTTAATTGTTTCTCTTACCTATTTTGTTTGAAAGAAATTTTCATTATTCATTTATTTATTTTATGTGTATGAGTGTTTTGCCTGCATTTATGTAAGTGCATAAAGTATATACAGTGCCCACAAAGCCAGGACAGGGTCCCTGGAGTAGTTGGGTCCCCTGGAGCTGGAGTTAGAGGCAGTTGTCAGCCACCATGTGGTGCTGGAAACTGAACCCGGGTCCTCTGCAAGAACAGCCATGGTCTTAACTGCTGTGCCATCTCTTCAGCTCTGAAATCTTCATTGCTATGATGCTTATACTTTGCACTTAATGTTGCAGCAAAATTTTACAGATGTGGCAAGTGGAGACATCTCCAGAGAGTTAGCAGATGAAGTAGCAGCAATGGACGCATTGATAGCAGAGCTGCAAGACCGAAGCAACCAGTTTCGCAATCAGTACTGACCGCGTTGGAAGCAGCTTCTGGCAAAGGAGCCTTTGCCTTCTCCAATTCCTCTGATACCTGTGTATCTGAAGCACAAGCTACTGATTTTTACAATAAATTTGTTGGATGGTTAAAGAGTTCTTATTTCCTGATATTTTCCAGTATTTGTACTTCTGAAGTACATTAAACAAAAGGTCATTTCTTTTGGTCTGGTTATTGGTAAATTCACCATTTTATTCTTGGGGTATTTCAACACAAGGAACAAATAACTTAGTTTTCATTTTAACATACAGTCATTCTCTTGCAACCTTGAATTGGATCACTCTTTGGAAAAACTTAGTATAAACTGGGGGAAAAAAGTTAGATACTACAAGTTTGTGGAATCATTAGCTTGGCTACATTAATGTCCAAGAATGATGAAAGACCAGACTTAACAATAGAAACATTTACACTTGTGGAGATTTTATGTTTGTGTTTGTGACACAAAGATAGAGGCTTGGCTAAGCTAGAAATATGAGTGTGGTTTAACCTCTAAATCAAGAAAATGCAAGAAGCCAGTTGTAGTGGGATGTGTGTTTAATCCCAGCACTCAAGATGCAGAAGCAGGCTAATCTCTGTGAGAGCCAGCCAACCTGCTCCATATAGCAATTGAAGTGGGGAAGTGGGGGGGGGAGAAGTGATATAACTCACATTACAATTCTGCCATTAGCCACTAGTAACCAGGCTGTTACCTCCTCATAGTATGCACTAAATGTGGTGTTTAATAAGGTTGTTGTGGACAAAGACAGCTATAAATGGTGCCATAGTACAAAAACACCAGCATGAAATCCTTTCTCCATAATGTGGATGGAAGCAAATATTGAAGGTAGCAGCTGAGCCTAACAGTCTCAGCACAGAGACATAGCGAGGGATTCTCGGGCTCTGGTTGGGGCTGCTGAAGTCTGGGCCCATGCATAAGTCACCTGTCCATTGCAGTTTTCCATGTTCTTGTTTATAAGATGTGAAGGAGCAGGGGCGGAAGCAGACGCCGAGCTCCTGGCTGCTTTCTGGTTCCAACTGCCTCTGTAAATTCAACATTTCATAATCCATAAATAAGTAGTCTGAATATTTAAAAAAAAGTCTTTAAAAACTCTTTCATTAATGAATTTTGCTTATGTATGCTTACCAGTTCTAAACAATGTACTTCCTTAACCATCTGCTTCTCTTTTCTGTTATCATACTAGCCTTTAAAAAGTATGTCTCAAAGAAGTTTCTCTTGTACAAGACAGTATTGTTAATAATGTCCAACAGAGTAGTTAGTCTTTCAGTCTTTAGAGAAGCCATTGAGGAGTGAGTGGGCAAATGGCAGACAGATGGGGGATGGATGGTGGTGGATGGCAGTGGATGGGTGGAGTGGGGTTTTTTTCCTTTGTCTTTTTGAGACAGGGTCTCCCTGTAGTCCTCCCAGCTGTCCTACTTTGTAGAACAGGCTGGCCTTGAACTCACAGTGATCTGCCTGCCTCTCTGCCTCCCTGAGTGAGGTTTTAAATGAGAACCTCAGCGGGTGAAAAGAAGTGAGCAGAAAAGAAATGCGGAGCAGCACAAGGACTCCAGGCCGGAGCTCCCGACTTGTTCTCCATGGGCTCACGGTGCATGTCACCAGTGCTTGGGGCAGTCACCTCCTTTCTCCTGTTGTCTGTTGCTGTGCTGGGTCACAATCTACAAGAGGCTGATCCATTCTCTCTTTTATCATAGGATGTTTTCACAAAAGAGAGCTATTGAGGTCTTCTTTTAAGGAACATAGACTAAAAATAAAATAAACAATAGAGTGAAGTTAGCTTGATGGTAGACTTTCACCTAGCTTCAGATTTGGTCATAGTATCCGTTTATCAACAACTCTGAATGTATTACTAGAGAGTTCTATATTGATCTATTTTGGTTAAATGCTAATATATCTAAATGTCTTAGTTTTTGTAGTTTCCATTTTGGTTTTCTTGTATTGATGTCCTTTTTTCAGAATTATTCTTTTGCTTTGTCAATTACAAAAATTGGAAAGATGTGACCTCTACGGTCCCATAGTCTGCATAGTAACAGCAGCAGCAGCAATAAGAAGGTCCTGAGTTCCCATCGGGCCGGTCGTCATGTCTCCCTGCATGAGCCTGCTAGGTCAGTTTGTACTCCTAGGAAACTCGCAGAACCTGAAGCCTGCACTTGCTTCCTGTACTCAGTGAGTAGTCGGTTGATTTGTCTTCTCTTCTGACAGTGAAATACCTTGACAGTTTATCTGTGATCACTCAGAGTTCTCCAGGAGAAATGCTGGGAGGTCTTGGTTGATAATAGCTCCTGATTTGTTTTGATTATTTACTCTTTTAAAAGGGTATTAAGCTGGGCGTGGTGGCGCACGCCTTTAATCCTAGCACTTGGGAGGCAGAGGCAGGCGGATCTTTATGAGTTCAAGGCCAACCTGGTCTACAGAGCAAGTTCCTGGACAGCCGGAGCTACAGGGTGACCCTGTCTAAAAAAGACAAAAAAGGGGGGGGGGTATTAATAAATTTCTTGGTAGATTTTCCCAGAGGTAGCATGGTACAGAGGAGTGAAAACTAAACCCCAGTGGAAGAAGAGATCCTGTCTCAACAGCCAAGCCAAACCTCACCCCAGGAAGCTTCAAGTGCTGCCAAGGCTGGGAGGCAGAGCAGTGACTAAGGAGGGGTGTGGAGGGCTCAGACCCACAGAACCCCGTTTGAGTATTGAGGCACGTTTAAGGGTGGAGGGCTTGACCTTACTTCAAGTGAAGTCTCAGTACAGTAGTGAGAACCCCAAACATTGAGAGCTGCCTTGGTTTCTGTTGGATGTCCTGTTACTGGGCCATTCATTCATAGAAATGGAAAACAAACGAGAAGTATGTGTAGCATTCTGCCTACTTTCCAAACTTAGTTCAAAAATGATGACATACCCACAGGTCTAGCTAGCTGAGATTATTTTCGACCATTTACCTAATTTCTTTTTTCTTTTTCTTTTCTTTTTTTTTTTTTTTTTTTTTTGGTCTTTTCAAGACAGAGTCTCCCTGTAGCCCCAGCTGGCCTGGAACTCACTCTGTAGACCAGGCTGGCCTTGAACTCACAAAGATCCGCCTGCCTTTGCCTCCCAAGTGCTAGGATTAAAGGCGTGCGCCACCACGCCCGGCTATTTACCTAATTTCTATAACTATATCTACCAGTTTAAAGTCATGGTTGGATCTTATGTAAAAAAAAATTTCCATTTTGTTTTTCTCACATCCACATCCATAGAAATTGCTGCTTAGATAAGGCAGTTCGACTTTACTGGCCGAGAGTACGGAATAAAGTTTGTTAAGTGGATGCCACATACTTCTTTTCTGCCTGTTCATTCACGGTTCTTTTAGTGAAATGCCAAAGAGCCTTTATTCAAGTGGTGGGTGTCATGCTGTGGAAATACAGATGGATTTTCACGACATTGCAGAAGTGCTTATAAATAGATAGGTTTCAATCAACAAATAGCTTATTCAGGCATGCACTCAAATATAGTAGCTGCATTCATTAGACAGATATTTCCACTAATCCCAAGACTATACTAATAAAAGAGTAACCCTCATGGACTGAAGGTGGCCTTTCACTCTTAGAGTCTTTCACCGTCCAAAGCCTAATAATAATTGTAGCTGCATTTGGTTTTCACCAAGTGAACTTAAAAGCTGAGCTTATCTTGAAATGTTTCCTTTATTTTTTCAGATTGCAGTAGCTTAGTAAGCAGAGGTACTTTTTATTCTAGATATGTGGCTTGCAGCAAAGCCAAGTTAAAATTCAGTGGTATGTGCAGTTGTGTGTGTTCTCAGTACTATGATATAAAGTACTTGCTCTTTGCCCCTGCTTGACAGTGTTTGCTTGAGTAAATGTGACTTTTTTTCCCCTTTGACCCTAAGATGAATAGCAAGTTAATAATCCATTCTGAGACTGTTTGCGAGCTCTTGGTGTTGTAGTGTGACTTTCTGTGTGGACAGTTCTTCTTGGCTTTGCTCAACAGCTCTATCCTCCTCCCGTATTATGGAGAGCAAGTTGTAATTAGTTTGCTTAACACAGCACCAAAAAATTTTCCCTTGCCAGTGATGTCAGATCTGCCTTCCTTTTTATTATTCTGACTTATAAACTGCGGTGACCTGTGAGTCAACCTCACCATCTCCTGGCCCTGTGCCCACATTGTGATCTATGAACAGGGAATCCTGCCAAGGGCTGCAAGGCGGAAAACTGATATTATTAAATGGTCTTCTGAATGGTAAGTCTCAGCCATTTTTTAATCTTTTGTGATGTTATTGCCAGAAAGGGGTGAGGGGAGGTAAATCATGGTAATGTTTAGGAGCTAATCCACGCATTGCTAACTTTTTCCAGACCGGGGGCTCAAATGAATATCAGTATCTACAGACATACAGAATTATTACACAGTGCTGTTTCTACACTGTCATGTGCTGCTTAGACATGCATAACTTCATTGAGTCCGTTTCCTTGTTTAAAACAATTTTTTGGCTTTATTTTTATTTTCTGTGTATGCATGTATTGTGTGCACGTGTGCAAGTGTACCTGTGTCATGCAGTGCCTGGGAGGACGGAAGAGGGCGTTGGATCCCTGGAACTGGAGTTACACACAGTTGTTAGCTTCCATGTAGGTGCTGGGATATGAACCCAGGTCTGCTGCAAGATCAGCCAGTGCTCTTAACTGCAGAGCCATCTCTCCAGCCCTGAGTCTGTTTTCTTATCCATGGCCTTTAGTGATCCATACTCCTTAGAAGTATAATAATAAAATCCATCAAGAAGATGCATGTACAGGGCTTTGGAGATAAAAATGTAATAGATAAACTGTGTAAATGAATGTCTTAGAAACCACTTGATTGTAAACCCTGACAGTCTTGTTCCCCACTTGAGCTCCCCGTGATGTCTAGTACTGCTGTGTTCTCTGTGTTTTCCTCCTATAGCAACCTTTTCCTTATTTCCAGGCTGAATATTGGGGTAAGGGAAGGGACAAAGGAAGGTACCCGTTGGGTTTTTATGAAGCAAAGGCAGAAGAGACCCAAGTTCCTATCAGGCTTTAGGAAAGGAAAGAGAAACAATGCTAAGGATGACAAGCAGCAGAAGAGGGCCCAGGACTGAGGGCAAGGGCGGTGTGGATGTAGTGTGCACACATACAGAAGCCATGGTGAAGCCTGCGAATTTGTACAGTTAATGCGTTAATTATGGTTTGTGAAAATATGAAGTAGGCAGTTGACTAACTCGGGATTAGACCTAGACCAGGATCCCAGGCTCATCGCTTCTAGCTGTGACCACATCTGAGACCCTAAGCCTTGATTTCCCCAGCTATGAAATGCAAATCTCCAGCCTTGCAGAGCAGACAGAATTTATCAGATGATGTATGTGAAATATTTTGTGAGCAATGACACAGTTAATTCTTGGTGTGATCAAGAGAAAGGAGCATTGTTGATGGTCTGTCAGTTCCCAGAGGCTTTAGCCCCTGGGTGGGGTTAACCAGCAGCTTGGCTCCAGTTTCTATAATCCCTATGGAGGTCATAACCTTGTATTTTGAGAAACAATGGTGCAGAATATCTCGGTCTTCTGTGCCCTTCAGCACTACTTAGTGAAATCAGTTGGCCTCTAGGATGTCTGGTGCCAGGCCTGATAAAAGCTGTCTTAGTATTTCTACAGCTGCCTGGCCAGAGACCTGCTTATGCCTCCTTGGTATGTTCTTGTTTTCTCTCTTTCTCTCTTTCTTTCTCTCTCTCCCTCCCTCCCTCTCTCCCCCCTCCCTCCCCTTCCCCCAATGGAATCTCATGTTAGTTCTATTAATTAACTGTATATCCTGAGTTTACTCCCCCAACTATAATTGATAGGACATTAGGTTATTTTTTTTTCAGGTTAATGTTACATGCACAGTGCTCCATGGTCATCTTTAGAAAATTAGAAAATACAGGGGCTGGGGCGATAGCTCAGTGGTTAAGAGCACCAACTGCTCTGGTCTCTGATTACGTAACGCCGCTACGGCCGGGCAGTTCCGCTGGCTCGCGAGTACTGGGCTGGCTGCTTCATGTACTCCGAGCTCCGCTCCCTTAGACCCTGAGACCTTAGCTCCGACGCCAGCCGCGGCGCGATCGCCGCCTGAATATGGACTCCGCCGGCCAAGATATCAACCTGAATTCTCCTAACAAAGGTGTGCTGTCTGATTTCATGACTGATGTCCCTGTTGACCCAGGGGTGGCCCCCCGGACTCCAGCTGTAGAGGGCCTGACAGAGGCAGAGGAGGAAGAGCTTCGGGCGGAGCTTGCCAAGGTGGAAGAAGAAATTGTCACTCTGCGCCAGGTCCTGGCAGCCAAAGAAAGGCATTGTGGAGAGCTGAAAAGGAGGCTGGGCCTCTCCACCTTAGGGGAGCTGAAGCAGAACCTGTCTAGGAGCTGGCATGATGTACAAGTTTCTACTGCCTATGTGAAAACTTCTGAGAAACTTGGAGAGTGGAATGAGAAAGTGACCCAGTCTGACCTCTATAAGAAGACTCAAGAAACCCTTTCACAGGCAGGCCAGAAGACATCTGCTGCCCTGTCCACCATGGGCTCTGCTATCAGCAGGAAGCTTGGAGACATGAGGAACTCTGCAACCTTCAAGTCGTTTGAAGACCGAGTGGGGACCATAAAGTCTAAGGTTGTAGGTGTCAGAGAGAATGGCAGCGACAACCTCCCTTCCTCGCCTGGAAATGGTGACCAGCCATTGACGGATCATGCACCTTTTTAAGCTTTTCATAGCTTACCAGCCACAGGACACATGGAAGCACACCTTCATCATCACGTCTGCAACTCTGCACGTTTGAGCAACCAGCCTGGGCCAGTAAACAGCTGGTTTTGAGGACAGATATACCTGTTCACATGCAGATGTGGCTGCTGCCGTGGCATGAATTAGAGAACAGTCTTGTACATAGATGTTTTACACTAAAGTCCATAGATAAAGCAGATCACTGTGCCATCCTTTCCAGGGCCACAGGAAGTGGATAGGGTGGAGGGACTTAGGGGGTATTGAACTAGACATCATGTTTTGGAAGTCTCACTTGTATTTGGAGGGAGAAAGTGTTGGATATTAAATGAGTAGCATTTCCTGGCCTGCCCTCTTCCCTTCACTGAGAAGGTATATGTTCACTTAGGATGTACTGCCTGGCCACTGTTTTTAACTGAATCTGAGAAACGAGAGAGCTGTTTATTTTCTGAGACCCTAGAAAGGAAACATTATCAGCAATTGCCTAATTGTTAATTAATGACCTGGCTTTGGCAGAAGCAGATTACTATTTTTTAAATGCAATGGACTTTTCAAAAATTAATTAGAAAAATAATTAGGCAAAACAGCTTTGGCCTCATCATTAAATAATATTTCTTTGAACTCCAGCTGAAATTTAAGCCTTACATTGCCTTATGCTTTGTTTATAATCTTTCTTATATCTGTCTATCTATAAATGAAGGTTCTTTAATGGGTTCTGAGTATAATGTAGAGTTTTACATCTTGCCAGTCTCACACTCTGCCTGTATCAGTCAGCGTTTTATTTTTCTTAACACTGCTAATGAACAGAACTTGGTTCTCTTAAACACTAGCATTTCCCACTTGCTTTCCACTCAATCTCACGGGACTCCTGTGCTTATGGGGCAGGAGGGCTTGAGAGAAGGCAAATATGCCTCTGTAGCATCTGAATGAGATGTATCCATCATGGTGCTCCTTTACTAACAGATGGCAGGGCTCTACTCCATATTTCTCTGCTGCCTGTCTACCACACAAAGGATGAATGAGAAGCAGAACCAGCCATGCAGGTCAGGAATGGGATGTGGTTTTAGTGAAGCCAAAACTGCTGTCATCTTTCCTCAGGAGCTACAAAGATTTCTTTCCTGTTTGTTCTCCTCTTCCCCCATTGCCACACCCTGCAGCCTCTCTCAACACTAGGGCCCTGTGTGTTGGGAGGCATGGTCTGGAGGGGAGGGGCAGCACTGTGCCTTAGTGGTTCTTTAGCAGAGCAGAGACCTTGTCTGCCGTGTGCTCCTCTCTGCACTCCCTTGAGGAGAAGGGCCTATTCAGCTTAAGTCTCTGGTTTGGTAGAATGTGATGTGACCACCAAGTTTCCCTAGCTACTTTGCACACCCTTGGAGAAATATACTATACATAAAGTGAAGAACAGTGAGTAGGTGGTTGCTTAAGGAATACTCCTTGGTGTCCTTCCTTTTAGGGTTAAAAACCATTGGTGTGTGAGGAGGCAAGTTACAGGAGTGCAGGTCATGGGTGTATCTTCCTACAACAAATAACAGGCATCCTGTCAATAAAGCATTCCTTTGGAGGAAAATTCATGTCCATTTGTTTGGTGTATCTTTTGGACAATGACAAAGGAGTGTGGAGTAAAAAATGCACACCATTCTTTGCTGCCATAAACCATACCTTTGGGGGAGATAGGCAGGAGACAATCACACAAGTCTTTGATGCTATGCATATAAATGGAATTGCAGAAGCTGAGTCTCTGGGTAAAGATCCTACTAGAATTGCAGTTTTAGAACCTTGTAGTCTGGTGTCAAGATTGCCCCTGTTGAGGGGACTTTCCTGTCCCTATGAGCATCTAGTTCAGTTAAGGTTGAGCAAAAAAAAAAAAAAGGTTGAGCTGGTACATTGTAGAGCCAAGGTCTTTAGGAAGACCTGCTGGCTTTTGCTGTAAGTCTGGGCCATACTATGGAGCTAACCTGGCAGAGGTGGGCTTTGGAAAGGCCAGCTGCTTAAGGGTAACAGAGAGGACTGTTGCTTCATTGTACAGATGAAGGGCAATGCGAAATAGTAGTGAGTGACTCAAGCCCCCTAAATACTGAGTGAACAAGGTAAGATGGAGTTGTTGACCAGGTTGGGACTGAGTAGCATGAGTTGGATAGGGAATGGCCCTCACATAGGTCAAGTCCAGACAGCAAGGGTGGCAACTGGTTGTGGGCTAGAACGTCAGATCTCATTGGGTGTCAAGGGAAAGCTCGCTTCTCAGAAGGATGTTGGAAGGGTGAATGTGCATGTAGCTTGTTGGGGTCCCCTGGGTGATGATGCAAGGACTCCTTGATTCTGTTTTCAGGTAACTTATTTACAATTTAAAGGAGAAAGCTGGATAAAAAGGAGTATCCAGAAGCAGGTTTCTGTTCTCTCCCCATATCTGTGGTAATTCATTACTTGTGTTTCCTGGTATTTGTTACAAAAGCACAGAAAAAGGAAGGAGTATATATTCACATTCTCTTTGCTTTCTGACTTGAAAGATGGTATGTAGTATTGCACACCCTGCTTTTCTTTCCTAACATCATGTTATGCTGTGTTTACAGTAAAACTCTTAAGAGCTTCCATCTGAGCTATGCTTGGTGTGACTGGGCTGTGCATTCACCCTTTCTTGCCACCTTGGGTGCTCGCATTGTGAAGCCCCTTTAGTAGAAGCATCAGATCCATGTTGACTATTTTCAAAAGTCATTTTTAAAAACAGAACAGAAGACACCTCCCACCCCACTCAAAGTCTTCTGCCTGTAATCTAGCAGAGGCAGAAGGATCTGAAATTTGATGTGGGGATTACATAGTGAGGCCCTATTAAGAGGGAACATGAGTGGAAGATTCCACAACTGGAAGAAAGAAATGGCAAAATGGACATGGACCCACTAATATGGATCGGAGGCAGAGGGAACTTTATGTGTTAGATCACATAATGCACTCCATCATAGCAATGAGATGGTGGTGCCTAACATGGAAAGCATCATTGGTTCATGAATAGCATTTATCCCAATTTGTTATACTCCCTTCATTAAGCAGATACCTTAAGTGATCTGTGGGTAAGAGACTGCCTGCCAGACTTTGTACATTACTGAATCCATATAGACCCAGCCCTCAAAATTTTGCAGTTGTACCTGTGGAGGAAGATAAAGCTTTCCTCAAAGTAACTTTGGTTCTAATAAGATGATGTACAATAAAGTTCTTTTTTTTTATTAATTTTATTTATTTCTTTATGTGTATGAATGCACTGTCTGCATGCAAGTTTGTGCACCCGTGTCGTGCAATGCCGCGGAGGTCAGAAGAGGGCGTTGGATTCCCCTGGAGCTGGAGTTCTCCTGGAATTGGAGTTTCAGACGGTTCTCAGCCGCCATGTGGGTGCTGGGGATCGAACCTGGGTCCTCCGCAAGAGCGGTCGGCGCTCTTAACCGCTAGGCCATCTCTCCAGCCTCCTGTTCTTTAAGAGCTTTGAGAACAAGAGGAAGCAAAGTGGGTGGAGCACATTTGGAGAGGCCTGTACTGGGGAAGACCATCCACATCTGAACCTCAAAATGAGGATAGTGGTATCTGCCTTAGTCAGATAAAAGATAAAACCCTTAGTACAGGGCCTGATAAATCAGAGGTAAATATGAGAAGCTCTTAAACACTGCCAACATTTGTCAAATGTCTTCCTGTCTTAATACTTTTTTTTAAAAGACATTAAAAAAATTATGTCAGTGTATTGCCTTTATGTAAGTGCACTATGTGCATGTAGTGTCCACGGAGTTCAGCATATAAGTGCACCATGTGTGTAGTTTCCAGGGAAGTCAGCAGAGGGAATCAGATCCTGTGGAATTGGAGTTACTGATAAGTTGTAAACTGCCATATGGGTGCTTAGAATTAAACCTGGGTCCTTTATAAGAGCAGTCAGTACTCTTAACTGATAAGTCGTTTCTCCAGCCTCCCTGTCTTACACTTTCTTTAAAGATTGGCTCTCTTGTGGGCATTTGTAATGTGTTTTTTAATATATCATGCTTTTACACATCTTACTGGTTTTTTAAAATGTTTTTTATTTTTATTTCGGCCTTTTTGAGACAGGGTCTTCCTGTAGCTCTGGTTGTCCTAGAACTCTCTGTAGACCAGGCTGGCCTTGAACTCACGGAGATCCACCTTCCTCTGCCTCCCAAGTGCTAGGATCAAAGGTGTGTGCCACCATGCCCAGCACACATCTTACTGTTAAGAGCTATCACAAGCTTATTGTGTGTATGCTTTCCTGTAGCTTTTATGTAATACTTCAAATGGCTATATTCTGGTTGATGTGCTTACTTGTACAATTGTGCAGGTTTCCATTTTCACTGTATAAATAACGCTGTCACAAACATCTTAGTACATAAAACTTAAGAATGACTAGGTCTAGAGGAATTCACTTAAGGCCTGATCCTTTTTTTCTTGCAGTTCCCAACAGATTGAAGAGAGTACCAAGGCTTCAGGCTCAAGTTGGATCCATGTCCATTTTGCCATTTCTTTCTTCCAGTTGCGGAATCTTCTACTCATGTTCCCTCTCAACAGGGCCTCGCTATGTAGTCCCCACATCAAATTCAAGATCCTTCTGCCTCTGCTAGGATTACAGGCAGAAGACTCTGAGTGGGGTGGGGGTGTCTTCTGCTCTGTTTTTAAAAGATGACTTTTGAAATGGTCAACATTTGGAAGTGAGGCTGAAAAAAACACTGCAAAGGTCGTTTTAGTACTTCTGGAATTAAAAGTGATACCCAAGAAACACTGTAGCACTTGAAATGGTGCCATTGTTACAAGGAGTGATAGGCAAAAGTGACCGGGTTTTTCCGTCCTCAGCCAGCAGGTAGGGTGAACGAGGATTTTACTGGACGGAACCAGAACCATAGGGTGGCTGGGTAATGACTGGGAGGCAGACAAGAAAGAAGTCCCTTCTGAGAGGACTCTGGAGATGAACCAAAATGTCAGTCCCATGGGAGTGGCTTGATATGGAGACAGGGTCTCCCTTCACCTCTGTCTCCCATTTCTTTGGTAAAGACTAGTACTTTTATTTATTTATTTATTTCTATTTATTTATACATATTTTTTTATCAAATCTAGACCCGTGTCCCCCCCATCCCCCCCCCCCTCCCCCCACTCCTCCAGAGCTCATGCATTCTGCCAAACATGCTATTCATCTCTTTCTCAGTCTTTCTCAATATTCTCCATGGGGAAGTTGACTGTTTTGAGCAGAAGTTCACTGTTTCAGTCAGTTCTTTGATGCAAGGCTAGTACTTTTTTGTAAAAATTTTATGAGTGTATCACCTGCGTGTAAGTACACTAGTGTCTTGCAATGTCCGCGGAGGTCAGAAGAGGCCGTTGGATCTCCTGGAATGGAACTGCGGACAGTTAACTGCCATGTGGGTGCTGAGAATTGAACCCGGGTTCTCTGCAAGAGCAGCCTGTGCTCTTAACCACTGGGCCATCTCTTCAGCCTCAATGTAGTACATTTTTTTCAAGCTTAAATGAGGTACTAAGCAAACCCAACTGCACGACAAGCCACTTTACCTATAATCTTCTCCTCTGGACCCACCGTGAGTCCGCCGGGGCCCAGCCCCTGCTCTTTGGTAGAGCCTCTGGCTTCGAAACTGCTAGCTCCGCTCACCGGATCAACCCCCTTCCCATTGGCTGCTAGTCCTACCGCTGTCTTGGCCTGGGCAGAGTTCTGCCAGACCCTGGCTTCTCAGACTTCCGCTCCGCCTCCCCGTGGGCGGAGCCCTGAGTGGCGTTCTCAGCGCATGCGCTGCTAGCCCTGACCCGCCGGAGCCTACGTCCTTCCGGGGCCGCGCGCGCCAGTGCGGGTGTATGCGTGAGCGTGCGCGTCCCCGCTGCCGCCGGTGCTGCTCCGCCGCCCTCTGCCGCCGCTGTCGCCGCCCCGGGTCTTCAGGGTGACGAGCAGGCCGGCAGGCTGCCGAGTAGCACCGCGGAAGGGGAGCGGAGCCGCGGAATCGGCAGGCCGGAGGGCGGACAGGTGAGCTTTCTGCAGGCGCGGCCGCAGGCCGCCGGGGCGGGAGAAGCCGAGGAGCGGGCCAGCGGCGCGCGGACCCGGGCGAGGCTGAGGGCCCCGTGGCCGGAAATGGCGGCGACCCTCGGCGGCGGGCGGCCGGGCCCTTCGCGGCGAGGCCCCCACTCGACCTTGCGCTGCGGGGCGGCGCCGTCGAGGCTTTCCGGGCCGGCCGGGTGTAGACCCAGGCGGCCGACTGCCGCCCCCGCGGCACCGGGCTGCAGCTGAGCTGCAGGGTGGTGGGAAATGGAGTCCGGTAGTCATGCTCACAGCCCAGGGCCGCGAAAATTGTCTTTTCTTTGAAAATTCCAAAAAGCATTTGGCCCGTGAAAAAAACAAAACCTGTTTTATCTGCTTTCCACGAGATTTTAAGCGGTGCTTTGTGTCGTGCTCTTAGGGAGCGAATTAGAGACTTATCCCTTCAGGCTTCAACTTGTGGTGTTATGTGGTTAGATTAAAGACTTGTTTTCCATGTGCCAGGGAAGTTCTCAATTCATTCTGTGCATCTTAAGAAAAAGAAGGCAAACGTTATTTTCAGTATGGACTTTGGGGAAAATTGGATTGCGGTTTGTTTGACAAGCAGCTGGTCATACTTAATGGGCGCTGTCCGAATTGTTAGTCATTTGTTTAAAAAACCACGACTTAGTGGCAAAAAAAGAGTTATATTGCTCCATCTATTGTCATGATTGCCTGAAGGCAAAACTAATCAACAGTTGTAAGAGAATTTTATTCATTCATTTGCTTTCTTTAAGAAAAGTGATCTGTTAATGGGAGATGACATTAGAAGCCAGGGCTTCCGGACTCTTTTTAAACCCAGTGTATTCCCATCCTGTTACCTGTCTCAGAGTTATAGGACTCAGGTTGGCCCAACTATGTGGACCAGGTGTGGAGTCAGTGTGGGCTCTGAATGCGCTCCTTGGCGGAAAGGAGTGGCCTGTTGGCCCTTTGCAGGTCTGAACTCCTGCCTCATTCTGTCTTTGCTTCGCTCACTTCCTGTTCTGTGAGCCCTTGGCCGACCCTGATACTTGTAGTTTCAGCTCTCTACCCCAGTTTGTCTCCCTCCCTGCTTGATTTTCTCAGCACTTGGATCTTGCTTAATGTATTTAACATATTTAACATTTTTCTAGTTTTTCTTTTCAACAGTCGCTGGCACATAGCATGTGCCCAGTAAATATTTATTGAATGAATGGAAATTAGCTTAGCAGCAGCTGTCTCCAGAAAGTCATTGGGCCCTGAGCACTTAGGAGGCACAGGTTTCCTGGGAGGTATTTGGTGAACCATGTGTTCTCAAGGACAGAGCCAACTTCCCCCTACTCATTGAAGAAAGGGCAGTAAGTTGATGGTATCAGAAGGGTGCTTTAGACTTCCCTGTACATTTCTTTGCCACTATTGTTCTGTGATTATTTCAAAGTTAAAAGCTTTTTAAAATCAGGTATCCCATGGATTAAAAAAAATGCTCTTGGAAATTTTGTATTAGTTATGTGTGTTAGACTCTTTTGGGACATGGGATGACAGTGAGGTGGAGTCATCTTGTTTGGCTCTTTAGCTCTTCTGAAGAGGTTTTCTGTTTTGATTTTAGACAGGATCTTGCTGTGTAAACCAAGCTACCCCGCAACTTTTGATCTTCCTGCTTTAGCACTCTGAGTGCTGGGATTATCATCATATATAACCATGCCCAGCAAAAGGGGAAGCAGTTCCTGATGCCCTCAGCTTGAGGCTCATTATCTGGGGTATATAACAACCTAGGAGTCTTCTTTGTTACCAAAGGACTCCAGAGTCCTTTCTAAGACTTTTACCTCTGGATTTTCTTGCATTCTTGAAAAAGATTCTGTTAGTATAGTCCAGGATGGACACTGCACACTTCTGGCCTATTCAAGAGCCATTTGCTTAGCTACTGTGGCTGCTTCTGGGCACAGTCGTAAAGAAAACCTGGCAACCTGCTTTGCTCAATTTATTTTTTTTTTAGCTTTTTAAAATTTATTATTATTATTATTGAGACAGGATCTCCCTGTAGCCCCAGCTGTCCTGGAACTCACTCTGTACACCAGGCTGGCTTTGAACTCACAGAGATTAGCCTGCTTCTGCCTCCCAATTGCTGGAATTAAAGGCGTGCACCACCACGCCCAGCTCAATTTATTATTATTATTTATTTATTTTGTCTTTTTGAGATCGGGTCTCCCTGTAGCCCCAGCTATCCTGGAACTCAGTCTGTAGACCAGGATGGCCTTGAACTCACAGAGATCCGCCTGCTTCTGCCTCCCAAGTGCTAGGATTAAAGGCAAGGTGTGTGCCACCACACCTGGCAATTTATTATTTTTTTACGTGTATGAATGTACTGTCTGCTGGTAGGTTGGTGCACCTGTGTCTTGCAATGCCTCGGAGGTCAGAAGAGGTATTGGATTCCCCTGGAACTGGAGTTAAAGACTGTTCTTAGCTGCCATGTGGGTGCTGGGAATCAAACCTGGGTCCTCTGCAAGAGCAGTCTGTGCTCTTAACTGCTGAGCATTTTCTCCAGCCCCTCACGTGAACTCAGAGGTTTTAGCCAGATTTCTTCTAATGTTCATTGACCACACCTATAGCTTACAGAATCTCTGAACAAGCTGCCAGTGTTGTGTCTTTAGAGTCCAGATGTCTAGAGTACAGTAGATGCTCAGCAGGTGCTCTGGAGGCTTCATGAGAAGGTGAAGTTTTATCTAAGGTAGAGGTTTGCTTCTGAAAGCAGAAAGTAAAGTTAGCATGAGTTGTGGGATTTGCAGTATGTGATACTGTGGAAAAACTTATCAGCAAATGAAAGCAGTTTTCCTCCAGTAAGGAAACAAACCCCTTAAATTTCAGGGAATGAGTTAGAAGTTTGTGTGGAAATGATGAGGGCTCCCAAGTGTTCCTATTGTGGGAGTTTCTAGGTATTAGGTATGTTAGGTAGTTAAAATGTTGTACTCAGGCCTTATGGTACTGTCAGTGGTAAGTGGTTGCCTAGCATGTGCCAGGCTGTGGTTTGATCCCTACATCTCAAAGAAAAAGTAAAAGTAGCACTCCTAAAATGAGGCTCTTTATTTTGTGCTGTAGAGTCTGGATGATTTGTTTAGGGAGCATGGTCTTTTGTCAAGCAAACTTCCTGTTCTTTCATAGCCCCCTTCCCTCTTCTGTACATCAGCAAAATCTGCCAGACCTTCTGAAAGAGGACAAAACCATACCTCACACAAGCGGGATTCCTGTCTGAGCCTCTGTTCTCTTTAAAATGAAGAAAATGGTTCCCGAGTCACCTGCCTATTGAGAAGTACAGGGGGAGATAACTGGAAGAGTGTTTTACTGACAACTTTCTAAATAGAAGTGACGAGAGGCTAAAAACAGTGATAGCCTTATTTTGTGAAAATAACTACCCATAAGACACCCTCAGTCTCGGGGCTGGAGAGATGGCTCAGCGGTTAAGAGCGCCGACTGCTCTTGCAGAGGACCCTGGTTCGATTCCCGGCACCCACATGGCAGCTAATAACCGTCTTTAACTCCAGTTCCAGGGGAATCCGACGCCCTCTTCTGACCTCCATGGCATTACACGACACGGGTGCACCAACCTACATGCAGACAGTACACTCATACACATTAAAAATAAAAATAAATAAATTTAAAAAGTCATCCTCAATCTCAGATCCTGGGCTGCTGGGCTGGGCTGCTTCAAATGGTGGCATCCCTGATAAGGATTAATAGCTAGTCTGTTAACAGTCACTGGCAACAGAACCAGGAGATTTAAGGATTAGAATACCTAACAATCTTTAGTGTGGATTTTGTTCCTCCTGACACTTTGTATTAACTTTTAGTGCATTTATTAATGAAACAGCAATTCTGTTTTATTCTCAATACATGATATTTAATAGGTATATATGTGGGCATGTTTTTTATAAAATATTATTTTTATTTTACATGTATGAGTGTGTTGCCTGACTATATGTAAATGTACCCATGTTGTGTGCTACCTGCAGATGTCAAAAGAGGGTGTCGGATCTCCTGGAACTGAGTTATGGATAGTTGTTCGCCACCATATGGGAGCTGGGTTAGCAACCTTGTGGGAGCTGGGAATCAAACCTGGGTCCCCTGAAAGAGCAGCCAGTGCTTATAACTGCTAAGCCATCTCTCTAGACCCTTGTGTTTGTTTTTTAATTTGTGAATGTGTGTGGTAATGTGTGGGTATGGTGCATGCATATGAGAGTACATGTGTGCTTGCAGAGGCCAGAGCAGGACATTGATGTCTTCCTCTTCTTTTGCTCTTATTTATACCTTGAGACTGGGCCTCTCACTGAACCAGAAGCTTCCTCAGGCCATCACTAGTTCCGCAATGAACTCTCAGGATCTGCCTGTTTCTGTACTTGCCTCCCCACCCACAAATGCTGGGCCTACCTACATGCACTGGAAACCATGCCAGGCTGGAGGTTGGCTGACTTACTTTTTCTTTTCTTTTCTTTTCTTTTCTTTTCTTTTCTTTTCTTTTCTTTTCTTTTCTTTTCTTTTCTTTTCTTTTCTTTTCTTTTCTTTTCTTTTCCTTTCCTTCCTTTTCCTTTCCTTTTCCTGATTCCTTTTCCTTTTCTCTTTCCCTTGTCCTTCCTTTCCTTTCTCTTTCTTTCTTTCTTCTTTCTTTCTTCTTTCTTTCTTTCTTTCTTTCTTTCTTTCTTTCTTCTTTCAGGCAGGGGGTTGGCTTTCTTGCTTTCTCTCTCTTCCTTCCTTTCCTCCTTCCTTCCTTCCTTTCCTTCCTTCCTTCCTTCCTTCCTTCCTTTCTCTCCTCGCTTTCTCGCTTTCTTTCTTTTCCTCTTTTCTCTCTTCTCTTCTTTCCCCCCTCCCTCCCTTCCCTCCCTCCTTCCTTCCTTTCCTTCCTTTCCCTCCCTCCCTCCTCCCTCCTCCTTCCCTCCTCCTCCTCTCTCTCTCTCTCTCTCTCTCTCTCTCTCTCTCTCTCTCTCTCTGGTCTTTTTGAGACAGGATTTCCCTGTAGCCCTAGCTGGCCTTGAACTCACAAGAGTTCTCAACTGCTGGGACTAAAGGTGTATGCCACCACTCCCAACTCATGCTAGGGTTTTTAAGTGAGTGCTGGGAAATCAAATTCAGTTCCTCATCTTTGCTGAGCAAGTGCTATTACCCACTGGCCCATCTCCCTAGCTCTGGGTATAGGCTTTTACAAGTAAAAATTACAGTTTGGTTTTGTAGACAGTTGATATTTCATACCAAAATTATAGAGATGAAACGTACATCATTTTGTTCTTCAAAGAAATACTGAGACAGACCAGGTTTGGGACAAATCACTGAAAATTCATTGACTTTTATGTTCAGTTTCCTCTCCACTGATATGTATGTACTGTTTAACTTCATTCCAAAATCATTGTACATTTTTCATTAGTGATTTCACTAACTGAAACTTTGTGGTAGAGAACTTTGTCATTTCTTTCTGGGCATATTAAACCCAACTAATACTTTAACATTTTGTGCTGTGTATAGTGAATGCCCCTTCAGTCTGTGTGAAGGAACCTTACTCACTGTCCTGGGTTGTTGTCAGTTTAATTGCTAAACATGAAACTTGCATCACCAGCAAAAAATGGTGTTTTACAAGATGAAATGTGCAGAGTCCTTTTATGTGTTGTAAGGAATTCTTGTCTATTGGCTATCGGTTATAGGTTACAATCCTGGTGAGTCCAGGCATTGGAATGAGGATATTCAGGGGAAGTGGCTTTGCTGTGTCTCTGTGTCAGGCTGTCTCTGGGAAAGAAGTGTGGCCACCTTCTTAGTGAAATCTGGTTTAGATGACTGTTCTTTTCCTGGTAGAGTGGAATGTGTTCCAGTGAAAGGAAAATCAGATACATAATGGTGTGAGTGAGTTACCTTGAGGGACGGGGCTTAATTCTAGGGACTAGAGATCTAAGACTACAGGATGCTCATCTGACAGCCCTTTTTTGTGGGGCAAGGGACTGGAGAGATAGTGAGTTAAGAGCACTTGCTACTCTTGCCATGGATCTGGGTTTGGTTTCCAGCACCTACCTAGATGGCTTCTAACAGCCTTTCATAACTCTAGTTCCAGGGGATCTGACACCTTCCTCTAGCCTCCATGGACATTGTACACATGGGTGCACATAAATATATATAGACAACACACACATAAAATAAAAATAAATCATAAATACCGGGTGTGGTGGGGCATGCTTTTAGTCCAAGCACTGGGGAGGCTGAGGCAGGCAGATCTCTATGAGTTCAAGGCCAGCCTGGTCTACATATCAAGCTCCAGGCCAGCTGGGACTAAAAAAGGGAGACCCTGTCTCAAAAAGACAAATAAATAAATAAAATTAACATTTTTTTGAAAGAGAAAGGCAAGGGGAGGGGGAAGGGATGGGGAGTGGCATGAGTTCTCAGTAAGAGTGTGCCACTGCCTGCCTCTTATTTTCTATTACTGGAAGAAATTAGTATGTAGGGGACCCTACTGAGTTTCTATGTATTAAATAGCTTATTTTAATGTAAAACCTTTCTGTAAGACAAATTCTGGCTCTTCTAGCATTTCTGGGTCTTCCCTCCTTCATTCCCAGGGACTTTTGACACATTTTGGTGATCATGTAACAACTGCTATAGGTTTTGGTATTAAAATCAGGGTGGTTTTATTTTTTTTTCAGTTGTAATACATTTCTAAATTTCTCTTGGTAGATCCTCTTAAAATAAGAAATTTCTAGTTGTAAATATGCATTAAAATACACAAGAGCAATCAACCCCTGCCTATTGGGTTAACTGAAAAACTGTATTTCAGAGAAGGGCTTTTACTGGGCTGTGTTCTTTTTTTTATTTTTTAATTTTATTTTATTTTTGTGTGTGTATGAATGTACTTATCTGCATGCAGGTTTGTGCACCCATGTCGTGCAGTGCTGCAGAGGTCAGAAGAGGGCATCGAATTCCCCTGGATCTGGAGTCAAAGATGGTTCTCAGCCGCCATGTGGGTGCTGGGGATCGAACCCGGGTCCTCTGCAAGAGCGGTCAATGCTCTTAACCGCTAGGCCATCTCTCCAGCCCCATGGGCTGTGTTCATTATACACATTTTTATTTTATTTTTTTTGTTTTTGTTTTGAGACAGGGTCTCTCTGTAGCCCCACCTGACCTGGAACTCACTGTAAACTAGGCTGGTCTTGATCTCACAGAGATTTGCCTGCCTCTGCCTCCCAAGTGCTGGGACTAAAGTTGTATGCCACCATGCCCAGCTGATTCATTTTACAAATTCGAAAAGGATGGTCAGATATAATGGCACATGCCTTTAATCTCAGCACTCCAGAGGCAGAGGGGGATGGGTATATGTGATGTTGAGGCCAGCCTGGGCTACATAGGGAGTTCCAGGGTAGCTGGGGCTAATGTCTCAAAAAGCAAAAAACAACAACAACAAAAAAAAAAGTTAAAATTTTATTTGTATTTCATTTGTATAAGTGTTATTCCTGCATGTATGTAAGTATACCACATGTGTGCAGTGCCACGTGCACCCCCCCCCCCAACCAGGTCAGAAGATTGTGTCAGATCACCTGGAGCTGGAATTGTGGGAGGTCATTGACTGCCATGTGGGTGCTGGGGACTGAACTTCGGTCTTATGCAAGAGCAACACGATCATCTGTCTAGCCCCTTAAATTTTTTTTGATTTATTTATGTAGGTGAATACAATCTGAGTTTAAGTATGCATGGACTAGCATTCCTACCAGCACCTCCCAGAGGCACAAGTGAGAGTCATGAGACCTCCCTGGCAATGCCCATGGATTGGGATGTGATGATGCAAAGGTCTGGGATTGGACCCTGGGAGGTGAGGTCACACTGCCTATTTAATCTGTTTATTTGAATAAAGTGCCATTCTGAATTTGGATTCATACCTTACCATGTGTCTGTGTGCTGTGCTTTCCCATGCGTGCTTTCTACATGGCCTGCCATGGAAATAAATGGGATGGACCTCATATTTATTTTTAGTTTTGTATGTGTTTTGCCTGTCTGTAGGCACATCATGTGCACAGTACTGCATAGACCAGAAAAGTGTGTCAGAGCCCCTGGAACTGGAGTTATAGGTGGTTCTTAGCCAATTTATGGGTGCTGGGAACTGAACCTAAGTTCTTGGCAAGAGCATCCAGTGCTTTTAACTTCTGAATCATCTTTCCAGCTGTCATATTACACATTTAATCACAAGGCTTAACAGGAAAAATCATCCTACAGTCTAATGATCCAGTTCAATCTTCATGAGCACTATCTTTTGCCCTATTTTATGGGGTTCCAGGGTTACAGGTGTGTACCGCCATACTCATCAACTCTAGTGTAACCTTGAGACAAAAGCTAAAAACCCTTCCCTCTGAGAATTATTATCTCATGGAGTGTTTCTTAACTTGCCAGCTTTTTCAAACAGTATATTTTTCTTGAGAATTCACTGACTGGTGCTCTAAAGAAACAATTGGAAGTGATGCTATGGTTTGGATGGGCACTCCTGCAAGGTCAGATGCATTCTCCATAATCCATAGGGAAGCTTCTTGAATTTTACAGGTAAAGAAACTGAGTTACATTATATTCTCCTGTGTAAAGGTATAGTATTAAAGAATAAACACAGATAATGTCATCATTGTATGTGTTAAAATTATAACACAGAACTTATGAAATTATGTCTTAAAAATCTGTTTCTATGCCGGGCGTGGTGGTGCACACCTTTAATCCCAGCACTCCAGAGGCAGAGGCAGGCAGATCTCTGAGAGTTCAAGGCCAGCTGGGGCTACAGGGAAACCCTGTCTCAAAAAGACACCCCCCCCAAAAAAAAAAACAATCTGTTTCTGTTGGCGCAATTTTTTTCTTGCATCATCCAACCTAGTTGAGTAAGCCTGATGGTTACCGACAGGTTCATAGCATCCTCATTTTTTTGGTATTTTATTTTATATTTTACTATTTTATTTTTTAGGCAGGGTCTTCCTGTAGCCCCAGCTGGCCTAAACTTATTGTGTAGACCAGGGTGGCCTTAGCAAGACCTGCCTGCCTCTACCTCCCCAGTGCTGGGGTTAAAGTGCCACCACACACAGATATATTTGTATTTTTTAATTAAAAAACTACCCATTGGGGGGAGTGTACACATGTGCCAATCAGAGGACAGGCAACCTTATGTCTTGTTTGAGACAGGGTCTCACTATATAGCCCTGGTTGGCCTACCTCTTACTTCCTGAGTGCTGGGATTAAAGATATGAGCTACCACCTCTAGCTTTATGTGAGTTTTGGGGATAGCAGCTTGGGTCTTATTTAGCAAGTGCTTTGCCACACTGAGCTATCTCCCCAGCCCTGTATTTTTATTATTTTTAGTTTTTTGAGACAAGGTCTCACTATATAGCCCTAGCAGGCTTAGAAGTCACACAGATCTGCCTGCCTCTGCCTCGCTAGTGCTGGGATTAAAGGCATGTACCACCACACCTAGCTATTTTTTATTGGTGTGTGTGTGTGTGTGTGTGTGTGTGTGTGTGTGTGTGTGCAAGTGTGTATGGATACTTGGGTTCATAGGCCCGAGCTAGACACAAGCATCTTAGTTCACTCTCCTTCTTAATGTTGAAACAGGGTTTCTCACTTGAACCCAGATCTCACCAGTTTGAATACTCTAGCTAGCCAGTTTGTTCTGGGGATCCTGTCTCCACTTCCCCACATGTTGGGGTTATGGGTGGAAAAGAAATGAGTAAAAAAATATGTATACACACACACATACACACATACATGATCAAGCACCTTAATGAGTCCTGTGTCAGACATAAAAGTATAAAGTCAGGTGTTGTGGTGCATGCCTTTAGTCCCAGCACTTGGGAAGCAGAGGCAAGCACTGTTGAGTTGGAGGCAAGCCTGGTCTACATAGCAAGTTTCAGGCCAGCTGGGCTATAGGAAGATGCTGTCTCAAAAAGACATGAATGAATGAATGGGGCCTGGGATGTATCTTAGTGGTAGAACACTTGCATAGCATGCTTGAGGCTCTTGGGTTCCGTCTTTAGTGCTGAAGGGGAAAAAAAAACAGGCTGGTGAAATGGCTCCGCAGGTAATGTTGCTTGCTATGCAAGCCTGGTGACCTGAGTTTGACCCCTAGAACCTACATAGGAGAACCAAGTCCACATACATATGCATTATGTACACACAATGATTTTTTTATTTCTAATTTTTTAAATTATTCGTGTTTATGAATGGGTATGTGCTTGGTCACAGAAGCCAGAAGAGGGTGTTGGATCTGAATGAACCATATGGTATGATACTGGGAACAGAACTTGGGTCCTTTACAAAAGCAGTATTCACTTTAACCACTGAGCCATTTCTCCATCCCAATAACAGTAAATTTTTGTTGTTTATTTTTTGAGACAGGGTCTCCCTCTAGTCCCAGCTGGCCTAAAATTCCCTATGTAGACCAGGCTGGCCTCAGTCCTACAGGGATCTTCCTGCTTCTACCTTCTGAGTGCTGGGATTAAAGGTGTCCACTATCACACCCTGTTAACAATAATTGTAAAATTTTAAATTAAAAGACACATAATTATGGGGCTGGAGAGATAGCTCAGAGGTTAAGAGCATTGGTTGCTCTTGCAAGAGGACCTTGGTTCAATTCCCAGCACCCACATTACTGCTAACTCCAGGTTAAGGGGATCCTATGCCCTCTACTGGCCCCTTTGGGCACTGCATGACACAGGTACTTAACATACATGCAAGCAAAATACCCATACAAATAAAAATAAATTAAAAAAAATTAAGGCACATAATCACTAGACGATGTTTTCCTTCTTTTTTGTTGTTGTTGTTACTGTAACTGTAATGAAACTAATTGATATACAAAGGATAGCTGTGATGTGAGCATTTAAGACTTCTGAAGAGAGAGCACATGTTAGGGAGACAGTAGGACTAGAAGAAGGCAGTGCCAAGAAAGTGAATATAGTTCTTATCGGGAGTCTACAAACTAAACCGATGGTAACTAAACAGTTTCAAGCTCAAGCTGGGTGGCATGCACCTTTGATCTTAGCTAAGCTTGGAAGGCAGAGGCAGTTGGATCTCTGAGGTTGAGGCCAGCCTACTCTACACAGAGTTCCAGGCAGTAAAAATAGTATGGCGTGTTCTGAAGAGATGGGTCATGGGTAGGAGTGCTTATTGCACAAACATGAGAACCTGATTCAGGTTTGCAACCCCAGTGCTGGGGTTGAGGTTGGAAGCCAGAGGATCACTAGGGTTTGCTGGTCACCAGCTTAGCTCCAGGTTCGGTGAGAGACCCTGCCTCAAATGAATAAGGTAGAGAGTGGTAGAGCAGAATACTCAGTGTCTTCCTCTGGCCTCTTCTGGCCTCCTTTGGCCACTGCTTACATCTACATACATCTTACACACATGCAGTCACATCCAAACAAAAAAATAGTTTAGGAGTTTCTAATCCACTTGTTCATAATCTTAGGGCATAAAGGTGAATAAGACCGTACATAATTCAGAGTAATTTTGCCTGATTTAAAGAGATTTTTTTTTGTTATTGTTGTTCTGGAGATTCATACAATGCATATGGATCAGAAAGCCTTGGTTGTAAGCAAGCTAGCTACCCACCACTCAGGATACCTGCAAATAAATTGCTAGTTGCTAGCTTCAAACAAACACATATATTCCTTTCCTCTGAGACCATACACATATATAGACAGAGGCAGGGTCTCATGTAGCCCAGCCGTGACCTCACACACTGTGTAGCTGAAGGTAGTTTGTGATTATAAGCATATGCTAACATGCCCAGCTCTACTAGTCTTTTTGTCTGTATTTCTTTCTCTTCTTTCTTTCTTTCTTTCTTTTTCTTTCTTTCTTTCTTTCTTTCTTTCTTTCTTTCTTTCTTTCTTTCTTTCTTTCTTTCTTTCTTTCTCTCTCTCTCTCTCTCTCTCTTTCTTTCTTTCTTTCTTTCTCTCGCTCTCTCTTTTCTTTCTTTCTTTCTTTCTTTCTTTCTTTCTTTCTTTCTTTCTTTCTTTCTTTCTTTCTTTCTTTCTTTCTTTCTTCTCTTCCCTTCCTTCCTTTCTTCCTTTCCTTTTCTTACTTCCTTCTCTCTCTCTCTGCTCCTATCTACTTCCCCTCCCCTTCCCATCCCCCCCCCCTCCCTTCCACCCCGCCCTCCCTCCCTTCTCCCCTCTCCCTGCTCCTCTTCCCTCCTCCTCCCTCCCTCCCCTGCCCCCCCTCCCCTTTTTTTTTTTTTTTTCCTTCCCCCTCCCTCCCTCCCTTCCTTCCTTTCCTGTCTTTTTGAGACAAGGTCTCCCTCTAGCCCCAGCT
This sequence comes from Rhizomys pruinosus, assembly GCA_009823505.1. NCBI lineage: Eukaryota > Metazoa > Chordata > Mammalia > Rodentia > Spalacidae > Rhizomys > Rhizomys pruinosus. The sequence continues at coordinate 467,046 of VZQC01006264.1, read as the reverse complement.
GGCCTGGAATTCAAACTATGTAGGTCAGGGTGGCTTTGAACTGACAGATCTGCCTCCCAAGTACTAGGATTAAAGGCATGCACCACTGTGCCATTCCTTATTTATTATTATTATTATTATTATTATTTTGTCTTTTTGAGACAGGGTCTCCCTGTAGCCCCAGCCGTCCTAAAACTCACTATGTAGACCAGGCTGACCTTGAACTCACAGAGATCCACTTCCCTCTGTCTCCCAAGTGCTGGGATTACAGGTATGTGCCACCACGCCCGGTTTCTTGGGATCTTTTTTTTTTTTAGTTAATTAATTTATTTATTTTGTATGTGTATGAATGTACTGTCTGCATGCAGGTTTGTGCACCCGTGTCATGCAGTGCCGCGGAGGTCAGAGAGGGTGTCAGATTCCCCTGGAACTGGAGTTCTCCTGGAATTGGAGTTACAGACAGTTCTCAGCCGCCATGTGGATGCTGGGGTTCAAATCCGGGTCCTCTGCAAGACCAGTCGGCGATCTTAACCACTAGGCCATCTCTCTAGCCCGGGATCTTTTATCTCTTGTAGCATTGCCCTTCTTGCTTGGGAAAACTTTTGTAGAATAAGAAAATGTGTTAAAGGTGGCTGCTGGGTGAAATCCATCTCCAGTAGTTACATAATCTGGCAGGTTCCAGGAATATATCACCTGCGGTTTTCATTGTATTGTTAGAATTAGGGTTTGACAAACCAAATATTTTATATATAAGACAAAGCAATTACCCTTAAATATTTTTTATTTATGTAAGATTTGTTTTTATTTTATGTATATGAGTGTTCTACCTGCATGTATGTATATAAATGTACTGCAAAGACCGTTAGAGGATATTGAATCCCCTGGAACTGGAGTTAGAGACAATTGTGAGCTGCCATGTGGGTTCTGGGAACTGAACCTAGGTCCACTGCAAGAGCAGGATGTAGTCTTTAACTGCTGAGCCATCCTCTACCCCCTATTCATTTTAAAGATTTGCTTATTTTATTTTTTCACACATATCTCTGTGTGTGTGTGTGTGTGTGTGTGTGTGTGTGTGTGTGTGTGTGTCTGCTTAGGGAAGATTTGCTTATTTTATTTTTTCACACATATCTCTGTGTGTGTGTGTGTGTGTGTGTGTGTGTGTGTGTGTGTGTGTGTCTGCTTAGGGATATGTACATGTGAATGCAGGTACCTTTGGAGGCCAGAGCCTTGGATCCTCAGGAGCTGGATTTACAGGTGTTTGTGAGCCACCCAGCATAGGTGCTGATAGACTGATCTCAAGAGTGGTACATACTGTTAATTGTGGAGCCATCTCTCCAGCCCCCTGTTTTTGTATTTTTGTTTTGATTGGGGAGGGGGATTCTTTTTTGAGACTGGGGTCTCCTTGTAGCCCCAGCTGGCCTAGAACTTGATATGTAGACTAGGCTAGCCTCTATCGACCTGACTCTGTCTCACAAGTGAGTGCTGGGATGAAAGGCATGTGCCACCATGCCCAGCAAAGTCTAGCTAATTTAATGTCTTCTTTTAAAAAATTGTTTTTATTTCACGTGTATGAGTGTTTTGCAAAACTACATGTATCTGTGTAGGTGTGCCATGTGTGTTAGCCTCTTTGTGGGTGCTAGGAACTGAACCTAGGTTCTCTGCAGGAGCAGCATGTGTTCTTAATTGCTGAGCCATCTCCAGCTCTTTTTTTTTTTTTTTTTTTTTTTTTTGTCTTTTTGAGACAGTTTCCTTGTAGCCCCATCTGTCCTGCAACTTGTTCTGTGGACCAGATTGGACTTCAACTCAGAGATCTGCCTGACTCTGCCTCCACCTCCTGAGTGCTAGGATTAAATACCTGGCTCACCTTCTTACTATCTTGAGACAGGATTTGTATGTAGCCCAGGCTGATCTTGAATTCTCAATCTTGCTGTCTCTGCCTCCTAAGTGCTAGGATTACAGGTATATATACCACCATGCCCTGGTTAACAGCTCTTTTTATTTTTTTATTTATTATTTTTTTTATGTGTATGAGTGTTTTGCCTGTATGAAGATTGATGTACCCATGTCACAAAATGCCCCTGGAGGTCAGAAGAGGACCTCCTGGAATTTGAGTTACAGGAGGTTGTTAGCAACTTATGTGAGTGCTGGAAATCTAGCCCAGGTCCTCTGCAAGAGCAGCCAGTGCTCTTACCTGCTGAGCCATCTCTCCAGCCCCTTAATGCTCTTTTTATAAGGAGAAATGCCAGAGTCCAGCTCCAGCAACGTTCAGGTCCTGAAATGGGTGATTGAAAGGGTGGTGAAGAAACCAGACAAGGCATAAGAATTTCTTTCTTCCAGTACCCTGAGGGTTGCAGAGAGCTTTTCAGGTTTGCTACTCTGCTAATTCTTTCTCTTTCTATGTTGCTCAGGCCCCAATGTTTATTTTTATATCCTAAGACTAATACAGATTATGCAAGCCTAAGTTAATAAAGAAAAATAAACAGCTCAAGTTCTCTGTAAATATTTTTCAGAAAATTCACACCACAATCATTCTTACATCGAAAAAGTAAAACAATAACGGTACAGCTACTCAGCTAAGCTCAGCAGTTTAGCAATTTTTCAACAAAGTTAATACTAAATTTCGATTCTAAGGACTTCATTGTTTTTTTTTTAATTAATTTTATTTATTTCTGTATGTGTATGAATGTACTGTCTGCATGCAAGTTTGTGCACCCGTGTCGTGCAATGCCGCGGAGGTTAGACGAGGGTGTCGGATTCCCCTGGAACTGGAGTTCTCCTGGAATTGGAGTTACAGACGGTTCTCGGCCGCCATGTGGGTGCTGGGGATCGAACCCGGGTCCTCTATAAGAGTGGTCGGTGCTCTTAAC
>VZQC01006264.1:366844-453967 GCA_009823505.1 Rhizomys pruinosus | reverse complement strand
AAAAAAAAAAAAAAAAAAAAAAAAAAAAAGCAACAGTGCTCTTAACCATTGAGCCATCACTCTAGCCCCAGAAAGATTTTTTTAAGTTATCTAAAAATTGGGAATTTAGGAGGGACCTAGTACAACAGTAGTAACTAGTATCACTAGTATAACAATAGTAGTGTAACAGTATGCATATGGCTAACACGCTTATGCATAGCCTCAAAATGATTAAGATAGGGCTGGAGAGATGGCTAGGAATTGAACCCTGGTTGTCTGCAAGAGCAACCAGTGCTCTTAACTGGTGAGCCATCTCCAGCCCCTAAACAAACCCTTTTTAGAATTTGAAACTACAAGACTTGGGGTATATGTTCATTGGTAGAAAACATGTCAGCATGAGTGTGATCTCCACTACCAAAAGAACAAAAAGGCTGATGTTCTCTAAAAGAGGCTCTAGTAATTTTTTTGTGGACTTGGAAAAGATATTTGTGTCAGTTATGATCAATAAAGTTTTGTTGTCCTGCATACAGCCAGAGCAGGCCTGTATATAGAAGCATGGCGCAAGTGCTACAGACAAAATGACTTGAAAGGGGCTCAAGATGCCCTACAACAGTCCCTGTGTGAGTGAGAGAGTGGGAAACCTGGGAAGACCAGTCACCATGTGCCTATGGTATGGCAGAAACCTCAGGGTTGTGCTGAGAGTCTAATTCTGCCATTTGTATAGCATTGGATATAGGTTCAAGTTGAGCCTTTCTGATATCTGCAACTTGAAAGTTCCATAATTCTATCTTAAACAGTTCTCTCCAAACTGATACACCACTGGACTTTTTATGTTTTTAAATTTCTAGTCTATCACAGTGAGGCCAATCTGGTCTACAAGGCTAGCCAGGGCTACAGGGAGACCTTGTCTCAAAAAACACCCCTACAAAACAAACAAAAAAACCTCACACTATGTACAAAATACAAACCGCACACACCCTTTGAACTTTATTTTGTTCTGTTTTGTTTAAGGCAGTCTAGGCTTGCCTTGAATTTGTTCTGTAACCCAGTCTGGCCTCTAAGTCATGTCAGTTCCTGCTTCAGCCTTCCAAGTGCTGAGATTATAAACATGTGCCACTTTCCCAGCAAGTTTTACCTAAAAAAAGATTACCATATAAATAGAATAATAGTGTGTATCAGCATAATGCCTCTAAGGGTCATCTACCCGTGTTGATGAATAGATTCCTTTTGCTGCTGAGTATTGCTTCACCTATAGGGAAGGGCTCCATAGTTTATCTATTTGCTAATTGAAACATGAGTTTTTGGGTTGGGTATTTATAAATACTCAACAAGTTTTCCTTATTATAAACATTAGTTTTCATTTCTTGGATGAATAGTTAGGAGTGGAGTTGCTAGGTTGTATACAACTCTTTTTTTTTTTTACAACTCTTATTTTTTTTTTCTTTATTTTAATTTTATTTATTTATGTGTATGAATGTACTGTCTGCATGCAGGTCTGTGCACCCGTGTCATGCAATGCTGCGGAGGCCAGAAGAGGGTGTCGGATTCTCCTGGAACTGGAATTCTCCTGGAATTGGAGTTACAGACAGTCCTCAGCTGCCATGTAGGTGCTGGGGATCGAACCCGGGTCCTCTGTAAGAGCAGTCGGCACTCTCAACCGCTAGGCCATCTCTCCAGCCCCTATAACTCTTTTTTTTTTTTTTTTTAATTTTTTATTTCTGTATGTGTACGAATGTGCTGTCTGCATGCAGGTTTGTGCACCCGTGTCATGCAATGCTGCGGAGGTCAGAAGAGGGTGTCAGATTTCCCCTGGAACTGGAGTTCTCCTGGAATTGGAGTTTCAGATGGTTTTCGGCCGCCATGTGGGTGCTGGGGATCGAACCCGGGTCCTCTGTAAGAGCGGTCGGAGCTCTTAACTGCTAGGCCATCTCTCCAGCCCCATAATTCTTCTTTTTTAACTTTGTAACAGACACTTCAAAATTGTTGGGCTGCCTGGGTAGACTTGCCTTTCCAGTAGCAGTATGCAAAGGTCTACTCATTCTCATCAGACTTGTTATTTTATTTATTTCATTTCATTAATGCGTTTCATTATTTTAGAGTGTGTGTGTGCATGCATGTACTTGATGTATGTGTGTGGATGCCTGTGCCAAGGCACCCGTAGGGAGGTCAAAGGACAACTTTGTGTTCTTTTCCCTCCACTTTTATGTTTTTGCGGGTTCTGAGGATCAAACTCAGATCTCCAGGCTTATGTAGCAAGTGCCTTTATTTACTGAGTTGTCTCACTAACTCCAAATTATTTTTCCCTTCCCCTTCCAGATTATTTCATTTTCTTTGAAATATTTTTTTTTTATTTTGGGGGCTCAGTGCTTATCCAGAGGACCTGAGTTCAGTTCCCAGCACCCACTTTGGGCAATTCACAACCACCAGTAACTCCAGCTACAGGGGATTCTATGCCCTCTTCTGGCCTCCACAGGTACTCATACATATACATATTCACACAAATACATAAATAATAAATCTTTTTTTATAAGGATTTTTGATGGCATACACCTTTATTCCCAGTACTTAGGAGGCAGAGTTTAAGGCCAGTCTCATCTGTATACTAAGTTCTAGGCTAGCCAGGCCTATGCCCTGTCTTAAAAAAAGATTTGCTTTTATTTATTTTTTGAGACATGGAATCACTGTGTTACTTTTGCTGCCCAAGCTGACGTCAAACTCACTGGTATCCCACTGCAGCCTCTTAGTAGCTAGGGCTAAATGGGCATGCCACAATACCCGGGAAGATAATTCTAGGTTAAGAATCTTCTTTAAAAAAAAAAAAAGAATCTTCTTATGTGTCAACTACTTGTCACAGATAGCTTGCTCAAGCCTAGCTGTCAACACTGCTGCTTCTCCTAGAGCCTTATGGTCCCTGAACCCACTATGTTGATTGCACAGGGTGTTCAGCATTGCTTGTCATAGCCAAAACTGGAAATATTCTAGATGTCCTTCAGTAGAATGGACTGATCGGTTATGTTTTCCTTAATTGGAATTTGAGTCAAACTGCAAATGAATTAATTATAGCTATACCTGACAATGTGGATGAATCTTAGAAACATGAATAGAAACCCAAAAGACTGAGTATAATATTTGGAAAATTCCAAAAAAAATATTTGGAAAATTCCAGTGTTTAGGGATAGACAGGTAACTTTTTGAGTGAAATAAACATTAAGATAATATAAAGAAAACATAAGTGGGGCTGGAGAGATGGCTCAGTGGTTAAGAGTGCCAACTGCTTTTGCAGAGGGATCTGGGTTTGATTCCCAGCACCCACATGATAGCTAAGAACTGCCTTTAAGCTGGGAGTGGTAGCACACACCTTTAATCCTAGCACTGGGGAGGAGGCAGAGGTGGGCAGATCTCTGTGAGTTCAAGTCCAGTCTAGTCTATAGAGTGAGTTCCAGGCCATCTAGGGCTAGAGGGAGACCCTGTCTCAAAAAAAAAAGAATAGGACTCCATGTTTAGTAAAATTTGTTAGGTTCTAAATTGGCGATGGGATTGTAGTATTTTATCACTATGCATTGCAGCTTACATGTTTCATACTTTCCTTTCTTAGTATAAAATATTATGTAATAAAATGCTGAAAACAGAAAAAAACAAAACAAAACTAGCTGACACACGATTTTTTTCCCCAACATCAGATTAAACTTTGGAGGAACACTCTAGTCACTGAGACTGCACTGGAAGTCCAGGACTGAGAGTACATGATTCTCTTTTCTTGAAGAACTTTGTGGCCCCTGGAATTATACTCAGTTGCTTAGCACATGCGTACTAACTAGGTGAGTTCCTGCTACTGAGCAATATACCTTGTCCTCCTTGAGCTCTTCAAATTTTCTCAGGAGCATGAGTATAATACTAGACTGCAAACCGTTGTGAGCTGAGTCTCTGGTACTGAGAATAGCATGATATATGGTAAGATGCTTCTTTGACACTTGAACAGTAGTGAACAAGTGCAGACACAGACATATTCTTAAGGTCCAAACACCTCAAGCTACCAGCCTCTGCCAGGGATTAAGGGTATCTATCTATGGTGAGGATTCAGAGATTTAAGATAGAGCTAGGCTTTAGAGAGAATAGGGCAGGATACCAGGAAGATAGATGGAAAATGTCTCAGAATCCTGAGGTAGCAGAGTGTTCCATCTTCCATTCAGGCCAGGAAAGACAGGGAGCAGGATGGTCAGTAGGGCCTGGATTCAGAAGAGTTTTGTAGTAGAGACTAGAGAGCTGAGACCTCATGTAGCCAGCAGGATGAATGACCTGAGGTAATGGAGCACCTCACCCTGGTATAGGCAGGGTGGACAGCATGCTGTGTGTCCTCCAGTAGTCATTGTTTTTCTCATTGTTGTGTCAAAATACCTAACAAAAAGCAACCTAAGAAAAGAAGCTTATGGGGCTGGAGAGATAGCCTAGCGGTTAAGAGTACCAACTGCTCTTACAGAGGACCCGGGTTCAATCCCCAGCACCCACATGGCGGCCGAGAACCGTCTGTAACTCCAAATCCAGGAGAACTCCAGTTCCAGGGGAATCCGACACCCTCTTCTGACCTCCGTGGCATTGCACGACACGGGTGCACAAACTTGAATGCAGACAGTACATTCATACACATAGAGAAATAAATAAAATTAAAAAAAAAGAAAAAAGAAGCTTATAGCCGGGCATGGTGGTGCATACCTTTAATCCCAGCACTCGGGAGGCAGAGGCAGGCAGATCTCTGTGAGTTCAAGGCCAGCCTGGTCTACATAGTGAGTTCCAGGACAGCTGGGGCTACAGAGAGACCCTGTCTTAAAAATACCAAAAAAAAGAAAAGAAAAGAAATAAAAGGAGCTTTTGTTTTGATTCACAGTATGAGGGGGAAGTCAAGGTGACAGAAGTGTGAGGTGTTGGTTCCAGTGCATCTCAAATCAGGACTCAAAAAGAGATGAATACTGTTGCTTAACTGGTTTTCCCCTTTTTATTTACTCCAGAACTCCAGCTCATGGGAAAGTGTTACATTCATGGTATCTTTTCCTCTTCAGTAAAACTTTTCTGGAAATATTCCTTTTTTCTTTTTTGTCTTTATGAGACAGGGTCTCCCTGCAGCCCCAGCTGTCCTGGAACTCACTATGTAGGCCAGGCTGGCCTTGAACTCATAGAGATCCACAGAGAGGCACCACCTACCTCTGCCTCACACCCAGCTTCGGCAACATTCTTAATTGGCAAACTCAGAGGTGTGTGCTGTATTGTATCCATGGTGATTCTAAAATCAGTCAGGCTGACAATGATTAAATCACCACATTCATGGCTGGAAATATGGCTCAGCGGTTAAGAGCACCAACTGCTCTTGCAGAGGACCTGGGTTCGATTCCCAGCACCCACATGGCGGCTAAGAACTGTCTTAACTCCAGTTCCAGGGGAATCCGACGCCCTCTTCTGACCTCCGAGGCATTGCACGACATGAGTGCACCAACCTACATGCAGACAGTACATTCATACACATTAAAAATTAAAAAAAAAAAGGTTTAAATCACCACATTCACATTTCTACCCCTTGTCACCTTGACACTCAAACACCTTTTTTTTGGGGGGGGGGGTTCCTTTTGAGACAGGGTCTCCCTATAGCTCCAGCTGTCCTGGAACTCACTGTGTCAGCCAGGCTGGCCTTGAACTCACAGAGACCCAACCGCCTCTGCCTCCTGAGTGCTGGGATTAAAGGCCACCACTCAAATAATATTTCACCCCTGGCCTCCATAGTCTCAGAGCCATCTCATAGTGCAAAATGCTTCATTCCAACTTTTGAGACCCTTTAAACAGAAAGGCTTCAAAAATCAGTCTTGCTGGGTGTAGTGGCATACACCTTTAATCCCAGCACTTGGGAGGCAGAGGTAGATGGTTCTCTGTGAGTTCAAGGCCAGCCTGGTCTGCATAGTGAGTTCCAGGACAGCTGGGGCTACAGGGAGACCCTGTATCAAAAAGAAAAAAAAAAAAAGCTTCTCTGAAACCAAACACAGTGTGTTAGCTGTAAGCCTCTGTGGAAAACAAAAATAAGTTCTGACATAAAGGGTCACAAAGTAAACATTTCTGCTCTAAAAGGGAGGAAAATGAGGAGAGCAAGGAAAGGTCTGACCAAAGCAAGACTGAAACCCATCAGGATAAACTCCAAATCCTACAGTTCCCATGTATGGCAGCTGGGGCTCATGATAGAATCATCTGGTCTCTAACTTCCTTGTATAGCCTTCCTCTTCCATCTCTGCTCCCTCTCAAATAGCCTCTCTGTTGGGCTGACTCCACTCCCTATCTGTAGCCTTCCCTGATGAACATCCCACAGGCATCTCATCTCTATTATCCTACCTCTCCGTTGTAGCTTACACTTTGCCTTCATAGCTTCATATTCTCCTGGCAGAGAATTCTCTCAGTGGCTTTCTAGAACCATGGTGCAAGCCTCCATGACCTCTTGTATTCTTTTTTTTTTTTTTTTATTAATTTTATTTATTTCTGTATGTGTTTGAATGTACTGTCTGCATGCAAGTTTGTGCACCCGTGTCGTGCAACGCCGCGGAGGTCAGAAGAGGGTATCGGATTCCCCTGGAACTGGGGTTCTCCTGGAATTGGAGTTTCAGACGGTTCTTAGCCGCCATGTGGGTGCTGGGGATCGAACCGGCGTCCTCTGTAAGAGCGGTCGGCGCTCTTAACCGCTAGGCTATCTCTCCAGCCCCGACCTCTTGTATTCTTCATGCCCTGCAAGACTAGTGCCACCTGGACAATGCTGCTAAATTCAGTTGCCACCTTGGACCACAGTTACAGAGGCCTCTATGTGTCTTTGAGACCACTGATACTGGGGAACACTGCTCTAGGTTTTCTTTCTTTTTTTTTTTTTGTCTTTTTGAAACATGGTCTCCTTGTAGCCCCAGCTGTCCTGGAACTCACTCTGTAGACCAGACTGGCCTTGAACTCACAAAGATTTGCCTGCCTCTGCCTCCCAAGTGCTAGGATGAAAGGCGTGCGCCACCACGCTGGATAGGTTGTTGTTTTCGAGCAGGGAGCCCCTTAAGCTGCAATTCTCAGTTCAGGGTCAGTTTGGTTTTTTGTTTGTTTGATCTTTTTGAGACAGGGTCTCCCTGTAGCCCCCAGCTAGGTGTCTTGCTTCAGGACATCTCTTCTTTTTTGAGACAGGGTCTTCCTGCAGCTTCAGCTGTATTTATTTATTTATTTACTTGTTTATTTAGTCTTTTTGAGACAGGGTCTCCCTGTAGCCCCCAGCTAGGTGTCTTGCTTCAGGACATCTCTTCTTTTTTGAGACAGGGTCTTCCTGCAGCTTCAGCTGTATTTATTTATTTATTTACTTGTTTATTTAGTCTTTTTGAGACAGGGTCTCCCTGAAGCCCCAGCTGTCCTAGAATTCTCTATGTAGATCAGGCTGGCCTTAAACTCACAGAGATCCACCTGCCTCTGCATCCCAAGTGCTGGGATTAAGGGTACGAGCCACCACACCTGGCACAGGTTTCTCTTTAATTGTGCTAATCTCTTTAGATAATTACAGATGCTTTTGCACCTGCTTTATGTGCAACTTTATATTCCTTACACTCTGTCCTCATGCACATTTTTCCTATCTTTCCAGTCTCTGTGGATCTGAATAATAGCAATGAGCAGTAACCATGCCAGTGCTCTTAATCACTAAGCCATCTCTTCTGCTCCATACAGTGTATCTTGATCATATCCAATCCCCTATTCCCTTCATTTCCTTCAACTTCCCTGGTGTTTTCTCCCTCCTAACTTAATGTGCTTTTTTTGGAAGGGGGAGTTAACTCTGAGTCCATGTTAGTGTTGTCTATATGCACAGGTGCGAAGTCATCCACTGGGGCATGTACAGTTTATCAGTGGCCACCCCTCAGAAGTGACTTTTAGGGCTGGAGAGGTGGCACAGCAGTTAAGAGCACTGGCTGCTCTTGCAGAGGGCCTGGGTTCAGTTTCCAGCAACTACATGATGGTTCACAATGATCCATAACTCCAGTTCCAGGGGATCTAGTGCTCTCTTCTGGCCTCCATGGGCATTACGTGGATGTGGTATATATTTTTTATATGAATGTACTGTCTGCATGTAGGTTTGTGCACCCATGTCCAATGCTGCAGAGGTCAGAAGAGGGTGTCAGATTCCCCTGGAACTGGAGTTCTCCTGGAATTGGAGTTACAGATGGTTCTCAGCTGCCATGTGGGTGCTGGGGATCGAACCCTAGTCCTCTGCAAGAGCAGTCAGTGCTCTTAACCGCTAGGCCATCTCTCCAGCCCCCATGTGGTATACTTACATGCAGGCAAAATTCGCATACACATAGAGTAAAAGTAAATATTTTTTTTAAAGAAAAAAAAATGTCAATCCCAGCACTTGAGAGACAGAGGCAGGCAGATCTCTGTGAGTTCAAGGCCACCCTGGTCTACAGAGTGAGTTCCAGGCCAGCTGGGGCTACAGGGAGACCCTGTCTCAAAAATTCAAAAAAACAACAACAAAAAGTTTCCTCCCAACAGCTGTAAGATGTGCACCACAACTCCCAGCCCTCCTTTATTCTTGATACTTAGAAAAATTATGAGCCTGTATGCTACTACCCACTAAACTAAGAAGCTTCTCTGACCAGTGCTGAGAGTAGCGCAAATGTGTATGTAAATGTAGATAGTCAGAAGGCAGTTTGTGACCACTGAGCAAAACAACAGAAGTGCCCCTTTGGGCCTGTGACATCTCTAGCCATGAGTTTTTCTTTTTCTTTTTGATTTACTTACTATTTTACATGTTGGAGTGTTTTGCCTACATGTATGTAAGTGTTCCCTGCATGCAGTGCCCATGAAAACCAGAAGAGTGTTGGGTTCCCTGGAATTGGAGTTACTGATAGTTGTTAGCTGCCATGTGGATGCAAGAGCAGCCAGTATTCTTAATCACAGAATCATCTCTCTAGCCCCCTAGCCATGAGTTTTGACCCACCAGACAGTGGGTTCCTGTCCAGTCAAGAGAGCACTTGGTTATCCTCGTAATCTTGGTACTATTGCACCAGTGGGTTCATCTTGCCTGGCAGGTTGACATTATAGCATGCAGATGTCCAGCATTGATGTCTTTTCTCCCCCAGCAGTCCACATAGCACCTTCTGGCACCATGAAAACTAGCTAGCATGGAGAGAGGTTCCTGGTCAATTTAAGGTTGAATTTTTTTTTTTTTTGTCTTTTCGAGACAGGGTCTCCCTGTAGCCCCCAGCTGGCCTGGAACTCACTATGTAGACCAGGCTGGCCTTGAACTCAGAGATCCATCTGCCTCTGCCTCCTGAGTGCAGGGATTAAAGGCATATGCCACCATGCCCAGCAAGACTTTGATTTTGAGTTCATCCTCATTCAAACTGTCTGGAAACAGGTAGAATGAAGCCAAGCTGTTTGCCATATTAGAGCAGGAATGGTTTCTAGCCCAGTTCTCAGTTGAGTCCTTACTTTTCTCTGAAATCTCATGAACTGAGCCTCTTCTGTTTACATTTCTCTTGGCATTCTGGTCTTTTAAATGCTTACCAGAATGGCCTGTTAGGTTCTGCTATAACATTCTAGGGCTTACTAGCCTGCAGCTCCAAGCTCTTCCATATCTTTCCTACAGACTAGGTCCAAAATCCTGTGAACCACATGGTTAAGTTTGTCTGCTCTGTATTAGTTTTCTCATTGCTATGTCTTAAGTACCTGATAAAAGCAGAGCCTAGGGATAGATGGCTCATTCAGTAAAGCACTTTGCCTAGCAAGGATGAGGACCTAAGCTCAGATCTCAGGTAGAAAACCAGGCTTGGGTCACATACCTGTTATCCCAGCAATGGTGATAAGGGAGTTGGACAGGGAAACCCTGGAAGGTTTCCAGCCTACTAGCCTAGCCTACTTGGAAAAAAAAAAAAGGAAAATGCCTGAAAACGAACACCTAAGGTTGCCCACTGACTTCCACATGTGTACCCATACACACACAGGAACAAGTGCATGCCCAAGTGTGCTGGGTAGCTTTAGTGTCAACTTGACACACCTGCGTTGAGGGAGCCTCACAGTTGGGGAAATGGCTCCATTGGACTGGCCTGTGGCCACATCTGTGGAATATTGTCTTGACTGTTGAGTTATGTGGGAGGGCCCAGCCCACTGTGGGTGGTATGACCCTGGGCAGGTTGTTATGTACAGTATAAGAAAGCAGGCTGGGCATGGGCCAGGAGAGCAAGCCAGTAAACAACATTTCTCCATGTCCTGTGCTTCATCTCCTGCCTCCAGGTTCTTGCCCTGAGTTCCTATGGTGGGCTCCCCGAGTGATGAACTGTGACCCAGGAGATGTGAGCCAAATAAACCCTTTCCTCCCCAAGGTGGTTAGAGTGTTTTGTCACAGCAATCAAAGAGAAACTTGAACACTGAGTGTGGGGCGAGTACACACACACACACACACCCCTCTCTTAAGGAAGAAGGGTTTATTGATTTAATGTGGGGATATGAGGCAGCTTGTCACATTGTATCCAGTCAGGGAGCACACTTTCTCCTCTTTTCAGTCTGGAACCCCATCTCATGAGATAGTGCCAGCTGCATTCAGAGTGGATCTTCCCTCCTTATTTAATCCTTTTGTTTGTTTATTTTTTTGAGATAGGGTCTCCCTTTAGTCCCAGCTGGCCTGGAACTCACTGTGTAGACCAGGCTGGCCTGGAACTCACAGAGATCTGCCTGCTTCTGCTTCCCAAGTACTGGTATTACAGGCATGTACCACTATGCCTGGCAGTACATTTTAGCCTCCTAGTTTCTTACAGATATGTTCAGGGTTATCTTCAGAGCATGTTAAAGGGGGGGGGGGGCGGTGAGCAGCCACTACTAGAGCACACAGATTTTATAAAATGTAACTCTTTCCTCCTCCCTTCCCTTCTCTCTGTTCCCCTCTGTTCACTCCTCCTGCCCCTTCTCTCCCTTCTTCCTTCCTTTTCTTTTCCTTAATTTTCTTTTTCTTTTTTTGTCTTTTTCGAGACAGGGTCTCCCTGTAGCCCCAGCTGTCCTGGAAGTCACTCTGTAGACCAGGCTGGCCTTGAACTCACAAAGATCCACCTGCCTCTGCTTCCCAAGTACTAGCATTAAAGGCGCACGCCACCATGCCCGGCTGGTGGTTTGTTTTTATTTTGAAACAGGTCGCACTATGTATCCTTGGCTGGCCTGGAACTCAGAGATCCACCTGCCTGCCTACCAAGTAGCAAAACTAAAGGTGTGCACCACCACATGCAGCCCAAAGATGGAGTAAACTTGCAATGGCAGTTCATAAATTATTAGCAGGTATAGTTCATTAGATTTTGAACTATACAATTCACAGGAATTTCTAAAATTTAATTAAAAATTTAGGGGCTGGAGAGATGGCCTAGTGGTTAGGATTGCCGACTGCTCTTGCAGAGGACCCGGGTTCGATCCCCAGCACCCACATGGCGGCTGAGAACCACCTTTGACTCCAGTTCCAGGGGAATCTGATGCCCTCTTCTGACCTCCGCAGCATTGCACAACATGGATGCACAGACCTACATGCAGACAGTACATTCATACACATAAAAAAATAATTTAGGGAGCACATACCTTTCATCTCAGCACTCAGAAGGCTGAGGCTTGGGGTTTGAGGCCTGATAAGCTACATAGCTTGATCTTGTCTCAAACCAAGGGCTGGTCATGAGTGCTTGCTTTTAGCATAGCAGGCCTTGGGTTCCATCCCCCACCATAGCAGAAAGGAAAGGAGTTTAGGAGAATAAACTGAGGAAGTACTACTCAAGTACAGCAGATGATGAATCAGAAGTCCACTGCCTCAGTACAATACAAAGAAACATTTGACCTAATTTGAGACTGGTTGTCACCTCAGCTACCTGGAATATTACTGGGCCTCAGAGCTGGTTTCACGTCTTCTAAAAACTTGATGTTAATGATTGTTTTTAAAAACCAACACACAAGAGAGAGCTGGAGGGATGGCCTAGCGGTTAAGAGCGCCGACCGTTCTTGCAGAGGACCCGGGTTCAATCCACAGCACCCACATGGCGGCTGAGAACCGTCTGTAACTCCAATTTCAGGAGAACTCCAGTTCCAGGGGAATCCAACACCCTCTTCTGACCTCCGCAGCATTGCACGACATGGGTGCACAGAACTACATGCAGACAATACTTTCATACACATAAAAAATAAATAAATAAAATTAAAAAAAAAACCAAAAACCCAACCCACAAGAATCCTAGCACTCAGGAGGCAGAAGTAGGCAGATCTCTGTGAGTTCAAGGCCAGCCTGGTCTACACTATATAGTTCCAGGATAACTACGGCTACAGGGAGACCCTGTCTCAAAAAGACCAAAACACCCATAAGAAGGTGGGGATGTATCTCAATGATAGAGTATATGCTTAGTTTTTTAATTTTTTTTAAATTTTATTTTTGTATGCATAAAGAGTATATGCTTAGTTTTTTAAATTTTTTAAAAAATTTTATTTTTGTATGTGTATGAATGTACTGTCTGCATGTAGGTTTGTGCAATGCTGCGGAGGTCAGAAGAGGGTCTCGTATTCCCCTGGAACTGGAGTTACAGACAGTTCTTAGCCGCCATGTGGGTGCTGGGGATCGAACCCGGGTCCTCTGCAAGAGCAGTTGGTGCTCTTAACCGCTAGGCTATCTCTCCAGCCCCGAATATATGCTTAGTATAGAAGACCCTGGGTTCGATCTCTAGCACCCCAGAAAAGAACAAATGATACACAACTTCATCATTTCTTTGTTTTCACTGTTTTTCTTGTTTGGTCTTTCATAAACTGTCTCTTTGCCAGTAGTCTCCCATGTGGCCAATGCCACAGTGTGGCAGTACTTGTATAAAAAGTCTTAATTCCTGAAGTCATTTAAACCAAGAATGTGCTGGATTTGTTCATCAGACTGTTCTTTCTCCTATCCTTTGGAGCTGTCCTTCCATCCAAGGGCACATACTGTTTAAACAGTACATCCAGTATATGGAAAAAAAAATGAAGGTCTTTGTCTTATCAGGGAAGATTCCCTTTTCTGACCCCCACTGACACAGAACTGGAAACACAGCCATAAATAGATGTTATCATCCTAAGCTGACATGTTGTTTTCTGTGAATAATCTGTTGCTTCCAACGTTGCTGCCCTTGGTCATGTTTTCACAACATTAACATAGAGTGCTTACCCTTCTGAGTCTGGCTTGCTTCACTTAACAGTGATTTCCACCTCCATCAATTTTCCTGCAAATGCCATGATTGTACCTTACAACTGAATAAAACTCCAATATTTACCACATTTTCTTTGTTGATGAACATCTAAGGTAGTTCCATTTCCTGGCTATTGTGATTCATGCAACAATAAACTTGTAGGTATCTCTGTAGTATGTTGACTTAGAGTCTTTGGGTATGTAGTAGAGCAGGATCATATAGTTCTATTTTTAAATGTTTTGGTGTTTTTTTGTTTTTGTTTTTGTTTTTGAGAAACCTTCATACTGACTGCCATAGTGGCTACAGCTGTTTCTGTTCCCACCAGCAGTGTATAATGGATTCCCCCCACCCTCACCATTATTTATTGTGGCTTCCTTTCTTTTAATTTTAATGTGTGTTTATTTCGTGAAAGTTTATGTGCTTGGAGGGGAGGTTGGCAAGCCCTTTCTATTTTGATTTGATTTCTTTGGTGATAATCATTCTGACTGGGGTGAGATAAAAAAAAATCTCAAAACAGTTTTAATTTGTATATCCCTGAAGAATAAAGATGTTGAGCACTTTTTCAAGTATATGTCATTCATATTTCTTCTTTTGAGAATTCTTTAGTTCATTAACTCATTGACTGGATAATATGAGGGTGTTTTCTTTATTAATCCCTTATCTGATATGTAATTGGCAAAGATTTTTTCCCCCCATTGTGCCAGATACATCTTGACTTTTATTGCTGTTCTTGTTGTATAGAAGCTTTTTAATTTTGTATAATTCCTTTTGTCAGTTCTTGGGATTATTTCTTGTTTTGCTGGAGGTTTTTCAGAAAGTCTTTGCCTATACTTGTATTGTAGAATGTTTTATCTATTTTTTTCCCGTAGCACTTTTCAGAGTTTCATGTCTTAAAGTCTTTGATTTTATTATTGTTGTTGTTGTTATTATTATTACTATTACTTTTTATCTTTTTTTGTTTGTTTTGTTTTGAGAGAGGGCCCTAGCCTGCCTATTACTCGGTTTGTAGACCAGTTTTCGGGCTGAAAATCAGAGAGATCTGCTTACCTAAGGCATTCACTACCAGGCTCAGGTGAATTTTATTTTTAATGCAGGGTGAGAAATAGTATCTGATTTCATTCTTCTACATGTGGATACCCAGTTTTCCTAGCAACTCCTTTTTGGTTTTCAAGGATAATTTTACTTTTGCTGGAAATAAAGTTCTGGTTTGATGCTGGGGGTGGTGGCACATGCCTTTGATCCCAGAGGCAGTCTTTGTGAGTTCAGGGTCAGCCTGGTCTACATAGTGAGTTCCAGGCCTGCTGGGGCTACCAGACCCTGTCTCAAAAAGACCCCCCCCCCAAAAAAAAAAAAAACAGCTGGGCATGGTGGTGCATACCTTTAATCCTAGCACTTGGGAGGCAGAGGCAGGTGGATCTCTGTGAGTTCAAGGCCAGCCTGGTCTACAGAGTGAGTTCCAGGACAGCCAGAGCTACAGGGAGACCCTGTCTCAAAAAAAGAAAAGTTTGGTTTGACTTTGACTCTAATACATATTTTTAAGTTTTTATTCATGTGTATGTGTGTCCACCATGCCAAGTGTTCTAGTGCCCATGAAGGCCAGAACATGGGGTCAGAATCCCTGGAGCTGTAGTTACAGGCATTTGTTAGCTGCTCAATGAGGGTACTTAGGACTGAACTTGCATCTTATAGAAGAGCAGTAAGTGCTCTTAACCACTGTCTGAGTAAACATTCTACCACTGAACTATATTCCAATCCTAATCTGTTTTCCTATCTCAACAATGAAGAGGTATCACACTTCTAACTTCCATGGTTTCCTTTTTGCTTTTGTTTTCTGAGACAGGGTCTCATGTAGCCT
Organism: Rhizomys pruinosus; assembly: GCA_009823505.1. Classification (NCBI taxonomy): domain Eukaryota; kingdom Metazoa; phylum Chordata; class Mammalia; order Rodentia; family Spalacidae; genus Rhizomys; species Rhizomys pruinosus. The sequence goes on along the minus strand of VZQC01006264.1, from coordinate 438,919 downwards.
AGGCTGGCCTCAAACTTGCTTTGTATCTGAAGATGAACCTAAATTTCTGATCCTTCATTTTTCACCTCTTGAGTACTTAAACTACAGTTGTGTGCCACCATTCTCCCAGTTTTATGGAGTATTGAATAGCAAACCCAGGGTTTTGTGCATGTATCTTACCAGCTGAGCTACAGTCTTCTCTCTTCCATGATTTCTGATAGCAAAAGTGTAATTAGTATAATTAATATTATTCCCTATGGGTTATGTCAGTTTCTGTTTTTAAGATTTTTGTTTATTTTTATCTATTTATTTTATCCTAGCACTTGGGAGGCAGAGGCAGGTGGATCTTTATGAGTTCAAGGCCAGCCTGGTCTACAGAGTGAGTTCAAGGACAGCTGGGACTACAGGGAGACCCTGTCTCGAAAAGACCAAAATAATAATACTAATAATAATAATAAATTAAAAATTAAAAAAAAGAATTCCAGGTGTGCATCAGTAGGCAAAAGTTTTTTTGGTTTTCAGGATTTGGATTATGGTATACATAGACATGGATTTCCTCATGTTAGTCCTTCCATGAGTATTAGAAATTTCTTGACTCATGTCTTCCAAATCACGTCTTGGTAATTTGAAGGGAAAAAATTCAGTGTTTTTTTTTTTTTTTTTCTTAGAATCAGCATCCTTGGCTTGTTGTAATGCTCAGTGTAGTTCATTGAGCATTGTGGATGATTCCTTTGGGCAATTTAATTTTGACCTCAGTTTTGTCATAGTGAAGAATGAAAGTGCCACAGAAAAGGCACAAATCAGCAGAGAACCAGGAAATAATGAAAGTAAAGAGAACCTAAGGTGGAGGTGTCCTGAATAAAGAAAGAGATCAACATTCAGAGTAGCTCCTAGTTCTGAAGTTGCCTGGGTCCTGTGTGGACCTTGCAAACTAGAATATACAGATACTACTTGGTCTTGTTTGGCTTGCCCAACTTTATACTCCTGTCGTGAGGTGTGAATTAGGTCTGAATCTAGAAGCTGCTTTCACAGTCTCTTAAGATGGTTAATGATTTTGATAGTTTCAAACATAAATTTGAATTTCATAGCTGATTTCCACCAACTGGAAAATTGTATATGAAAATCTATACTTCCTGATTTTGCTTAAGTGGAAATTTTGGCAACAACTGATCTGCATTTCTACCAGTCACAATTGAAAAAAAAAAAAAAAAGAAAGAAATTTCTTGAATCTTAAATCTTTGCAATTCCTCAAGTTTGGGAAGTCCTCAGACATTGTATGTATATGTGTACAGTGCATATGTGATACATTTGTGTGTATCAGTGAGGATACATGTGGAGATCAGAGGATATCCTGGAGTGTCAGTCCTTACCTTCCACTTTGAGACAGGGTCTCATCACTGCTAATGTATTCCAGGGTTGCTGGCTGGAGAGCTTCCAGAGATTCTTATAATTCCACTTCCCTCTCCTGTAGAAATGCTGGGATAGAGATAGTTGAGCTAAACATCTGGATTTTACATGGGTTCTGGGGACTCAAATTTATCTCCTCATATTTACATAACAAATGCTTTTACTTACTGAGCCATCTCCCCAGCCTCAACCATTATTTTATTTTATTTATTTATTTATTTATTTATTTATTTATTTATTTATTTATTGTCTTTTTGAGACAGGGTCTCCCTTTAGTCCCAGCTGGCTGGAACTCACTATGTAGATCAAGCTGGCCTTGAACTCAGAAATACATCTGCCTCTGCCTCTGCCTCTGCCTCCCAGTGCTGGGATTAAAGGATTAAAGGCATGCACCACCACTCCCGGCTCATTATTATTTTTCAACCAAGTCTTTGGCCTTAGTCTTTCCTGGACTCCAGTTATGTTAGTTTTTCTGGTTGTTCTACTGGACACCAACACACTGTTCCAATTTCAAATGATTTATTTGAGGGTTTTATTTATTTTTATTTTACATATATGAGTGTTTTACCTGCATATCAGTGCATCTATGCATCCAGTGCCTTCAGAGGTCAAAAGAGAGGATCAGATACCCTTGATGTGGAGTTATGGAAAGTTAACAGCCACCATGTGAGTGGGTCCTCTGCAGGAACAGCAAGTGCTCTTAGCCATTAAGTCATCTCTCCAGCCCCCCCCCTTTTTTTTTTTAGACAAAAGTTTCTGTATATGACAGTCTAGCTTAAAATATGTCATCCTCTTGCCCTGGTCTCCCAAGTGCCAGATTTATACAGATCTTTCTTCCTCTAATTCTTCAGAGTACATAATAATAAAATCTCCAATTTTATTCTTTTTTTTGATCTTTTGAGATAGGGTCTCCCTGCCGACCTGGCTGTCCTGCCTTTAATTCACAGAGATCCACCTGCCTCTGCCTCCCAAGTGCTAGGATTAAAGGCGGGCGCCACCACGCCTGGCTTCCAAACTTTGTTCTTGAGGTCTGTCTTGTGCTCTTGTGCTCTTGTGCTTCTCCTCTCTCTCTTCTCTCTCTCTCTTTCTCTCTCTCTTTTTTCTCTCTCTCTCCTTTTTTTTTGTCCTCTCTATTTTTTTTTTTTTTTTTTTTTTTTTTTTTTTTTTTTTTTTTAAATTTATTTATTTATTTATTTATTTATTTATTTATTTTTATTTATTTATTTATCTATCTGTGTGTTTTGTCTAATCTGTCTTTTTGAGACAGGGTCTCCCTGTAGTCCCCAGCTGTCCTGAATCCAGGTCTTCTGTAAGAGCAGTCAGTGCTCTTAACCTCTAAGCTCTCTCCAGCTCTAGTTTTTTTTGTTTTGTTTTTGTTTTTTTGTTTTGTTTTGTTTTGTTTTTGTCTTTGAGCGGAATCTCCCTATATGCTCAGATGGCTTGGAGCTCACATGTAGACCAGGCTGGCCTTGAACTCACAGAGATCTGCCTGCCCTCGCCTCCTGTGTGCTGGGATTAGAAGAGTGTGCTACCACACACTGGCCACTTTTTTTTGTTGTTGTTTGTTGGTCTTTTGAGACAGGTCTCCTTGTAGCCCCAGCTGTCCTGGAACTCGCTCTGTAGACCAGGCTGGCCTTGAACTCACAAAGATCTGCCTGCCTCGCCCTCCAAGTGCTAGGATTAAAGGCGTGCCACCACCCCGGCTGTCTGGCCCACTTTAAAAAAAAATTTTTAATTTTTACTTTTATTGTATGCATTTGAGTGTTTTGCTATGTGTATGTAAGCGCATCCATGCATGTAGTGCCTGCGGAGGCCAGAAGAGGGCATTTGAATCCCCTGGAACTTGCGGTTCTGATAACTTCTGGGTGGGTGCCAGGAACCCAACTCAGCCGTTAAAAATAGCCATTGTTCACGCCCCTCCAGCTTATTTTTTTGAGGCAGGGTCTCTCACTGAGCCTAGAACTCACTGATTTGATTAACAAGACTGATTCGCCAGCAAGCCTCAGGTATCTTCCTATTTCAACCACCCTAGTGTTGGGATGATAGATGTTCAGCCTTTTTATGTGGGTGCCGGCAATCCAAACTCAGGTTTTATTCCATAGCAAGCACTTTACTGACTGAGGTATCTCCTAAACATGTCATTTTTTTAATATGTGTATGCGTGTACTGTCTGCATGCAGGTCTGTGCACCGGGTCGTGCAGTGCCGCGGAGGTCAGAAGCAGGTGTCGGGTTCCCTGGAACTGGAGTTAAAAGACGGTTCTCAGCCCGCCATGTGGGTGCTGGGGATCGAACCCGGGTCCTCTGAAGAGCAGTTCGGCGCTCTTAACCACTAGCCATCTCTCCAGGCCCCCCCCTTTTTTTTTAAGGACAGTGGCACTATGTAGTCCTGGCTGGCTAGAACTCAACTATGTAGATCAAGTTGGCCTCAACAGTTCTCCTGCCCTGGCTCCTGAGTGCTAGGATTAAAGACATGAGCCACCATAGCTAGGAAAGATTTTTTTTTTAATTTTATATATATAATTGCTTTGCCTGAGTGTATGTGTACCTGGTTGGTGTCTGTGCAGTCAACGCCCATGAGGTCAGAAGAGACCTCTGCAAGAACAGCAACGCTCTTTAAACTGCTGAGCCATCTGTCCACCTTGAGATTTTCCTGTTCATTTACTATGAATGCATATAACATCCTTTGAATCACCCCCATACTCTTTGTTGTGCTGGTGATTTAACTCTTGTGTAGTATGGCTGGCTGCTTGCCTGGCATGCTGATATGGTCCGCTGGCTCCTGCTTGCTTTTTTTTTTTTTTTTAATTTATTATTTTTTATGTGTATGAGTGTACTGTCTGCATGTAGGTTGGTGCACCCATGTTGTGCAGTGCTGCAGAGGTCAGAAGAGGGCGTCAGATTCCCCTGGAACTGGAGTAGAAGATAGTTCTTAGCTGCCATGTGGGTGCTGGGAATCGAACCCGGGTCCTCTGCAAGAGCAGTTGGTGCTCTTAAGTGCTGAGCCATCTCTCTCCAGCCCCGGCTCCTGCTTTCTTTTTCTTTTTCTTTTTTTTTTCTTTTAATACTTTATTATATTTTTATTATATATATTTTTTTGTACAAGATTGTTACTAATCAAATATAGACCCGTGTCCCCCACCCTATCCCCCGACTCCACCAGAGCTCATACATTCTGCCAAACATGCTTTCATCTCTTTCTCAGTCTTTCTCAAAATTCTCCATGTGGAAGTTGACTTTTTGAGCAGAAGTTCACCATTTCAGTCAGTTCTTTGATGCAGTCCTTTCTGTTGGTGTTGTTGTTTCCAATACGCATCACTCCCAACTACTTGGACAAAAGCTTAAGGGGCCGTGCATAAGAAATACTTACAACTAGGTAATTGGCACTAGCATCCACAGATGAGGGATACCATTCCTCGTTTGTTTTTCTGGGACTGTGTTACTTCACTCAGAATGGTACCTTCTAGCTCCAGCCATTTCCTCTGTGCTTCAGGTGGTCTTGGGAGATCTCCGATTGGCTCCTGCTTTCTTAAGCAGATCCAGAAGCAGCACTCTTGGTCTGTCACATCTTTCTGTCTTGCTTTCCTTCCTCATTTTTTGGAAGGACTTCCTTAAATGATTGTTGTATATGGGACATAAGCAGCAATTTTCCCAGACTCTTGCCTTTATCTCATACTTGGTTAGTGATAGAGTTCTAGGCTCAAAATCTTTTCTCAGCATTTAGGGCCTGGTATGTGTATGTATACACGTGTATGCTTCTAAGTTCATGAATAGTCATTATAAATGTTTATCAACTTATTTTTTATGTAGTAGCCTATGATAATAGATTGTTAGGTGCATAAGCTCATATCCACTCTATCTGTGGGAGTTGGTAATCCTGCATGGGAACAGGCTGTGAAGAGGGCATAAGCATGGGGTCACTCCAGTAACATCCCAGGAACACACATCAGAGGGTACAGGTCCGATTTATTCTATACAACAGGTGGCCTATTTAGTCTTGGGACAGATGATGTCCATACTGTATGACATCACCTCCCAGTAACCAATACCAGGCCCTTAACCAGCTCATGAGGTGTAAATAAGAAAGTCCTGTGATTGGCTTGTGACCCCAAAACATGCTAGCTGAAACATTGGCTCACATGCCCAAGCTCAGCCATGCCCTCTCCTATCCCCTCCCTTTGCAGATGGTGGACCTTCATTAGTAGCCTTGGCCAGTCACTGTTCTCTGACAGGGTGCAGAAGTAGTTGAAATATTTGAATTCCCCTACCTTTTTATTTTCTTTAAATTTACTTTATTACTGTGTGAGTGCAGGTGTACACCTGCCACAGTATGCATGTAAAGGTCAGTCTATTACTCTCTGCCTTATTCCCTTGAGACAGGATCTCTCACTAAACTTGGAGCCAGACTGGAGACCACCAAGCCCCGACAGTCTTCCTATTACTATCTTTTAACATGGGATTTAACAGGTACATACAGCTGTGCCTGGCTTTTTACTTCAATTCTGGGTATTTCAAATCAGGTACTTATGTTTGTACAGTGCATTTTTATCCAGTGATCCATCTCCCCAACCCTGAATTCCATCCTCTAGGAACTTTGCCCCAAATATCTGCTGTAAGAGCTTGGATTACTGAGTTTCAGTTTCAGTTTTAGATAGTGTACTCTTTGTGTTTCTGAGGGCAAGGTCACATTTTCCTCAGTCACCCTTGTTTAGGTGGAAGGTCAGCAATCATTCATTAAATGGCTTCTAGGTCTGACCCTGTTGGTAATTACAATTATATATATATATATATATAAATTTTTTTTTTTTTTTTTTTTTCTTTTCGAGACAGGGTCTCCCTGTCGCCCCAGATGTCCTGGAATTCGCTCTGTTGTAGACCACGCTGGCCTTGAACTCACAAAGATCCTTCTGCCTCTGCCTCCCAAGTGCTAGGATTAAAGGTGTGTGCCACCACACTCGGCTTATAATAATATTTTCTTCTCCTGCATCCTCTTCTGTAAGATGTGGGAATTGGGCCCATCGTACCTGAATTCTCTTCTTTATTCGCTATTTTGTATTTTCTTTTATTTTTATTTTTATTTTATTTATGTGTATGAATGTACTGTCTGCATGTAGGTTTGTGCACCCGTATCGTGCAATGCCACGGAGGTCAGAAGAGGGTGTCGGATTCCCCTGGAACTGGAGTTCTCCTGGAGTTGGAGTTACAGATGGTTCCCAGCTGCCATGTGGGTGCTGGGGATTGAACCCAGGTCCTCTGCAAGAGCGGTCGGCGCTCTTAACCACTAGGCCATCTCTCCAGCCCCCTATTTTGTATTTTCTAAGTTCTTATCTCTGACTTGCTGGTAACAATCTGCTATGCTGTTTCCAGAGATGTATTTTAATATTCTGAGAAATTCCTGAGTGCCAGTCCAGGGAGACCCTGTCTCAAAACACATGCAAAAATTCCAAGTCAGGCTTGGTGGTGCATACCTTTAATCCTAGCACTTGGGAGGCAGAGGCAGGCAGATTTCTGTGAGTTCAAGGCCAGCATAGTCTACTACAGGGTTCCAGGCCAGCTGGAGCTACAGGGAGACCGTCTCAAAAAGTCCCCTCCCCCAAAAAAGTTCTATTTGTGCACGAGTATATTGCCTGCATGTATGTAAGTGTACCTGTGTTGTGCGGTGCCCACAGAGGTCAGAGAGGGTGTTAGATTCTCTGGAACAGGAGCTATTGACAATTGTTAGCTGCCATGTTGGTTCTAGGAACAGAACCCAAGTCCCTCTGCAAGAACAGCCAGTGCTCTTAACTGCTGAGTCATCTCTCTAGCCTCTGATTATTTTTATTTTATATGTATATTTTGCCTGTATGAATGTAAGTGAATCCAAGTGTATCCATGTCATACAGTGCCCTCAGAGCCACAAAAGAGTGTCAGGTCCTCTGAAACTGGAGTTACAGATGACTTTTAGTTGCCATTTGGGTGCTGAGAACTGAAAACCTAGGTCTTCTGCTAGAGCAGCCAGTGAGTGCTCTTACCCTTGCTAGTCCATCTCTCTAGCCCCATGATGGCCTGTTTTAATAGAGATCATGGGCTGGAGAGATGGCTCAGTGGTTAAGAGCACTTAGTGCTCTTGTAGAGGACCCGGGTTCAATTCCCAGCACCTACATGGCGGCTAAGAACCATCTTTAAGCCAGGCATGGTGGCTCATACCTTTAATCCTAGCACTGGTCTACAGAGTGAGTTCCAGTCCAGCTGGGACTATAGGGAGACCCTATCTACTTCAGCTACATAGCAAGACCCTGTCAGAGGGAGAAAGAAGGAACAGAGATAAATAATAAATTTGCCAAGTTGGTGATTTGGGTGTGTGCTGACAATTGAACTCAGGGCTTTGAACACAAAAAAACAAGCTCTTTTGCCACTGAGCTGCATTAGGGCTCCTTCCCATAATTTAAAATTATGACCTTGACACAGTCAGCTGTTGTGCCCACATTTTGTGCTTATTCTCACTGTAGCAAATTTGTTTGTTTGTTTGTTTGTTTATGGTCTTTTTGAGACAGGGTCTCCCCATAGCCCCAGCTGGCCTGGAACTCACTCTGTAGACCAGGCTGGCCTTGAACTCAGAGATCTGCCTGCCTCTGCCTCCCAAGTGCTAGAATTAAAGGTATGCGCCACCATGCCCAGCTTAAAGACGGTTCTTAGCCACCATGTGGGTGCTGGGAATCAAACCCAGGTCCTCTGCAAGAGCAGTCTGTGCTCTTAACCACTGAGCCATCTCTCCAGGCCCCAAATATGTGCATTTTTATGAATAAGCTCGTGTACCCACCACCTGAGTTTGGGTACTGAATAGGTCTAACACCACAGGGACCCTTTTGTGAAGTGTGTGGATAATCAGTGTATGTTCATCAGAGTATGTGGGTGCCCTTACTCATACATGTATATGCATATGTATGAGGGTGGAGATCAGAGGTCAACCTCAGGTGTTTTATTTAGGGAACTGTTCGTGTTGTTTTAAGATTGGGTCTCGGGGCTGGAGAGATGACTCAGTGGTTAAGAGCACTGACTGCTCTTGCAGAGGACCCAGGTTCAATTCCCAGCACCCACGTGGTGGCTAAGAACCACCTTTAGTGCTGGGCATGGTGGTGTGTGCTGGATAGCTTTAGTGTCAACTTGACACACCTGAGTTGAGGGAGCCTCAGTTGGGGAATTGGCTCCATTGGATTGGCCTGTGGCCACATCTGTGGAGTATTCTCTTGATGGTCGAGCAGTGTGGGAGGGCCCAGCCCACAAGAGTGGTGCCACCCTGGGCAGGTTGTTGTGTACTGTATAAGAAGGCGGGCTGGGCATGAGCCAGGGAGCAAGCTAGTGAACAGTATTCCTCCATGGCCTGTGCTTCAGCTCCTGCCTCCAGGTTCCTGCCCTGAGTTCCTGCCTTGGGCTCCCTGAGTGATGAACTGTGATCCAGGAGATGTGAGCTGAATAAATCCTTTCTTCCCCAAGTTGGTATCGGTCAGAGTGTTTTGTCACAGCAATGGAAGACAAACTAGAACATGGCGCATGCCTTTAATTCCAGCACTCAGGAGGCAGAGGCAGGCAGATCTCTGGGAGTTCAAGGCCAGCCTGGTCTACAGAGTGAGTTCCAGGCCAGCTGGGGCTAAAGGGAGACCCTGTCTCAGAAAGACCAAAAAAAAAAAAAAAAAAAAATTTTTTTTTTTTTTAATTATGGCACAGGGCTTTAAGTTGTTCACAGTGGCCTCAAATTTGTTATTCTTCTGTTTCAGTCTCCTGAGTAACTGGTATTACTGTCATGGGTCACCATGCCCAGGTATTTTGAAGAGACTTTTGTTTTTATTTGTTTGTTGGTTTTTATTTTTATTTAATTAATTAATTAATTTATTTATTTATACATACAAGGTCTCCATATAGCCTCAGTTCACCTGGAACTTACTATGTAGGCGAGGCTAGCATTGATCTAACAGAGATCTACCTGCCTCTGCCTTTCAAGTGCTGGAATTAAAGATGTCTGCCACCATGCTCGGCTTCTAATAATTTTTTAATTACAGACTTTATATGTAGGTCTTTGATCTATTTCGAGTTGATTTTAAAAAAGTTACATGGGTGAATGTTTCACAAGTGTATCATGTGCATGCAATGCCTGCAGAGGCCAGAAGAGAGTGTCAGATCCCCAGAAGTGGAGTTAAGAGGGGTTGTTAGCTGCCATCTGAGTGATGGGAATTTAACCTAGGTCCCTTGCAAGAGCAGTGTTCTTAACTGCTGAGCCATCTCTCCAGCCCCTCAAGCTGAATTTTGTATATGATGAGAAAATAGGGATTTAGTTTTGTTCTACATGTGGACATCCAATTTTCCCAGAGCAGTTTTTGAAGAGACTGTCATTTTCCCACAAGTGTAATGGTAAATCTTCATTGTCATCTTGACTGGATTTAGAATTGCCATGGAGCTGGGCATGGTGGTACATGCCTTTAATCCCAGCACTTAGGAGGCAGAGGCAGGCAGATCTCTGAGTTCAAGGCCATCCTGGTCTACATAATGAGTTTCAGGCCAAGTGGGACTACAGGGAGACTTTGCAAAAAAAAAATTTTTTTTTAAATAAAGAATCACCATGGAAACACACTTCTGGATATATCTATGAAGAGCAGTAGGCACTCTTAACCACTAGGCCATCTCTCTAGCCCCTCGTTTTCTATTTCTGTGATGACTCTCATTGGGATTGCATTGATTCTGTAGGTCACTTTGGGTTGTCTGCATAGTTAAACAATATTAATTCTACCGATCCATGAACAGAAAGAGTGCGAGAGTGTGTGCGTGTGTGTGTGTGCGCATGCGCGCGTGTGTGTGCGCGTGCGCTCGTGTGCTTGCCAGTTCCTTTCACCTGTGTGTGTGTGCGCGTGCGCTCGTGTGCTCGCCAGTTCCTTTCACCTGTGCGTGTGTGTGTGTGTGTGTGTGTGTGTGCACGTGCGCTTGCCAGTTACTTTCACCTGTGTTTTATCATTTATAGTGTTTGGAGTGTTTTGCTGTCTGTATGTAAGTGTACTGCATGCATGCATTGTCCAGAAGGCAGAAGAAGGTGTAGGATCCTCTGGAACTGGAGTTATAGCAGGTTGTGAGTCATCTTGTGAACTGAACCCCAGTCTTCTGCAAGAGCAACAGCAAGTACTCTTTAACTGCCAAAACATTTCTCTAGCCTGTTTTCATTTTTTGAGGTAGGGTCTCACTATGGAACTTGCTAAGTATAGACCAGGCTGGTCTGGAACTCACAGAGATCTGCTGGCCTTGCCTCGGTTTAAAGACATGCACCATGATGCCAGGCCCTTTTATTTTTTTCCTATTCATTTTTTTTTTTAATTTATTTCTGTATATGTATGAATGTACTGTCTGTGTGTAGCTTTGTGCACCCATGTCGTGCAATGCCACGGAGGTCAGAAGAGGGTGTCGGATTCCCCTAGAACTGGAGTTCTCCTGGAATTGGAGTTACTGACGGTTCTCAGCCGCCTTGTGGATGCTGGGGATCGAACCCGGGTCCTCTGCAAGAGTGGTCGGCGCTCTTAACTGCTAGGCTATCTCTCCAGCCCCCCTACTCATTTTTTTAATGTAAATTTTGTATCGTGGAATTTTACTGAATTCACTAACAATAATGACAGTTTGGGGATATAATTTTTATTTTTTTCTATGTATAAAATCATGTTGAGGCCTTTTAGATGGGGTAAAAGTACTTGCCACCAAACCTGACAAATTTAGTTTGAGCCCCAGGAGCCACATGGTAAAAGGAGAGAACCGATTCTGGCAAATTGTTCTCTTACTTTTACACCTGTATGAATGGGAGTATAGCCAGTATAATACAATACAGTACAGTACCGTACCCAGTACCAAATAAGATCAATACTAAATAAATACCAAATACAAATTCAAGCTTTTAAAAAAATCACATTGTCAGCTAGAGAGATGGCTCAGAGGTTAATAGCACTGACTATTGCAAAGGACCCGGGTTCGATTCCCAGCAACCATATGGTAGCTAACCACCACTCATAACTCCAGTTCCACGGGATCCGATGCCCTCTTCTGACTTCCTCGGGCATTGCACACAACACAGGTGCACTGACAAACATGCAGGCAAAACACTTATACACATAAAAATAATTTAAAAAAAAACTTTTTTTAAATCATATTGTTAGGGCTGGAGAGGTGGCTGAGCTGTTAAGAGCACTGACTGCTCTTACAGAGGACCTGGGCTCTCAGTCATCCACAAAGCACCTAACAACTGTCAGGAACTCCAGTTCCAGAAGATCCAATGCCTTCTTCTGGCCTATGTGGGCATTGCACACACATGGTATATTTCTATACATACAGATAAAACACTGATACACATAAAAATAAGAACAAATACACAACAACAACAACGACTGTGTCATAGTTCTGACTGAAACAGCAAACTTCTGCCCAAAACAGTTTACTACATTAAAAAATTTAAAATAGACTGAGAAAGGCTGGGTGTGGTGGTGCACGCCTTTAATCCTAGCACTTGGGAGGCAGAGGCAGGCGGATCTTTGTGAGTTCAAGGCCAGCCTGGTCTACAGAGCGAATTCCAGAACAGCTGGGCCTACAGGGAGACACCCCCCCCAAAAAAATGAATAAAGATGGGGCTGGAGAGATGGCCTAGCAGTTTAAGAGCACTGATTGTTCTTGCAGAGGACCCGGGTTCGATCCCCAGCACCCACATGGCAGCTGAGAACCATCTGTAACTCCAATTCCAGGAGAACTCCAGTTCCAGGGGAATCCGACGCCCTCTTCTGACCTCCGTGGCATTGCACGACACAGATGCACAGACCTACATGCAGACACATTCATACACATAAATAAATTAAATTTTAAAAAATGAATAAAGAAATATATAAAAATCATGTCAGTAGCCAGGCGTGGTGGTGCACGCCTTTAATCCCAGGACTCAGGAGGCAGAGGCAGGTAGATCTCTGTGAGTTCAAGGCCAGCCTGGTCTACAGAGAGAGCTCCAGGCCAGCTGGGACTAAAAGGGAGACCTGTCTCAAAAATACAAAAAAAAAATCATGTCAGTAAACATGGACTTTACTTCCTCCTTTCCTAGTTGAGAGCTCTTTTTCTTTTGCCTGTTTTAAGTGTGGAACAGTGTTAGGTAAGAGTAGACTATGTTTTTTCAAACCATATTGGTTGGTTGGTTGGTTAGTTGGTTGGTTGGTTGGTTGGTTGGTTGGTTGGTTGGTTGGTTTTGTAGTAGTGGAAATTGAACATAGTAGGCAAGTACTCTAGTATTGAACTATAAACCCCCAATCCCTTTTTTAAATTTTATTTTGAGATGTTGAGGTCTTACTCATTTCCCAGGTTGGCCTCAAACTTGTGATCCTCCTGTCTTCAGGTTCCCTAGTAGCAGGATAATCAGTGTGCTGATTCCAGTTTTGAGCTGTTACGTTAAGGGCACCGACTGCTCTTGCAGAGGACCCAGGTTCAATCCCCAGCACCCACATGGCAGCTGAGAACCATCTTTAACCCCAGTTCCAGGGGAATCCGACACCCTCATCTGACCTCCGCGGCATTGCACAACACGGGTGCACAAACCTGCATGCAGACAGTACATTCATACACATTAAAAAAATTTAAAAATAAATAAAATAAAATAAAACAATAATTCTATAAATATTGTATATTTGCTTTTGCGTGGAGATATTTTCTCGTCTGGATAAACACTGTACCTAAGAGTAGAGCTGCCATTTTCCAGAATTTCCTTTGCTGTCACTCATCTTTCTATCACACAGGCTCTAGGAAACAGAGTTGTGGTCTGTCACAGTAGGCTAGTTTGCATTTTTAATATGTAGGTCTCATTCAGCAAAATTATTTAAAATTCACCTGCCTTGTATCAGTAGTTCATTTCCTTCTGTTGCTAAGTAGTATTCCATTGTTTAGATACAGCATATTTTGTTGATCTGTTTATCTATTTCTAAGTTTGGGGTGTTAGGAATAAAGCAACTGTGAACAGTAGGGTATAAGTGTTTGTATTGGCATATTTTTTTTTTTAATTTCTTCCTTGTATTACTATGTCTAGCAGTGCAATTGCTGGACCATATGGTAAGTGCATGTGACTGTTTTCTAACATGCTTGCAGCTTTTACATTTCCAGCAAAATATATGAAATCTCCTTACCAGTACTTGAATTCGATGACTATTTATTTATTTATTTATTTATTTATTTATTTATTTATTGTCTTTTTGAGACAGTTTCTCCCTAGAACCCCAGCTGGGCTGGAGCTCACTATGTAGACCAGGCTTACCTTGAACTCCCAGGGATCCACCTGTCTCTGCCTCCCAAGTATTGGGTCTTTTGAATATCATCAGTGCTTCCATTAGGGACAGTAGTCCTATAAAATAATAGGATTGAAAATTGTCTATTTCGATGTGAAGTTGTGGCCATTCTAACATCGCAGTGCAGCACATTCCTCAAATTTATGATGATGGTGGTGGTGTAGAGAAAATTACTACACTCAGCCGGGCGTGGTGGCATATGCCTTTAATCCTAGCACTCAGGAGGCAGAGGCAGGTGGATCTTTGTGAGTTCAAGGCCAGCCTGGTCTACAAAGTGAGTTCCAGGACAGCTGGGGCTACAGAAAGACCCTGTCTCAAAAAGACAAATAAATAAATAAATAAATAAATAAATAAATAAATAAATAACTACACTCCCTATCACAACTATGGAACACGTATAATTATTTATAATATATAATACTTGATATTAGTAGTAATTAGCTGTTACTGGCTTATGTATTTTCCTATACTTTTATTGTTATCTTAGAGTTTATTCTTACTTATAAGAAAAAGTTATGACCCATGAGCCTGACAACCTATGTTCAGTGAAATCTGTGACAAAAGCACCTAAAAGGCACAATTCTCAAAATTATCAAGTGTTTCACAGTGAATAACTGTCTGTGCCTTTCTGGTGAAGTGTAGTATCATTTGTCTTGTTATTTATTTATTTGTTTGTTTATTCATTGCATTTCAAATGATTAATGATGTTGACTATCTTTCTAAGTACCACTGGCCACCTGAATATCATTTTGGAAATAATGTAACTAGTTTCCCCATTTCAACAGCTAGGGATTTGGCTAGAGTGAAGATCATACCTAGGTAAATGCTTTGCCTTCCATAAGGTGCATTTTTATTTTAGTTATTGAGTTGTGTAAGTTATTTGTGTTCTGCTTATGAATTATTTTCAGATGCATATGACTCTTTTCTCCCATTTTTGTGACCTGCCTTATAATTGGGACTTGGGGTTTAATAATCTGCTCTTGCCCTTAATATCTCTATTTTTCCACCAGTAGTCACATGATTTCGATCACTCTAGACTTCATTGTGTCCTAAAGTCAGGTAGGGTTAGTCTTAACTTTGTTCTTAATAAATGTTTCTCTAAGCCGCGCATGGTGGTGCATGCCTTTAATCCCAGCATTCAGGAGGCAGAGGCAGGCTGATCTCTGTGAGTTCAGGCCAGCCTGGTCTACATAGCGAGCTCCAGGCCAGCTGGGACTTGGGACTAAAGGGAGACCCTGTTTCCAAAAAACAAAAACAAAAACAAAAAATAACTGTGTTAACTCCTAAGTCCTGATGGGGCAGGTGATGCCCACACTCCATCTGGCAAAGGCAGAGGTGACAGTGAATGATGGCATATTACCTACGCCGTATGGTGCTGGAAATGCAGACAGCACCTGTCTAGGACTATGGGAAACTGCCCCTGTGTGAATGGGAACAGACTGGGGAGGAGGCGCCTGTTAGGCTATGACAACAGAGAAGTCCTGAGCTGCCCTAGGCTTAATCACAAGGATGGAGGGAAGGATAAGAAAGCCAGTCAGCAGAAGCAGTGGTGACACAGGCATTCACAACATCCTCTGAAACCCTGACTTCACCTTCTAGGAAGCAGCCCCCACCAGACGCAGCAGGGCAGCCAGGGCCACTCACTCATGCTCTCGATGTCCAGAGAGTCCACGACGGAGCGCCTGTGCTCATCACCCGCAATGGCACGCTCAAAGGCCTTCTGCTTCACAATCCTGCTGCACTCCTGGTACTTCATCTTGGCGTCCTTGTCGTTAGGCTTCACCTTCACCACCTGCCCATGAGGAGGGAGGGGACACCTGTCACGCCTGGGGAGAGCCAGCCACCTAGCCCAGAGCCACCCAAGGCACTGTCACTGCCTGGCCTGCCCCGTCAGACCACCCAGCCACCTGGCCCAGAGCCACTCAAGGCACTGTCACTGCCTGGCCTGCCCTGTCAGACCACCCAGCCACCTGGCCCAGAGCCACCCAAGGCACTGTCACTGCCTGGCCTGCCCTGTCAGACCACCCAGTCATCTGGCCCAGAGGAGTGGCCCAAGGCACTGTCACTGCCTGGCCTGGTCAGACCACCCAGGCACCTGGCCCAGAGGAGCTGCCCAAGGTACTGTCACTGCCTGGCCTGCCCCGTCAGACCACCCAGCCACCTGGCCCAGAGGAGCTGCCCAAGGCACTGTCACTGCCTGGCCTGGTCAGACCACCCAGTCACCTGGTCCAGAGGAGCTGCCCAAGGCACTGTCACTGCCTGGCCTGGTCAGACCAGCCAGTCACCTGGAACCAGCAGTGCAGCCCCAGACTCACCTGGGACTCAGTTTCCACATCCCCATACCAAGCACATCAAAGCCATCCTATGCCCGGACAGGTGCTCCCTCTCACAAACAGCTCTGTCCCAGTTAAAACCAGTTACCAGGCAAGCACAGCCGACCCTAGTCCAGGTCTCATGGCTCAGACCACAGCTACCCAGCTGAGCACATCTTGGCCCTCAGTACCAGTGGGGCCGGTGGGAGGGGCTAAAGTCTAAGACTAGCCCAAGACTGAGACTCTTACACCTTAGTCTCCTGACCATAAATTGGGGCTCTTAAGAATTCTCCCTACCAGGGCTGCTGAAAGGAATGAGGCAGGCATGGGGCCTTGGCACACAGGAGGGACGGCAGAGGGGCAGTCCGCAGCTCAACCCCTCTGGACACCTTGGGAGAGACCAGGACACTGATGTTGTTTCCTCTGGTAAAGGGACAAGANCATGAACTACTGAGTTACATATCCCCAGCCCTGTCTTTACTTTTTATTTTGAGATATGGTCTCACTAAGTTTCCTAAACTGGCCATGAACTTGTGATCTCCTTGCTTCTGCCTCTCAAGCACTCAGATTACAAGCATGTACCAAATTCTTACTCATGTAAGAAAGATATTCAGGTGGCTACTGAGATAGCTCAACAGGTAAAGGTGCTTGCCACCAAGCCTGAGGACTTCAGTTCAGTCCCTGGAATCAACATGGTAGAAAGAACCAACACCTGAAAGTTGTCCTCTGACTTCTACCTGCATGTTAATGGCACAGCTCCCCCTCTCCCAAGTAAATAACTGCAATTAAAAAAAATTTTTTTAAAGCTGGGCTTCTTTTGAGACAAGGTCTCCCTGAAGCGCCAGCTGTCCTGAACTAACTCTACTGGTAAACCAGGCTGGCCTTGAACTCACAGAAATCCATCTGGCCTCTGCCTCCCAAGTGCTGGACCACCATGCCTGGCTTCCCATGGCGACTTCTTTTTTTTTTTTTTTTTTTTTCTCTTCGAGACAGGGACTTCTGAAAAGCTCTTTGAATGTTTTTATCATCATGCCTTTTTTTTTTTTTTTTGTCATTTTGAGACAGGGTCTCCCTGTAGCCCCAGCTGTCCTGGAACTCACTCTGTAGACCAGGCTGGCCTTGAACTCACAAAGATCTGCCTGCCTCTGCCTCCTGAGTATCATCATACCTTTTATCTTTGTATTTTATTGTCTCCTTCCATTTTGTTAGGGGGCTCTGGTGCCCTTTTCTGGTCTTCCCTTTCACATATACAGCAGAGGCAGGTGGTTCTCTGTCAGTTCAAGGCCAGCCTGGTCTACATAATGAGTTCCAGGCCAGCTTGGGGCTACAGGGATACCCTGTCTTAAAATACCCCTCCAAAAAGGACAGGGTCTTTTGTTGTTGTTGTTTTTCATGCATGTATGTAAGTGTAGCAATGCAAAGATCAGAAAAGAGGTTCCAGATCCACTGGAACTGGAGTTAACAGATAGTTGTTAGCCATCATGTAGATGCTGGGAACTGAACCCAGGTCTTTTGCAAGAGCAGCAATTACTCTTAACCATTGAGCCATCTCTCCAGAAGGTCTTACTTTTTTTGAGAGAGGCAGATAAGGCTGGCCTTCAACTCTAGATTTTCTTGCCTCAGTCTCCAGAAGTGGTAGGCATTACAAGCATGTGTCACCACACCTAGCATTGTTTTCCACCTTTTTTTTTTCTTTCAAGTTTTTAGATATTTCTCTTTGCTTTGTGTGCAGGTGGGGAGGGGTATATGCTAGGGATTTATTGGTGCCTGATTTGCATGCTAGGCAAGTCATTTGCCACTGAGCAATCCCAGCTCCTCCTCTTTGTATTTTGTAGATAGATATTGCCCTAGGGATCACAATGCTTGATACATTTTCAGTTTTCCCTACCTTGGATAATTAGTGGTATTGCAGCACTTCCTATGCAGAGTAGAAGGCCACCCCTGCCCTCCCCTCCTGGTTGGACTTTGATCCCCCCCCCCATTTTTTTATGGGTGGGGTGGGTTAGGGGACACACATGCCGTGGTACACATGTGGAGGTCAGAAGACAACTTGCAGCTGTCAGTTGTCAGTTCTCTCCTACCACCTACCATGTGAATTCTGGGAATTGAATTCAGATCACCAGGAATGGAAGCAAGCACCCTAACCACTGAGCCATCTCATTGTCCCAGGTTTTGAATTTTTATCCATATTCATATTTCCCTTTATCTTCTCTTGTAGATTAACCTAACATGGCTGACCAGAGGCAGCGCTCACTCTCTACCTCCGGGGAATCACTGTACCATGTACTTGGGCTGGATAAGAATGCAACCTCAGATGACATTAAAAAGTCCTATCGGTAAGAGGCCATGTCACCTCAGAAGTACACAAATCCTCTTATGTTTTCTTGTACATTTTACCAAGAACCATTGCACATATTTTCCTGGCAGACTGCATCCTTATATGTGTAGTTTCATCGTCAGACTTAAAACCGTCACATTGAGGGGGCTGGAGAGATGGCCTAGCGGTTAAGAGTGCCGACTGCTCTTGCAGAGGTCCCGGGTTTGATCCCCAGCACCCACATGGTGGCTGAGAACCATCTTTAACTGCAGTTCCAGGGGAATCCGATGCCTTCTTCTGATCTCCACAGCATTGCATGGCACAGGTGCACAAACCTACATGCAGACAGTACACATAAAAAGTAAATAAAATTATTAAAAAAACAAACCTGTCACATTGATATTCTCTTAGTAGCAAAAAGTAACACTGTGCAGATGTTGCCAATTACCCACAGTCCACAGGGTCAGAGCCTGCACCTGTTGTGAGAGCCATTGAGCATAGGTGGAATTTTATAGTGCTAAATTCTATACTTTAGCATAGTGATGAGGTCTCTTTACTCTGTCATAGCTTTTTGACTGGACTTTTAAGAATTTAGCCAGTTGTGATGGCGCACACCTTTAATCCCAGCACTCAGGAGGCAGAGGCAGGAAGATCTCTGAGTTCAGGGCCAGCCTGGTCTACATAGTGGGTTCCAGGCCATCTGGGAGCTACAAAAAGACCCTGTCTCAAAAAGATTAAAAAAAAAAAATAGCACTCAGGGGCTGGAGAGATAGATGGCTCAGCAGTTAAGAACACTGATTGTTCTTAAGGAATGGGGTTCCCAGCACTCATATGGCAGCTAACAACTGTCTGAAACGTCAGTTCCAGGGTATCTGATACCCTCTTCTGACCTTCAAGGCCATTGCATGACACAGGTGCACTTACACACATGTAGGCAATACACTTATACACATAAAATAAAAATAATAAATAAAAAAAAATTATTTAAGGCCAGGCATGGTGGCGCATGGGAGGCAGAGGCAGAGGCAGGTGGATCTCTGTGAGTTCAAGGCCAGCCTGGTCTACATAGTGAGTTCCAGGCCATCTGGGAGCTACAGGAAGACCCTGTCTCAAAAAGACTCAACAACTAAAAGTTACTTTTCCGTTGCTGTGATAAAACACTGATCAAAAACCACTTAGGGAAGAGTTACCTTAACAGCTTACAGTTCATCATGAAGGAAACTCCAGGTAGGAACCTGGAGACAGAAGCTGAAGCAGAGACCATGGAGGAACGCTACTTGCAACTTTCTTCTCTGGCCTGTGCTCAGCCTGCTTTCTTAAACAACCCAGGACCACCTCCCCAGGGGTTATACCTTCCACAGTTGGCTGGGCCCTCCCACATTACTCAACTATCAAGAAAATGCCTCAAAGACATTCCCATAGGCCAGTCCAATAGAGGAAATCCCCCGATTGAGGTTCCCTCTTCTCAGGTATGTTGATAAGTGAAGCTATCCAGAACAGGCATGGTCAACAATTCAGATACTCCAGTGATCCTCTACTTAGGTTCTTAAACTAAATGCTTTCTATGCTGTCACCTTATTTGGCAAATGTGCAGTTAGCTGGCCAGAACGCTAGGGGTCAGAAGTAGGATTTCACTTTAAAAACAGGAGTGCTATAAACTGTGCCCTGACCTTACTACCTCAGGACTCTTCCCCATGAATCCTGGTGGGGAGGTTTTCCCTGAAGCAATTGCAAAGATTTCTTTTGACCCTGGTGAGCCAGGTCTCTGGAAAGTTGGAAATTGAAATGGTAATGAGTGAGCATCTCTTCCCCTGGACTCTTAGGTGAATGAAATGCAAAACCAAGGTAGAGCCAGGAAATGGTTTTGGTTTACAGGAAACTGGCCCTGAAATACCACCCTGACAAGAACCCTGATAATCCAGAGGCTGCAGACAAATTTAAGGAGATTAACAACGCCCACGCCATCCTGACAGATGCCACGAAAAGAAACATCTATGATAAATACGGCTCGCTGGGGCTCTATGTGGCGGAGCAGTTTGGGGAGGAGAACGTCAACACCTACTTTGTACTCTCCAGCTGGTGGGCCAAGGTGAGCTGCCACACTGAAGGCACTGGACCATCTAGCACCTGATAGGACTCCAGTGCAGACCCAGAAGTCTCTGTGCCTCCATTCTCTTGGCATGTTTTCCAGCCTGGGGCTGTCCCTCTAATGGTAACTGGAATGCTGGCCCACTAATGGTAGGCACAGTGCACAGTGTGCATGGAGCAGACCCACTTGCATCAACATGATTTTTTCTAATGCATGGCATTAAGTTCTTGAAAGGATTGAGGGTAGGAAACAAGCCTTTCATCATGGTGTAGGCAGACTTTTTATTATCAGGAGAGACTTCTTAAACTCTAACTTTGGGTTTTGGCTTTCATCATTTGTTTTGTTTGTTAAGCTTTTTCCTTTCCTCATTTGTCAACCATATATAAGGCCAAAGAGTAAACTGTGGCCCTTAACTATAGAAGCCTGGTTTTGGCTTTTACTGGTCAGTACTCAATACCATCTTTTTTGTTTAGTTTTAGAAATTTATTCTAGATTCATAGGTGGGAACTTGAGAGGGAGTAAACTATGCTCTTTGAGTTATGCTTGAAAGTCAGCCACGTGGCAGACAAGCAGCTACATGGCAAAAAATGTTGTGTGTTTGAGGTGGTGGGGGGAGTTGTTCAGAGAAGGAGTAAAGGAACCCAGAGTACCTGAGGAAGCATACTTAGGCTTTGGCCAGCATCTGAAAGAAAGAGCTAAAAACTGCGTGTGGTGCTGCACGCCTTTAATCCCAGCACTCAGGAGGCAGAGGCAGACGGATTTCTGTGAGTTCAAGGCCAGCCTGACTACAGAGCAAGTTCCAGGCCAGCTGGAGCTACAGGGAAACCTTGTCTCAAAAACACCCACCCCTAAAAAAATAAAAAAAGGAAGGTTATGTTTTATCTGAGTTCTGACTCAGGAAGGTGAGCAGACTCATTAGAACCTCATCTTTTTCCTCCTTCCCCCAGCAAGTTCACACTCTAGAAGTCTTTCTCCTGAAAAATAGCATCAGCTGTGCCTTCTGCAGCTCTATCCTGTCTTCTCTGGGGAGGTTCTTGTGCTATGACCTGTGGGCCCTCCAGGCCATGTAGTGCCAGCATTTTCTCCTCCAGGCCCTGTTTGTTGTCTGTGGTCTCCTCACCTGCTGCTACTGCTGCTGCTGTTTGTGCTGTTGCTTTAACTGCTGCTGTGGGAAGTGCAAGCCCAAGGCACCTGAGGGCGAAGAGACTGAATTCTATGTGTCCCCTGAAGACCTGGAGGCACAGCTGCAGTCTGACGAAAAGGGTGAGTGCCCACCCCAGAATCACGTCCGTGTGTGGGGTGGAGCAAGCACTGGCCCTGAACGGTGTCAACTGTCTTGTCAAACAGGAGGGCACTGACACTGTGCCGAGAGTGTTTGTGGTGGCAGCTGGGACTGTTGAGGTGTGAACGTGGACACTTGAGGTAAAGCAGGTGCAGGGAGCTGTCCTGCCCATGAAATGTGGTAGCCATAGATTTGAGGGACTGAGAGGTGGGGAGGGTGGCAGGCAGGTGGGGAGGGCCAAGGGCTGGTGTGACCTGAAGCCACTAAGGAAAATATGTTGGGTGGAGGTCAGCAAGTAGCTTCTCCCCTGAGTGTCCAGGTGGCCGAGTGTTGTGATGCAAGGACCATGTTAATGGGTGCACAACACAGTTGTTGCCCTTGTGCGATGAGGCTGCCTGCTTACTTTTCAGAGGCCACAGACACACCGATCATCATACAGCCAGCGTCTGCCACAGAGACCACTCAGCTGACGGCTGACTCCCACCCCAGCTACCACACCGACGGGTTCAACTAAATTCAGGAGAGGCTGTGATTAGAGGATGAGTCAGCACCCGGCCACTGCAACCTTAGAATCATGAACTGTAGTCACTGATGGGGAGGCATCTGTCAACCTGACTTGCCATGGCTTGTCAGGGCCCCTCCCACCTCCTCTGTGCCCACCCATCCGTCAATCCTTGATACATGAAGTGCGTAGCATGCGATATTTAAAGCAGTGTAGCTACGGTCTTCTCCTTTTCTGTTTTATCCTTTTTTAATAGCATGTATGGGTTATGTTCAGTGTCTGTGTTGTGGACATGCTGCAGCCTGGCCGCATTAACTGGATGGTAGAGCTGCCTTGGGTTTTCAGCTAAGTGGGTCCAGTGAGGTTCAACTGTCTCCTTGTGTTTACAGGAGTCAGAGGCAGGCACCTGGAGCCACAGCTCCATGTTGCCCTTGGTGCCCTGTGATAGGGTCTAGTCCATGGTTCTGATCTCATCCTCAAGGCTGCAGGCAGGATTCTCATTTCACCTGCTGAGGAGGGAGCTGGGCCACATCCTCCAGGCACCACCAGCATCAATCGTTTATATAGTGTTTGAGTTGGGAAGCTTGCATAGGGTCTCTGCACCATCTCACTCAACCCCATGAGTTTTCCTGTGTTAGATCTGCCATGGAGAGTGCAGGTATGCCCCTTGTGAGAGTGGAAGCACATTCTCTCTAGCCTGGGTTTCCTGGAAGTGTGTCCCTCACTGGTGTGTGGGAAATCATTTGTCTCTGTTCTGCACCTTTTCAGGTCAAAAGCTGCATTGGCGGGGCCACAGCCTCCTTTCCTCATTCCTGGGTCGTCATCCACATTCCTTCAAGCCAACCTTTTTTTTTTCTTCTTCTTCTTCTTTGGACTTTTAAGAACCACAAATGGTGGTAGCACCTGCCACTTAGTCATAGTTAGAAGGTCTGTGAGTCCAGTTGTAGGTGTCATGTGGCTACTTGTAAAGTGCTTAAGTGAGTATATCCATCAACCAGAGCCTCTTCCCTGTGTTTGCCTGAGCTCCATCCACTCCCACTTGCCTTGGCTTCCACTCATCGTCATCAGTGCCTCAGGCAGAGATGGAATGTTGGGTTCCTGGACCAGGTAGCTGGACCCATGGGGGCCCCTGAATCAGAAGGGTTGGCTTCCAGGGAAGTTGTATTGACAGTCACCCAGCCTGGGAAGCCAGCACCAGGCCACAGAATCCTTGTGAACATCTCTTTAGTCAGTGTTGCAGTCTTGGTTAGGGATACCATGGCAGAAGGAGTTGAGGAAATGTGGGTACCAAGAATTTGGCACCACTCTACCCTTCCACAATTAGCTGGATTAGCTGCATGAGACTTGAGTGAACCAGGTTGCAGCAGAACCTTCCTGTTTGTTGGTGACCATCTGCATTTCCAGTAGAGATGAAGAATGAGAAGGCTCATGGGGTGTCTCAGTGGCCTAGACAAATTGCCACGTTTCAGAAGCCAACCCCTTCTCTCAGTTCTTTAGGGAGCAGATCGGGTTGACAAAGTTACAAGAAAAGTCAGCAACGTGAGGACAAATCTCACAGTGATTGAGGATACTCATCCAGGTTCCAGGAGGCACTGTGATACCAGCGTCCTTAGCTAACCCTACTACAGAATTGTTTGAGCCCTAAGCCGGCTGTGAAGTCCTTGGGTGGGTTATTAATCGGTTTTGCTGTTTAAAGGATCTTGGGGACATTCACTAATATATTAAGTTAGAAATCATTTGTTAACACCAGACCTATAGCTAGATTTAGCTGAGGCAAGAGGACCTTGAGTTACAGGCCAGTCTGGGCTACATAGTGAGACTCTGACCCAAAACAAAACACCCTCTGGTAGAAGGATAAGTGATCTGTTGCTGAGACCATTGTTAGAGCAAGGAAAGAGGAGAGGCAGCTGAGCAACCTGGGTGCTGGTCTCAGAATTCTAGCTTCTGCAATGGTCAGGAACCCATTTCAGAATGTAGGCAAAGGGAAGAGAGCTGTAGTCTGGTCACACATCCTTCTTGCATGCAACTCTGTGGCCCTTTCACTCAGGTCCTGAACTAGGGCTCGTGAGTACTATTAGGGTAAGAGTATAGAAGTTGAACCCAGTGTCTTCTGGAATTTGTAGCACTAAACAAATCATGTAGAATTTGAAACCCTCAATTTGTAGGACAGTTTCAAGGTGATGATAGTGATGCCAGAGCCAGCGTGTTCTCCCTGACCTGTCAAACTGAGCAGAGCTGGTGAGTCTCAGGGCAAGCCTGATACTCCTGCCTGTCCAAGTACTAGCAAATATGGAGACCCCCACACCTGAACTCCATACTGTTGGGCCATATGGATGGTGCTGTGGCATATTGCCAGGTGAATGCTGGAGCCAATGGATGGAAGCCCATCCAGTGAATGGGTGCCCCTTCAAGACCAGACAGCATTGACCACTTCTGACCTACATGAAAGCATGTGAGAGAGACCTTACTATAAGCTGGTGGGGTGTTGATTTCTGTTTCTGCTCAGTGATGAGTTCTTTTCTTCTTTGACTTTATTTTTAAATTGCTTTAGATAATACTGCTCAATGTTTATGAGCCTTCCTAGTCCTGTAATGTTCAGTTAATACAGTCAACACTCAACAGGGACCTGTTAGAAAACAAAACCAGAATACTTACTGTGGTGAACGAGAAAATTCCCCATGGTTGTTGGTTGCTGGATTTGGCCCTGAACCATAAAGCCACAGTCTCTTCTCAGATGTTCTGACCCAGATTTTACCAATATCAGTTCCCATTGTCCTACTGACCCATGACTTCTATTCCAGGTGAACTTTGTGCAAAGGAGCTGCCAGTGTGGGAGATGGTGGCCCAAGCATGCAGTTGATTCCTGGAGGGTTCAGGTGCTGTGGGCAGAGCTAGTGGGCCCTGACCATTCTCCTCTTGCCTTCAGTGCACCCTCCGTGAGGGACAGCGAACAGTGTAAAATGTGACTGATCCCATTCCTTTCCCAGTGTTCTGAGCTGTGAACCCATGTGGCCCAGCACTGGGCTGTTTCTGTTATTTTGGTTCTGAGTCATCCTCCTGTGGAAATGACAAAAGCTACATCTTTACTGTCCTCACCAGCACGGTGTGCATTGTCACATGCTGTGAGTGTGGGCTGTGGTGTGTGTCCGTGTGTGTATATATGTGTATATGTATATATCATGCAGCAGGCCTGTCATGCTGCTGTCTAGTGGCAAAGCAACAAGTACAATAAAAGTTGGCTCCAAAATGGTCTGTGGTTTCTTGGTGTGTTGGGCAGGGACAGGGTCTCCATAGGACCTCCTGACAAAGCATGAAAAGAAACCCTGAGCCCATTGTATGCATTGGTGCATGTGCCTATTGTATGCACTCTTCCCCCCCATAAGTATTTGGCTTCAGTTAGGTTGGGCACAAGACTGACCATACCAGACACCAGACCAGGAATAGCCATTCCTGGGGACCATGCCAACCTCACCTGACCCCAGGTATTTGAGGTCTAGCAAGTGACCAGAAACTCCCCTCTTGAAACATTAAAAAGATATCATTTGTGACCAAGGAGTGTGTAAAGGAGATAGCCTGAGCAGGGCCTTGCTTCTGGCTATGGAGGAGTCAGGGTCAAGGATCCCAAAGGTGATGTGGTTAGTAGATATATTTTCCTAGAAAATGAGACCATTTTGATGCTGAATAGGGAGGAGAAGTTGGCACTGAAGTGAATAGATGTGTTTTAAGAACTAAATGCAAATGCATGGAAAGTTTATACTAGTTTTACCTGCTATTGGAGTCTGTACACCAGAGTGAAAGCTGCTGTCAGCCTAGGCTGACTGACTCCATGCAAGTCCAAGTGCCAAGCCAAAGGCTATGGTGGTTTCGCATGGTGACCTGTCTCCTATGTCTGGATGTTGACCTAAAATAAAAATAGCTGTTGTAAAATAAATGTTTTCACTGCAGACCAGATGTGTGTCTTATTTAGGGATCACTGTCAAATTCCATTCATTAATTTAGCCTTGAAGTGGCACCTGTTGTTGGTTCCTGCTGGGTCCCCTAGAGGCGGAGATCTTCTTGTATGTAAACAAACACTCCCCTCCATTCTCTTGATGCCAAGACTGGAGTAATACAAAGGACCTGTTAGCTAATGAAGTCCTCATGCTAAGGGCAGCCAGGTCACAGGTTCTGGAGCCCTTGTGGGGCATCTCTGCCTCACAACCCTGGCTGCCCACCCTGAGCAGGTAATGCCATACACATGTCCTATAGTCTCAGTGGCCACACTAAGCCAGTGGACAGTGGCTTTTTGGTTCTGTTTTTTTCCCCCATTTACCTATCACCAGCCACTACTTGTCAAAGCTTCCAGAAACATCCCCTGCTGCCATCTACACACCCTTGCTCACATTGCTCTATAGTGACTATAATTTTTTTTTTTTTTTTTTTGTCTTTTTGAGACAGGGTCTCCCTGTAGCCCCAGCTGGCCTGGAACTCACTCTGTAGACCAGGCTGGCCTTGAACTCACAAAGATCCCCCTGTCTCCCGAGTGCTAGGATTAAAGGTGTGCACCACCACGCCTGGCCTGTAGTGACTATTTTGAATACCTATCTGAAGCAGCATGTGCAGAGATTACATGAACCAGTTTTAACTGATGTGGCCCTCAGTTCTGAGCCCGAGACCTTGACCTCACAATAGGCCTCTTTCCTCAGCTTAAGAGCAAGGAGCATGCAGGCGGCTCAGCTCACACACACCCCTTTTTTTCGGGGGATGGACATGGTCTCACTATGTTGCAGTGGTTGGCCTAGAATTCACCATGTAGAATAGGCTAGTCCCTTTTTTTTTTAAATATCTTTATTTGTTCATTTATGTGTATGAATGTACTGTCTGCATGTAGGTTTGAGCACCTGTGTTGCACAATGCCGCGGAGGTCAGAAGAGGGCATCGGATTCCCCTGGAACTGGAGTTAAAGAGTTCTCAGCCGCCATGTGGGTGCTGGGGATCGAACCCAAGTCCTCTGCAAGAGCAGTCGTTGCTCTTAACCACTAGGCCATCTCTCCAGCCCCTAGGCTAGTCCTTGAACTCTGAAAGCTCCACCTGCCTCTGCCTTCTGAGTGTTGGGATTAAAGGCATCCACCACCACACCCAGCAGGGCTATCCCCTAATGATCCTTGGGGCAGTGGCCACTAATGCTAACCTGCTAAGTGGCTCCATCTCTATGTGTGTCCTGGCTGCATATCCCTACCTAGGATTCCTGGAGTATAACTGCAGCTAGAGCAGCTGCCAGAAATGGGCCCCAGTTGGTTCTGATTTATGCCCCAACATCTCTGAATAGAGTCCATCCTACATGTGCTTTCCTAAATGGCCCTCCAGATGTCACAGTTCTTGAGGCATGCTTGAGGTACTCTGCACACATGTATGCACACCTGTTGGCAAGGTAAGAGCAGATGTGGCTTGGGGGCAATCAGCATAAGTTTTCATAACCTGCCGGGCATGGTGGCACACGCCTTTAATCCTAGCACTTGGGAGGCAGAGGCAGGTGGATCTTTGTGAGTTCAAGGCCAGCCTGGGGTCTGCAGAGTAAGTTCTAGGACAGCTGGGACTACAAGGAGACTCTGTCTCAAAAAGACCAAAAAAATAAGTTTTCATAACCTTTGATTTGGTGTCTGTCTCCCCCTCCCTGCCCCCCACCTCAGGGGTAGGGGGTCAGACTGGTGGGTGAATTCTTGCCCTTTAGCTTAACATAAAGACTAGGCATAGTCTTTTTCTCCACCCCTCCTCCTCCCCATCTTCCCCTCTCCCACTCTCCCCTTCTCCTCCTGTTTGTATTACCAGAGATTGAATTTAGGGCTTCCCACATACTAGGCAAGCACTCAGATACTAAGCTACATATCCAGCCCCAGGAAGCTCTTGAAATTTAGTTGAAAGGGGTTTGTTGTTTTTTGAGACAAGTCTTGCTATGTAACCCTGTGAAGCTCATCTTTTGAGAAAGCTGAATGTGGTGCATGCCTGTAATCCCTACACTAGGGAAGCAGAGGCAGGAGGATTGCCTCAGGTTTGAGGTCAGCCTGCTCTATATAGGTTGTTCCAGACCAGCCAAGGCTACATAACAAGATTGTCTCAAAAAAATGTTTGAGAATTGGGCCGGGTGTGGTGGCACACGCCTTTAATCCTAGCATTGGGAGGCAGAGGCAGGCGGATCTTTGTGAGTTCAAGGCCAGCCTGGTCTACAGAGTGAGTTCCAGGACAGCTGGGGCTATAGGGAGACCCTGTCTCAAAAAGACAAAAAGTAAAAAAAAAAAAAAAAAAAAAAAAAAAAAAAAAAAGTTTGAGGAAAAAGGCAGCCTAGAAATACTAAAACACCTTGAAACTACAGACCTAAGACTTAAGTCATTTGATTAAGGTTTCCCTGAAAGGAAGAAAATGGTAAATTGTCTAGATTGTGCCCCTCTTTCCTAACCTGATCTGAGGTGTTCCCTGCATATGTGTCACCTGTTCTGCTCATGACGCTATATGCCCTGTCTGCTAATGTCTGCTCCATGAGCATCCCATTGGTTGACAACATTTTTCATAGGTGTGCTACACCTGCAGTCTGACTTCTTTTTTTTTGGTCTTTTCGAGACAGGGTCTCCCTGTAGTCCCAGCTGTCCTGGAACTCACTCTGTAAACCAGGCTGGCCTTGAACTCACAATGATCCGCCTGCCTCTGCCTCCCAAGTGCTAGGATTACTTTTTTTTTTTTTAATTTTATTTATTTCTATATGTGTATGAATGTACTGCCTGCATGCAAGTCTGTGCACCCGTGTCGTGCAACGTCGCGGAGGTCAGAAGAGGGTCTCAGATTCCCCTGGAGCTGGAGTTCTCCTGGAATTGGAGTTTCAGACGGCTCTCAGCCGACATGTGGGCGCTGGGGATAGAACCCGGGTCCTCTGCAAGAGCAGTCGGCGCTCTTAACCGCTAGGCCATCTCTCCAGCCCCCCAAGTGCTAGGATTAAAGGCGAGCGCCACCACGCCCGGCACCTGCAGTCTGACTTTCATTGGGTTTTTTTCAGTTACAAATGTGCCTGTGTGGGTGTTCCCAGGTCTGGCATTCATTTCATCTCTTGCCCAGGTCATGTCACATGAATTAATAACATTTTATCCCTGCTCTTATAAATTGGCCACCCAGGGGGTCTGGAGAGATGGCTCAACAGTTAAGAGCACTGCTCTTTCAGAGGATCTGGCTTCCGTTTCTCAGCACCCACATGGTGACTAACAACTGTAGTTAACAGGTAACAGCAGTTCCAGGGGGTCCAATGCCCTTTTCTGGCCTCCATGGGCATTGCATGCATGTGGTGCACTTATACAGGCAAAAGGCTCATAAAAAATTTTAAATTGGCCACCCAGGACTTTAAATACTTGCTGCTCACACAGAGCTGCCCAGGGGCGGGATAGCACTGAGTGAAGTCTGGAGGCCTTCCCCTGACTGGTAGCCCCAAAATACTCTGTACAGTGGTGGTCTACATTCTGCTGTTCCTTTTACTACATCTCACCATGTAGCCCTGGCTGGCCTGGAACTCAGAGATCTGTTTGCCTCTGCCTCTTGAATGCTATTAAAGGGGGCATGATACTTGGCTGATGTTCTGGCTTCAACCCTGTCAACCTTAGAGTTGCTGCCAGGTGTTTATCCCTGATTAGCTCTTCTGAATTTCCTTAAGCAGAGTCTACATTTATTATTTTTGACATTTTAAGTATGGGATTCTTTTATGTGTATGAGTGTATTGCCTGCATGTATGTGAGTGTACCCATGTCCTGCAGTGCCCATGGAGGTCTGAAGAACATGCTGGAACCTGAACCTGGGTCCTCCTCTTTTAACTGCTGAGCCAGCTCTCCAACCCTCAGTATGGGATTCTTTTTTTTTTTTTTTTTTAAATTTTTTTTTTTTTTGTATGTGTATGAATGTACTGTCTGCATGCAAGTCCTTGCACCCGTGTCGTGCAAAGCCGCGGAGTTCAGAAGAGGGTCTCGGATTCCCCTGGAACTGGAGTTCTCCTGGAATTGGAGCTTCAGGCGGTTCTCAGCCGCCATGTGGGTGCTGGGAATCGAACCCGGGTCCTCTGTAAGAGCGGTCGGCGCTCTTAACCGCTAGGCCATCTCTCCAGCCCCAGTATGGGATTCTTAAATGCATAATGCCAAGCCTGAAAGAGGGACATTCAAAGTGGTGGGCAGAGGGATCATTGCATGGCACTGCCCTCACCCCAAGACCACTATATCACACAAGGTCTCTGGAGAGGTGGTCAGCTGGGGGCCTGCCACTCAGGGAGGTGTGTCAAGTTCAGTGGCTTGGGGTAGTTAGGGTGTCCCTACCTACTTGCTGTGAAACCACAGCAAGCCCCTCCCCAGGATCCACAAGGGGATGATCTGCAGCAGAGCCTGGGAGAATCAAGATGGCTGGGTCCACAGAACTTGTCTGGCGTTTGGGTTTGGAGCAGTGTGCCTGGCTGGCAATGGAGCTGTGCTGCTACCAACTGCTTTCATGCTCTAGAGCAAGCACCTGAGTGGCTCCAACTGGCACAGCACAGTAGTGGCCTGTGCTGATGAGTGCAGGGCACTTGCCCCAAACCCCCATCTGTCCTTGGTCTGGACAGGTCTCCAGATCAGCACAGTGGGGAACACAGGGTTCCATGTTTCTTGGGCCCTCGCTATGTTGAAGCCAGGAAACATGCAACTGGAATCTGTGGGAGCTGAAATGCTTACCTGTTCTTGGCCTTTAGCTGAAAGCTGGTTGGTCTGATGGTAGAGAGAGACCCCTGCTATGAAGTTGGTGTGCCTGGCTGCTCCACACACACACTGAGATTATCATTGCTAAAGTTATCCTTGCTCCTGTCCAGTCCAGAATATTTCCACATATGCCAGACATCCTATTCCTCTCATTACTCAAGGACACCCAAATCAAAATGTGTTTCTTCAATGACTCTCAGTCAGGGCCTCCTCCCTTAACTTGACCTCTAGCCCTGAGCTTGAATTTAGGGAGCCTGAAAACTGTCCCCTAGCCTCCACAATTTTCTCTGGCAGCCTCCCACTTTTCACCAGGTGTGGGAAGCTGTGTGGTCCTGCAGATGTTCTACCTATAGTGCCCTTGCTGCAGGACTCCTAGAGCACCCAACCTACCACATGCCACATGGTCCAGGTCCAACCATCTTTGCCTGCTTCCTGATTCAGCAGTATAACATAGGCACTTCATATGTGTACCAGGGTCCTTCACGAACTGACCAGACACTTTGACTACTATCAACATGACCACCACATGTACCTCATTCTGGGACTATGAGTTCCAAGGCTCCCAGGCACCAGGCTTCCCATCTAGCCAAGCCTGGGTATCCATTATCACCTGTAACTGCTGAGCTGGGGAAAGGGGTGGCACTTCATAGACTGACAAACCTGAGATTGACCTTCTAAGATACCATTCTTGGATTGGACAGTCCTGGAGGCACCACCCAAGCCCAAGGCAGCCAGATTTAGGAGCAGGAACATTTACGCAGTGTCACAGGGGTTTCAAGACAATGTGTGTGTGTGTGTGTGTGTGGGGTGTCACAGGTTTCTAGATGAGTGGGGGGGGGCACGCTCTAGGTCCACATCTAGCCTCCCACCCACTGCCAGGCTCTGTTCTGCCATCTGCTTGCCCCCATGCTCACTATTTTTGGCTTACCTGTCTTCAAGGTGCACATTACCTTCAGCCTGCACTGAGCCAAGACAGACCTAGGCATCTGGAGGTACAAGGACTTTCTAGCTCTGAACCCAACTAATACCCTGAGGGAGCTCCCTGGCTAACTCCACCCAGGCTCAGTTTCAGTCTCAGTCTTGCCCCCAAGTACATGGAGTTGTTAGAATTTGTTGCTACAAGGGCTTAGAGCTTATATACCCTGGTCTTAGGAGCTAGAGAAGTTGCTTCTCCCTCCCTTCACCATTCCCCCATAGCTGTTTAGAAAGCTACCCACTTATAAAGCCCATGGGAGCCGGGCGTGGTGGCGCACGCCTTTAATCCTAGCACTTGGGAGGCAGAGGCAGGCGAATCTTTGTGAGTTCAAAGCCAGCCTGGTCTACAGAGTGAGTTCCAGGACGGCTGGGGCTACAGGGAGACCCTGTCTCGAAAAGACCAAAAAAAAAAAAAAAAGCCCATGGGACCTTAACTAGAATAGGGCTAAGAACTCTCTTGACCTATATATGGCCTTGTCAAGATAAGATAGGCCTCAGTCTATCTCCAAAATGGCCACCCAAGCAGGACTCAAGAGTCTCAGACCTCCTGCTCCAGGTTCTCAAGGCCCCACTGACCTTCAGGAAGATGGAGGAATCTAACTTTCCCTAGGGGCTGGTTGCCAGTTGAACTGGAGCAAGAGGGGGCTGGAGAGATGGCCTAGCAGTTGAGAGCGCTGACCGCTCTTGCAGAGGACCCGGATTCAATCCCCAGCACCCACATGGCGGCTGAGAACTGTCTGAAACTACAATTCCAAGAGAACTCCAGTTCCAGGGGAATCTGAGACCCTCCTCTGACCTCCGTGTCATTGTATGACACGGGTGCACAAACCTGCATGCAGACAGTACATTGATACACATACAGAAATTAAAAAAAAAAAAAAAAAAAGGAGCAAGAGGCCCACCCCTTCTAGCTCTTAGCTTCATTACCACACTTGAGGTATATTTATCTATAGTATGGTTGTGTGGCTGCATGTGCTACATGTGTTGGTGGTATTGGCATGCATAGGTATGTGTGTGGTTTTGATTTGTTCTCAGGGAACTAATCGGCCTGGATAGAAGGACCTGGACCCTGACCAATTTCTCACAGGTTTCCCAGTTCCTCATCTAGGAAGACCTGGCTGGAAAGAATGGTCCTTCTGCAGGTTCCCAGCACACAGTGCAGGAATGAATGAACTAGTAGACAAAGCCTGGAGACATGGGAAAGCGTCTACTTACCGGGATACGGAAAAGGCCCTCCTGCTGACGTCTGCTTTGGTCCTCTGTCTTCAGTGCCTGGCTGCCCCTTGGACAAGTCACCCACCTTTATCTGCCAGCCACCATGGGTTGGCCTCTGCCCAGCAACTTCCTATCTCTACCCCCATGACAAGGCCTTTGTGAGGAAGGGTAACCAAGCAGACCAGAGAGGCAGGAAAGAGGCCCCAACCCATGCTTGAATGGGGAGTCTGTCTTAGTGTCTCAGCTCACCTGCCACAGTTCAGAGACCAGAGGCCATTTCCAGTAGCTGTCCTTGTGTGTATGTCAGTAGCATGGGAGGGCTAGGTGGAGGTGTCTGGCAGTTGCTAAAGAAACCTGTCCTAAAAAAATTAAAAAAAAAAAAAGAAACCTGTCCTAGCCTCTAGAGTCCAGCAAGGCTGCATGAAACTCTGGAACTGAACACAATTGGCCTTCTGAGACCATGGCCATTTTGGAGCTGGGGCTTCTTCCACTGTTCAGTCCTTCCCATGGCTCCCCACACACCAGCTTCTGTTGGGTCTCTTGTAGTACAAATGTCATTGGAGAAAATCTGCCTTCTATGATATTCAGCCCTGGGTGGCCCTGTCCCTGGGTCCACGTCAGAGGGCCATCATGTTCTAGAGGCTCCATCTACAGGCCCTACTTCTAACCTGTCATGGTTGGCTTTGGTTGTCAACTTGACACACCTAGAAAGAAGGAATCTTCCTCAAGTGGGGAAATTCCTCTATCTGATTGGCCTGTGGGTATGTCTGTGAGGTATTCTGTGGGTGGTACCACCCCTGGTCTACGACCAAGTTGTCTGGGTATGGTGGTGCATACCTTTAATCTCTGGGTTTGGTCCTCAGCTCTGAAAAAAAAAAAAAAAAAAAAGACAAAAATCCGCACTTGGGAGGCAGGGGAGGCAGGCGGATCTTCTTGTGAGTTCAAGGCCAGCCGGTCTTACAGCGCGAGATCCATGGAAGCTTGGGCTACAAGGCGACCCTGTCTCACAAAAGAGATTTTAAAAAAAAGGAAAAAAAAAAAAAAAAAAAGAGTAGGCTGAGCACAGGCCAGAGGAGTAAGCAGCATTCCTCCATGGTCTGTGCTTCAGTTCCTGCCTGTAGATTCCTGCCCTGATTTTCCAGTGATGAACTGTGATCTGGATGTGTAACCCTTTCCTCCCCAACTTGGTTTTGGTTGGAGTGCTTTATCACAGCAATAGAAAGCTAACAAGGACATGCCCTCATCTCCACTGGGTAATAAATGTGCTCCAACTCTAAGAATGTAGAGTTGAGAATGCCTCATTATGCTGAGCACCCTCATTCTCCTACAGCTTGCACAGAGTACCTGAGCCCAGAGCCCACCAAGAATATACTCCCACCATACCTGAAACCAGTCATGTGTTCATTTTCTGAAGCTTTATTTCTTTTATAAAATGTGTGAAGTGAATATTATTGGTAACATTTTAAAATTAAAATATGTTAATGTGTCGCCTCTGTAATCCCAGGTCAGGATACAGGAAGTTAGGTGGAAGTGGAAGTGGCTCAGACTGGGAACTAACCCATGGATGACACCTCCTCCTCTTCATCACTGCCATCAGGGACCGCATCTGTTCCAAAGTAGCGATCACCAAAGTTCCCTGCAAAAAAAGAAATGACCTAATGTGGCTGGGGTCCCCTGGGCCACTTAGCCCTATCCCCATGGACCCCTGGAGGTGCCCAGATAGCCTCACCAATGCCTGGGATGATACGGAAAAGGTCATTGACACGCTTGTCCACAGCCGTGGTGATGATTCTCACTCGAGGGAAGGCATAGGCCACAGAGTGTACACCCATCTCTGCCATGAGCAAGGACAGCAAGAAAATCTTGTCTTCAGGCACATCATGGTCCTATGCAGCACAGAGGCAGGATAAGTCCCAATGCCAAGGAAAACTGCCTGCAACCCACCATGACCCACTTACCAAGAGCACACGTACAGCCATCATGGCTGCAGCACCAGTGGACACTGTGCAGTCCATTAGGATCACGTGGTCATCGCTGATGTCCTTGGGCAGTCTCAGGTAGTGTAGCTACATGTGGCAGTGAGGTCAGAGCAGGGCCCACCCACCAGGTTTTTGGCCCCTTCAACCTCTCTTCCTGGGCTGGTCATCCCTGACTCCCAGCCCTCTCAGGATGTGTACCTCAGGTTCTCCTGTGAGCTGGTTTGTCTGGATGAGGATGGTGCCAATTCGTACATCTTTGCACACAGCACGCAGTGCAGGCTCCATGGTTTCTCCAGCTCGCAGAATGGACACACCAGTGATCTAGTAGGGAAGGGAGTCTGAGCAAGCTGCAAGTTGGGTACCCCATACCC
This sequence comes from Rhizomys pruinosus, assembly GCA_009823505.1. Lineage (NCBI taxonomy): Eukaryota > Metazoa > Chordata > Mammalia > Rodentia > Spalacidae > Rhizomys > Rhizomys pruinosus. Next base: position 403,444 of record VZQC01006264.1, on the reverse strand, counting down.
ATACCCCTATATAGCTGCTACTGCTGTCCCACCTCTAGCCATGCGTACCTGCTTTCCAGCATAGCACTTGCCCGAGTAGTCCTGCCCCTGTGGGGTCTGCACAGTGCAGTCCTGCATAGTAAGTGGGGGCACCCATGAACAGATTGAGCTGAGTTCCCCCTTACTCTTGCCTGGAAGGCGGGACCTGCTGTACCCCTTACCCCAAGTACCTGGAAGGGTAGGAAGGACAGTGCATGCTCAATAAGCAGTCGCATCAACCTCTTGGAATAGAAAATGAATTCATCCCGGCTGGTCTCCTTGTCTCTGAGGGTAGAGCACTGGGGCTTAGCAAGGGGTGGGCCAGCATCTGGGGTTGGAGTGAGGTGGGGTGGGAATGGTACAACATAAGTAAACCCTCACCTGATAATGGTGTGCATGCCTCTTACTTGTGGTGTGCTCTTGAGAACACTCAATGTTTGGGGAAGTGGGTGGCACTGGTGAGCAGAGGCCAACGCAGCCCTGAGGACACAAACCAATTAGGGTATGTTATTCAAAAGCCTTTCTTCCACACTGGACAACACTATGGGAACAGGGGTTGTGTGGAAGTGGGAACTGTCTACCTGGCTGTGGCTGACCTGAGGGGAGAGGCATCCCATGAGATGCCTTGTCACCCCAACTTCAAGCAAAAGTGAGAGAATGCTCAATGCTGAACACTGAACATAGCCTCAGTGAGGATACTATGGAGCTGAGGCATGAGGTGCCCCCTCCTAGGCTCAGAGAAGGCAGAACTGGCCAGATAGAGAGAAAGGAGGCTCACTGTGAGAACACGTCTCAACCCCAATTCCTCCCAGGAGGATCATGTGAGCTGTAGGGTTGTCCCACTTAGGCCTATCCCCAGGTAATGTGCAGCCTCTCTCGGGAAGGAAAGCAAAGCAGGGAGGGCTCTGTGCCAAAGGCTGCCCCACCCAAGGCCCCAGCCTGGAGAGGAAAGGGGCAAGGGCTTGTGAGTGGCAGAAAGAAGGAGGGTCAGTGAGAGGGGGAGGGGAGGGAGGAAGAGTTTGGGTGGGAGGGAGGTGGGAAGCTGGGCATGGTAGCAGGAGCAGTGCGGGGGCACAGGGCAGCACACAGTGCAGCACAACCAGAGCTCGCTCTGCTCACATATCCCAACGCAGCTTCCTCTGTTCGCCAGGTGAAGAGCGTGTTCAGGGAGCGAACAAGGCAGGAAACGGGTTTACAAAGAGGAAAAGAACAGAGAGAAGAACACTTAGTGGGAAGAGAGGCCAAGTTCCTACAGAAGGAACCCTGTAACTACCAGCTAGATGGAGAGGTGAGGCAGAGGCTGGCAGGAGTCTTGGCATCAAAAGCCTTGGCGTCCATGAATGAAGCGCCACCCACAGAGACTGCAGTTCTCTCCTGCTCACCAGCAAATTCATGAGGTTGAAGGAGACAGTGTGGGGCCACTAGCCACCACTTCCTTGGCTGACCAGAGAATGAAAGTGGAGCTGACTGTGCCTGGCAACTTTTCTCAGAATAGAGGCTTCAAGAGGGTCCTGACCCAGGTCTGTGACACTCCGGTCTTAGGCCAAGCAGAGACTCATGCAAGCACAGGAGGAAGTAGGGCTGTGAAGATGACCCTGGAGGCATTTCCAACACTCCTCAGAACTCCTGAGGCAACCAGTGGGATCATGGAGGTTCCCACAGCAGCCCCAACTGGTTCTTCCCAACTCTGAGGAAAGCCTTTGACTCCTGCCTAGGCTTTGGTCAGCAGGATGATATAGTACAGCTCAGCCCATCCTAGCCTCCTGCTGCAGTACCAGCATCCCTTCTGCCTGGGTGGTTGGGGTAAGGAGGGTAGAGCCAAGTTCTTACCACCACCCCAGGGAGAGTCATCTTGGCCCAAGGGATCAGCCAAGGAGATATAGCAGCCCAGGCCTGTGGCGGTTAGGGACACATTAGCAGTCCCTGTCTTGGAGTATATATGATAGTGCTAGCCTATGAGGACAGCTGTGCTTTCTAGGCCTGGGCCCCCAAGACAGCTGCATGTGAGGAAGAAGCCTCCATGAACATCTGCCTGCACAGGCATTACAGAACCCTGGGAAAATTCCTTAACCTTGTTTATACCTTAGTGTCCTTATCTGTCAGCAAGGGGGTGCAACAGCAAGGCTGTTCCACTCTCCCCATCTTAGGACAGGCTGCCTGCCTGTTTGGCTAGGTGACAGCCAACCTGGAGCTCCATGTAGATGTTGGAAATGCCTCCATCTGTGCAGACAGTTGTAGAGTCTTACCTGACGCTGAGTTCACGCTGTGGCAGCAACACAGGGAGACATAAGGGAATGGGTGATGTATCAGTGACCAGGGCAGGCAGCCAGGCCCTCCCCCGACCAGGAATTGATACTTCACAGCCCTTATGTAGAAATGGCTCAGGTAGTTGCCAACTGCGAGAGGAGGCAAGATTTTATGGACCTTTAACTTGGGGAGCAGCTGAGCTGGGATCTCTGGCTCTGGGCTGGAGCATTAGAGCCTGGGAAGGACTGTAACTAGATCCCACTGCCCTGCTACACTCCGCTTAATGTGGGACCTCCAGTGGGAAAGTACTGCTTGCAGAGTGACCCAGTCAGAAATAGAGAAGCACTGGTCAGACATGGGAATCAGTGCTGAAATCCAGTCCCAGGCCAATGGGACAGTGGTCACCCTTGTCACTCCCACAGAGCTGAGAGGGACAGGAGTGCTCCCTTCCATGCAAGGCCAATTTCTGGCTGGTGCAAGTGGTGGCTGGGCTTTCAACCCCTTGCCCATTACCAAGGGTTGGGGGTTGGGCCAGGTGAATAGGCAGAGGGACCAGGCCCAGGATACTTGAGGGCCAGTACCAACAGGGTACAGTGAATGTGTGGGAGGTGAACAGGCCACTGTGGAGGGGAGACAATGGAGGGGCAGGAACTTTGGGTTCTGGCTGGCAGGCTAACCTCCTCCAGCTGGCTGTGAACATGCTGCACAATCAGGTCAATGGCCACTGTATTCCCGCTCCCTACAGAGGAAAATGGAGAGAATGACTCAGAAGGGTGGTGGCCCTTCTATTCCACTGGAGGCAAGGGACTGGCAGACTCACCTCTGGGTACCACAATGTCTGCCAGGCGCATGGTAGGCTGGATATACTGGTCAAAGGCAGGTTTGACAAATTTGTTGTACTGCTTAATGACACCTTCAATGTCCCGGCCTCGCTCACTGATATCCCGGCGCAGCCGCCGCACCAGTCGGATATCAGAGTCAGTATCTACAAAGATCTTCATATCCAGGAGCTGGATGTAGACAGCAACCCAGTGAGCAGAGGTAAGGCATGTACCAGCAAAGCCGCTGCCCAGGAGCTGGGCTCCACAGAGCTAGATTGGCAACATGATCAGCTCATGGTCTGGCCAGGATTGGGGCCTGCCACCTACAGGACATCCCTGGGACCTAACCAGAAGTCGGTGACAGGTACATTCAGAGGTAATGTGCATGTGTGGGTGTGGAGTGCTGCTAGCCAAGGGCACAGGATGGAGGCAACTGACAAGTCAGGTAGGAATGGGGCTTGGCAATGGGATGTCCATGATTCACTCATTATAGCTCCCATGAATACTGGTAGACTGGGGCTTTGTGAACTCTTGGTGTGGCCTCCAGTCAGCATGTGACAAGTGGTCCTTGAAGGAGTCACATGGGAATCAGGGACTGCTCTGTGCAGACAGAGGAGTCCTTTGGGCCTGGGCCCAGGACACAGCAAAGTCTCTCAAACTTACTGGTTTCAGATCCTTGCCTGTTCCTCAGCAAGGAAGAATGACAAAAACACGAAATACATAAACACAACTCTCAGCAGGTAGGAGAGGAAAACCACTGTCCCCAGTAGCCACACCCCACCTCATGACACTAGTCAGCTAGCTAGTGGGACAGAACAGTTGTGAATGCCTGGAATATACGTGATGGGGCACATTTGCAGGCTCCCAATTGGCAGCAGTCTGCTCAAACAGCATAGAGCATGGAAGCCATGGAGATGGGGTAGTGGAGCCTTGCTACAGGAACTGTGTTTAAGGGGATCCCTGTGGGGTGGCTGGGTGCTTCAAGCAAGGCCTCACCTCCAGCAGTGTCTTGTCAGCAAAGGCCATGATACCCTCAAAGATGATGACATTTGCACCATACAGTGTTTTCTGCAAAGGAACCCAGAGAGTTGGTTTTGTTTTGTTTTGTTTTGTTTTGTTTTGTTTTTTGGTCTTTTTGAGACAGGGTTTCCCTGTAGCCTCAGCTGTCCTGGAGCTCGCTCTGTAGACCAGGCTGGCCTTGAACTCACAAAGATCCGCCTGCCTCTGCCTCCCAAGTGCTAGGATTAAAGGTGTACGCCACTACACCTGGCAAGAACCCAGAGAGTTTCAATGCTAAGCTCATACCCTTGCAGGCTCCTCCACAGCCCCCAAACCCTGAGCCTACCCAGTCCTTTTTCCGGCTATGGGTGGTGAAGTCATAGATGGGTACTTGAACGCTCCTGCCCTGTTTCAGTTTCTTGAGGGTAGAAATGATGAGGTCAAAGTCAAAGGCATCAGGATGGTCAAAGTTGAAGTTATTGTGGGCAGCCTGTTCCTGCTGCTGCTGTGTCAGGACCTAGGGCAGTATGATGAAGCCCAGTGATCACAGGCCTATTTTTGCAAGGGCAAAGGGTCACAGGGAGGAGGTGCTCTAGGGGAGTTGGGCAGGGCCTCACCTTATAGAAGGAGTCCATGGACAGCAGGACCACCCAAGGTACATCTAGTGCCTCAATGATCATCCTGGCCACAGTGGTCTTTCCAGATGCACTGCCACCGCCCAGGCCTGTGGGGTGAGGGTACCCTGCAATTAGGAACAGCTGGGGTGGCCATGCAGACTGATCCCTGACGTGTCTTCCCACATTGCTCTCACCAATGGCAAAGGCCTCCTTGGACTGTGTGCCATGTTCATTGTACCAGGGTGGCCGCCCGGCTGTGTAAATGGTGCGCTTGCTTGTGCGAAGCAGGGGTGGCTCAGACTTACATTGGCTGGTGGTACGCTTCCTGGGTGAGCGCCCAGTACCCACAGGTGGGAGGAGTCTGTCCAAGGACCCTGCATTGCTATTGCAGAAAGAAATATGTTCAGCCTCAGCCCACAGATGCAAACCTCTCTGGTTCTACCTGAGCAGGACAGGCACAGGTACTCAACTAGGGTGAGGGTGGGGGAGGGCAAGAAACCAACCTTCAGCTGGTCCATAGGGTTCATGGAGGACATAAGGACAAGAGACAGTGAGTAGTGGCAAGAGCATGATTAGGAGGATATGCACCATCTCAGGGTCACAGTCCTACCTCTGTGTGGGCTGGTGTGGGTAGGACATTCCCTGGGAATGGACTCTGAATAAGGAAGATCCCACAGAAGACTATGTCCCTCTCCAATACAGCACACTCTCTGGGTAGCCCTGGCATTGCCATCCTACAGGACAGGTATCCCAGGAAGAGGGAGTGAAATGTATTGGCCACATGCCAGTGGCAGGATCTGTGTAGGCCAGTACCTTGGACTGGCACGACACGGGTGCACAAACCTACATGCAGACAGTACACTCATACACATACAAAAATAAAAATAAAATAAAATAAAAAAGAGTGTAGGATAGGGCAGAGAGATGGCTCAGTGGTTAAGAGCACTGGCTGCTCTTGCAAAGGACCTGGATTTGATTCCTGGAACCCACATGGAGGCTAACAATCCATAACTCCAATTCCAGTGGAATCCGATGCCCTCTTCTATCCCTGGGCAGTGCATGACATAAGTGCACTTACATGCAGGCAAAACATTTACACATATAAAATAAAGTATCAAAAATTTTAAGTCTAGTAGAGGGAGGCTGGGAGGTCTATGGGGAACCTACTTCTTCTCAGGAAGCCTCCTGTGTCTTCAAGGTAGATACCTCTAGTGGCCCGTAACCCCTACCCATCTTAGCTGACGTAAGTGCACACATGCATGTACATGTGTGATGGTGGTTTGAGACTGAACCAACGTAGAGGGAGAGGCCAACAGAAGAGTGCAAGAAACGTAATCAGAGTAATGATAGCACAGACCTGTGCCTGTACACATCTAACATGGCTCTTGTTAGACAGGCACTCAGACCCCTACTGATATCACAGTGGTCTGTATCCCTAAAGGGGTACCATTTCTGGCCATGGCCTCCAAGTCTCAAACCTTCTGCAGAGGTTCATCATCTCTAGGGCACTTGGGATGAGAAAACCAAGCTATTATGAAATATGATTTAGCTTTTTTAAATTAAAAAAAAATTTTAATTTTTTATGTGTATGAATGTACTGTCTGCATGTAGGTTTGTGCACCCGTGTCGTGCAATGCCCCGGAGGTCAAAAGAGGGTGTCGGATTCCCCTGGAACTGGAGTTAAAGACAGTTCTCAGCCGCCATATGGGTGCTGGGATCAAACCTGGGTGCTCTACAAGAGTAGTTGGCGCTCTTAACTCTAGGCCATCTCTCCAGCCCCATGATTTAGCTTTTATAAAAGCCAGGAAATGAAGAATGCTTGCCTAGGGACTTGGGACACAGTTCAGTAGAGAGCCCCTGGGTTTGACCCCCAGCACAGTCCAAAAGATGCTCATCCAAATGCACACACATGCAGAGCCAAGGGATGTACTCAGAAATTCTGGAAGCAAATATGCCAGTCATAACAATCAGGATCATCCCAGAGACCAAATTTGGGACAGAGACTTCTGTCACAATCACACATTTTACAAGTATAAGCCTTCTTATCAAAACCAAAGGTGGATTTGTCTGGGAAGCTCACTGTTCTTCTGTCAGTGCTGCTACCTCAAGGTCCTCAGTAAGGTGTTTCTGGGGCTGCCTCACCGATGGCCCAGTTTAGGAACTGATGTCCTGACCTGTGTGGTCTTCAAGAGCCAGGAAGATTGTGGTTGCTGTGCACGCGTGTGGGGGTGGGGCAGTGGAAAGACTGAGTGGAAGCCTAACATGTGACTGGTCATGCGGCTCTGAAAGGCACAGGACAACATAGACATAAGTGAACATCAAGAAAAGATCCCAAGGGGCTGGAGAGATGGCTCAGTGGTTAAGAGCACTGACTGCTCTTGCAGAGGACTTGGGTTTGATTCCCAGCACCCACATGACGGCCAAGAACCATCTTTAACTCCAGTTCCAGGGGAATCCAACGCCCTCTTCTGACTTCTGCAGCATTGCAGGACACAGGTGCACCAACCTGCTACATGCAGACAGTACACTCATACACATTAAATAAATAAATAAATAAATAAATAAATAAATAAATAAATAAATAAGATCCCATCTGTAATCAACCAGGAAAGCATGCTATATTCATCCTTAGGAGCAAAGACAATAGATCTGCTTGTTTCTACAGTATCCATCATTACCAGAGCTCAGGGAATGAGCCCAGGGAATAATTAGCCAGTCTGTTATGTTCAGCTTCACCGTCACTGCTCTGGAGACAGAGCAGGAGCTAGGAGGGGGTTGGGCACAAATAACATAGCTGAGTGGTGAGATCTGAGTCTGCCAGGCAGGGGTCTTGGGGATGGCATGTAAGAGTCACAGGCCAAGAAGTGATGACCCTCCTGAAGTTGGGTCACTTATACTCTAGCTCAGGCTTGCCTGAATAATTCAGTCAAAAAGGAAGACAATTGTAAACATAAGCAATGACATCCCTAGATCCCTAGATCCCTGGACAGATGGCAGCTAGTCAGCTGCTCACCTAGGCACACTAATTCATCCACAGTAAATAAATAGATCTGGGAGGCTCACCTACTAGGCTACCCCTCCCAGTGGGTAAGACATGGAGACCCACAGCTTGGGTGGAGGGATCCACAGTGAATAGAGAACAAATTCAGGTCATTTACCTCCCTGCTGGGCCTCCCCCACCATTCCCAGAGAGCTGTCCTCTGTCTTCGGCTTCACAGAGGAAACTCCAATGCAGGACATCTGACTTGCAAGGGGGTAAACATTCTGATGTTGCTTCCAGAGCTGACATAGCTGTGCCCTTGCCTCCAGTGGTGAGCACAGGTACACCCAAAGCTAAGACCTACTCAGATAGAAACTAGATAAAGGAAGCCACAGGCTGAGGCTGTACCTGCTCCCCCAGATTTTCACAGTACTAGCTTCCATGGGAGACTCTTGGTCACCCATCAATGACTTCACTCTGGTGAAGATTCCTTCCAATGGTTGTGTTGCTAAGCACAGTACAGACTCTTCCAATAGAAAGAGTGCTCATCAGCTGGGACTAAAGGGAGACCCTGTCTCAAAAAGACCAAAAAAATAAATACACAGAGTGCTCAGATCAAGAAAGACTGCCAGAAATCTGCCTCACCTTGATTGGGATATCAGGCTATGTCTGCACCAAGTTCAGCTCCCCTACTCTCCCCAAAGCTAATAATTGTCTTGTGGAACCAGAGACAAAGCTTTACCCCATTTCTTACAAAAGGTGCTGCTTGATGGGAAAGTTGCATAAAAGACCTAATTTTTCCCGCTGGGCATGGTGTCTCACGCCTTTAGTCCCAGCATTTGGGAGGCAGAGGCCTCCCAAGTGATCTCTGTGAGTTCAAGACCAGTCTGGTCTACATTTCAGGTTCCAGGCCAGCTGAGACTAAAGGGAGACCCTGTCTCAAAAAGAAATAATAATGATAATAATAATAATAGAAAGACCTAATTTTTCTCTACAAAGGGCCTTCTGACTACAATGACAAAATTTCATCTCAACAAACAGGATTAAGAAGTACAGCAGACACAATATGCTATCATAATGCACACCCCCAAGCACAGCCACGCCTGCAGGCTAAGCTCTACTCAGCTCCCAGGAGCACCTGCCAACCTGTTTGTTTCTAGATATCCATGGACACACATCACACACAAGTCGGGAGTGGTCAGCACCACTAGGAAGTAGGGCTTTCCTCACCAGCAGTGACTCTGCGGCAACTCACCTGCCTTCTGCTCCAAGGGCCCAGCACCCTGAGATCCTGATGCCAGGGTAAGCTGGGGGGCTGCTCATGGCCAATGATGCAGGTGGGCACAGAAGGGAAGGCTCAGATGTGGGTATTCCTGGGTAGTGGGATGACCCAGGTATGTGTGGCCTAGGTGCTAGCAATTAGGGTATCACTACCTCTTAAACCTACAGTTGTCCGAAAGGATAGTTTGGGAGTTCTGGAAATCTGAACTGGCCCTCCATGGGTAGAAAAACTACCATGGGCAGCAAAGCAGAAGACCTGGGTGGGGCTAGACCCCTTAGCTGGCAGAAGCAGCTTGCTGTGTACAGGGGGTGGGGCATAGCAGCTGGGAAACCCCAGGAGCCCTTCTGCACTAAGAGAACATACGCACTGCTTAGTCTCAGAGGCCAAGATCAGAGGCATAAGAGGATCACCCAACCGGGCCTCATGTATCAGATATTAATAGTACTGACTCTGGCCTGCACAATCCCCAAGCTAGTTGTTGCTGTGAAGTGCCCTCCTGTGCAGGTTGGCATGCTCACTGGCCTGAGGCTGGCTGAAAACCACTGTGTTCTAGTACCTCTCTCCAAGGTCCCTGAAAGAAATTAGGTTGTGACCCTCAGCACACACACATAGCAAAACAAGAAATTTGAGGCCCCTCCAGACCAGGTGATCTGAATGTCAGTGCCGAGCTGGGTGCCCCACCCCCTGGCCCCAAGGTGCCTCCTACATGGATAAACAAATCTGAAACTCTACTCTGGCAGAATCCAAGAATAACTACCCCACCCCCACCTTACAGAGGCTCCAGCAAGTCCTGTGTCTACCCAGGCCTATGCAGTCAGCAGGGGACATAGCCACCTCCCTGCCCCATAGCATGAGGAGAAAGGGATTTGGTCCCAGTCTCAGCTGAAATGCCATCTAATCAAGGAAGTTCTCCTGGCCTTGGTGTTCTCCAAGGTTGTGTGGGCTATACTGTAGTTTGGCTGTTAGCTGCCCTCCAGTACCAAGACAGGCTGGCAGGGACTCAGGGAAGAAGAAAAATTCCTAGTGGGCTTTCATAGACCTGAAAAGTGGCTGCTCTTGGGAGCTGCCTTGAAGGAAAGCACTTTTGACTACCTAGATAACCAGGGGTATGTCTGCCTCCCCTCCAGAGACACCTGGAACAGGTTCAGCCTAACTATGTATGTATGGGTATGTATGTGTAGGTGTGTCCATGTGTGTATTCTCCATCCTGATTCCACTCCAGTGTAGCTAGCTGGCTGTACCCTAGGCCTGAGTGGATTGCTTTGGGAGGCTAAAGTTGTCCTAAGCAGGGATGTGGAGTTAGAGGCTTCTGGAAAGTTAATTCACTAGTTTGGCTGTCTGAGCATAACAGAGGACCAGAAAATGGTTGTTTTTCATTACACATGCTATTTATGTTTAAAAAAAACAAAAACAAAAACAAAAAACGGAGGACCTTTCCACTTTCCTGTTTCAGACATCAGGGCTATCTGAGGTAGGCGATGCTGAAGGCTGCTCATTCCTTATGGCACCCTTCCTCTCTTCCCCCCTCATTTCCCACTGGCCATCTCTTTGGTGACAGCACTGTCAATTGTGGCTTACACCCCTCCACCACTGACCAAGGAGTTGCTGCAGGCCCATGTCCTGTTGAAAGTGCACTATGGGGTTCCCAAGGTCCCAAATAGGTGCCTCATGTGATGACATAAAGCAAAGCTGCCTTGTACTTCGCATCCCCCATGCCAAAGATGCCAGAATCAGATGTCCATAGCAGGGACTGCAGAAGGGAAGGCTCACAACTTGTACCACAAGAAGACCAAGAAAGGTCTTAAGCTTTCTCTGCTGTAACTAGCTCTGTATTCAAGCCGTTCCTCTGCTTTCTCTGCTGTAACTAGCTCTGTATTCAAGCCGTTCCTCTGCTTTCTCTGCTGTAACTAGCTCTGTATTCAAGCCGTTCCTCTGCAGTGGATGCCCTTGGAGCTGGTCAAGACCAAGTCACTGAGGCCACTTTTACAGGGAGGACATGGGACTGGAGGATTAGAGGTTTGCATGGGCCACTTACTACCCTGCAACCCCTTCCCTAGCAGCCCCCCATCACACCTCAAGGCTCTGGGTGGACACCACTAGCCTCTATCCTGGATAATCCTACCCAGTCTCCATTTTGTATGTTGTTTTGAAGGTCTCCAGCAGTGCCAGCACAGTCAGCTGACTTCAAAGAAAGCCTCTAAGGCAGGTAGATATGGAGGCAGGTACAAGGAGATAGCAGCAGGAAGGGCCTCAGGCTGGCTATGAAGAACAGGAGGTCTTCCATTGAGCCCCTTCTCCCTACTGCAGGCCATCTGTCCTCCGACCGGCATGGAAGGGCAGCATCCAGGAAAAGCCCAGTGAGAGTGACTGTCCAGGGGAGTCTGTGTCCTCAGAGTGCTTCCTCTGTTATCTTCTGAAGTATCTGGCCATGGCCTTTCTGCTTCTGGCTAAATCAAGATCTTCTGGACTAGAGAGGATCACAGCCTCAGTAAGACCCCAGGACCCTTTCAGAATCCTAGCCGGAGAACTTGGATTGTGTAGACCGGTCAGAACTCATAGACCACCAGCACCTGCCAGCAAGCAATTTCCAGGCCCGAAAGGCACCCAGCCTTCCACCTGCGCGCTTAGACCCGGAAGAGGCGCACCGTGCAGCTCCGAGCACGGCCACCGCCCCCTGATGGCCTTGGCTGAGATCACCACCCTTGGTGACCAAGCAGGGTCCCGAAATGCTCACGGAGCCCTCTCCATGGTCTGGAAAGCCTAGAGGTAAGGGTAAAGATCACCACCCTATCTTACATTCACAAGGTGGACTGGGGCCCAAACTTACGAACTTGGAAGGTCGAGCCGCACGCGGCTCACCCTTGAGTCCAGGACAAGAGCCCACGCACCGAGATGGAAACCGAAGCCACGCAGGTCAAACAGGAGCCCATCCCCCCTCGCCTCCAGCAGCCACAGGCTAGGGCCCGGTCCGCCCTCCAGCCACGGGGGCCCTTTCTCTGACCCTGGTAATGGGTGCCCACACACAGCCCGGAACGTGGAGGCTCAGCATCGTAGGCACACCCAAAAGCTGGCCGGGGTCCACGCGGCCGGCAGTAGGGGTGAACTGCCCACCGCGCGCGCAGACTCCGGCGCGCAACCGCGCCGACCCCTCCCGCGGACACCCAGAGACGTGCGCGGCCCCGGTCTTGTTCAGGCCCGCGCCTACCGGTCCTCACACGCGGTCTCACTTTGCTCAACTGGCCTTCTCGTCCCGTCCGGGGCCACAGCGGACGATAAGGGCGAGGGGGCGGCATCCGCAGAGGCAGGCGGCGCAGCCATGGCGTCCCGAAACCGGGAGGCGCGCCCTGCGGACTAGGAGCCCCACAAGGCCGCGCGGCACCGAGCGCGCGCCCGCTGTGGGAGAGCCGGCGCCTTTGCACAAAATGAGCCGCACAAAAGCCCTGGAAAAAAAATCAATAAACATTTATTTGATACAGTCATTTTTAATACATACAATTGATGGCCAACCCCATGCCATTCGGGGCTAGGAGGCGAGGCGGGGATGAGGATGGGGACAGATGATCACAAGGCGGGCAGGACCCAAGCTCACCTCAAAACATCTTGCAAATAAAACACTTTTTAGATAGAATATATATTGTGTATATCTATGGTTACAAGTGATGGCCAGAAATGCACTTGTGTAATGAGAACTGCGTTAAGACCAAACCGAACAATCCAAAGTTTAGGAGGTGCTGCAGTCAGGTAGGATGGGTGACTTGGGAAACCAGGCCTCTGGGGCAAGGAAAGCAGCCTGGGTCCCACCTAGCAGGGGCAGAGAGGGACAGCCCTCTCTTTCTAGGCTCTCCCTTCAGAGAAGACCAGCAGAGGGACAGGAAGGCTCAAGGGCCCCCAGGAGGAACGTTATCTGGCTGAGCCAGAGCATAAAGTGCACCCTGGTTCTTCATGAAGTGTCCATCCTTGGCACTTTCTCATATTCAGGGCAGGCAAGCATTGAGCCAGAGGTAGATCTGCAGACCCTGACTTTTACATTATGCCAAGGACCCAGGGCTTGAGTCTTCCAAGTCCATGCCCACCACCTCCTAGAGTTTGCCATGTTGGTCCCTCTTGAGGATCTGTGCAGGATGGTGGTCACCTTTGAGCCAGAGTGGGGAAGTGGGCAGACTAATGAGTCCTGTCCAGGGCCTTGCCATTTGGCAAGAGGGCTCTACACACTAGTTTGCCCCTTATAGCCATTGTGAGAGGGAGAGGTCCCACCCAAGTGCCACTTCTGACAACTGCCCCCATACCCACACCTCAAAGACAAAGGAGTTAAAGTGCTAAACATCAAGTTACCCGAACCCCCAAGTCCCACATCAGGGCCTACATGTGGGCTTTGAGGTGTGTCCTGGAAACTTATCCCCAGCAAACCCAGGCCCTACTTCTCCCCACAAGTGCCAATTACCTGAGAGGCTGGGGTGGGTGGTCACACCCTATAGAGGTGTTGTGCAAAGTGCACCTAGGCCCCCTTCCCTCCCCAGCACCATATCATTGCCCAAAAGCTCCAGCCTACCCTTTCATCTTTGACACTGGATCATACCCACCTCTGGAGCCACTCTCTGATCAGTTCAAAGTATGTGGGAGTTTGGGAGTCCCCCAACACCTCCAGCACACCAGCAGCCATGCCCTCCTAGATAGGAGTGTACAATGACTCCATCCCAAATCTCTTTGGAGCTGGTCTCCTTGGAACTCCTCCTCCCTGGAGGGAGGGGTGTGCCAGTCAGCACTATAGTCCAGCTCCACCTTCGGCACCAGGAAACCCTTAGCACCAAAATGTCAGATTGTTGAGTTTTGTATAAAAAAACAGAATCAAAAAAAAAAAAAGTTGTTACTTTTCACAGCAACAAGACTGGCATTGACAACACCCAGGAGACACTCACACAGGCAATATCAAAATTCACATCATCCAGGAGCAGAGGCTGAGGCCTCCATCCACCCCAACCCCCACTGGAAAAAACCTGGTCCAACTCCCTCCCTCCAGTCTTCTCCTGGTGTGGCTCACAGGGATTTGAAGGTAGGGCCAAAAAGGAGGCTACCAGTTGTGGCTGTCTCCTCCAAGCACCCAGGGCTCCCTTCCTGACCCTGCCTAACCTTCAGACCCTGCTATCCTCAGGGGCTCAAAGGGGTTAGGCCCAACCTGGAGTTGCTACACTGGCTGAGGCCCCAATCCTCACTAGTCTTCAGTTCCTGTATCAAATGACCGTGCTGCCACTAGATATCCAGGACAGGTAAATTAGGGGAAGGAGGGCTTCCACAGAACTCAGCTTCTGGGTCAACCTGGCATGGCAGACATATGCTGTCTCCCATAGGCACTACTCCTGATCTAGGCTCCTTCTGACCAGCCCCTGCTTCCACATGGCCATGGCCTCAGTGAGATCTTGTGCACCACCTTCAGGGTGCCAACCACAGGATCAGAAGCCAAATGCTGGAAGTGAGGCATACTAGCTCCTTGCCTCCCAGGCCGGCAGCTATGGGTCTGGGCATCCCTGCAGGTAGCCAGTAGAGTTCTTTCCTTGCCTGGAAGGCTGCATTCTCCACCATGATCACACCAGCTAATGGGGCGAGGCCTAAAGCACAGCAGGGATGACAGAGGAAGGGGCAGGCCCAGAGAGGTAGAAAACAGAAGCAAAGGAACGAGAGGTGGGTGGAGGAGGGCAGATGAGTAGGCAGCTGTCAGGGCAGCATGGCAGTAGCTGGACGGGGTCTGTCCTGGGAGGTAGCTGGGAGTACTGGAGTTCCAGTGTTGGGTGGAGTGAGACCCAGGTGGCAGGTAGGCTATTCAGATGCCTTATTATCAGCCCAGAAATATGGGTCACCAGGAATGCTAGAACCTTGAGGGAGCCAGGATGGGGACCCTTCTGGGCCAGAGGGAGGTGGAGACAGGGGCCACTTGACTGTTTAAGCAATGTAACCCCCCATGGTGCCAAAGCCACAGATCCTGCCAGGCCCATGAATGTCCTCATAGGAAAGGTTGGCCCCCCCAGGCTATTGCACTTTTGCTGTGGCCTGTGGCACTCCTGGAGAGTCCATATTAGCCATGTGAGGCAGCCTAAACAGGGGAAGGGCCACTTTCAGGGAGGGGAGAGTGGCTTGCCACCCCTCTGGATAGAGGGGTGGGGGTTCAGGACGGAGGACAGTCTGGAACTGGCTCCCCTAACTTACACAAGGTGGGGCATGGGGGCTGGCATGGGGGCTGGGCCCTGCCCACCAGGCTCACTTTTCAGGTGCCTTCCCAGCTCCAGCCTTCCTACCAACGGTTCCTCGGGACCCCCTGTCTCTGCCTCCTGGGGGCCAGTCATCCCTGCGGGGAGGCTGTTTGGATGCAGGTTCCTCAAGCGATCTTTCCTTAGGCTTTCGACCCCGCTTCTTTCCTCCTGCCAGACTTTTCTTCTCTCTCCTAGGCATCAAGGAGTCCTGGCTCCTGTGTTTGGGAGGTGGGTCTGCTGAGGTCCGGAACCAATTCTAGGGAAAGAAAACTTACAGTGAAGACTGAGGATCATGCTCCAAATCTGTAGACATATGTACCTTCTGGCCAGGCAGGCAAGGAAATGACTAAAGGCAGGGTTCTCCTCAGGAGGCTGTACCTCAGTGGCACCTCAGCTTCTTTTTCATTTCAAAGATCTATTATCCCAGACTCTTGATACTTCAGGGGAAGTGGACCCCACTTTGTGAGGAAAGCACCATATTTCTCAATGTATAGCATTGGAGCTACCTGTTTTCCACTACCCAACCCTAAAGCCAGCCCTGAGGCCTGCAGGCCCTGAAGATTACTCTCATACCTCTGCATGGGTCTTGAGGATGTGGTACTTGACACCACTCTCAGAGCTGAATTCTTTGGGGCATAGCAGGCAGTGATACTTCCCCACCAGGTGGTCTCCCTGCAATGCACAGTGGTTCAATACTTTACCTTTGGAAGACTCAAAACACTCACATCTGGTTCAAGCTCTTATCCTGTTGCTAAAGTTAGGGGCAGGGTCAACTAGAGAGAGGCCAGCGGCATTGTCTGCCTGGATGTATGCCAATGTAAGCTTAGAGATCCATGTACCACCCTCCAGTAGGACTACTGAGCCATCCTGCTACAGGGGCTAAGTAAGGGGAGGGTAGGAAGCAGCAGATGCCCTAGGGACAGGTCACAGTCCTTTAGTAAACATTCATATACTAAGCAAGTGTGTCCTCTGCTCAAGTCAGGGTGAACATTACACTACAGAGATAAGGAGCCTCCAGGGCAGGACTTGTAACCAAATGACTAGTGGCTGAGAATAGGGAACAGAGAGAGATTCTGGCTGGCTGGCTGCTGATTCTGGCTGTTTTGGGGATCATGTGAAAGGGACCGCGTGGGGTCTGACACTGATTCAGGTATACCTTTGGCAGGAAAAAGCTTGGAGTGCCCAGAGTCCCACCCAGCCAAGGGGTATTCCCAGAACTGACCTTGCTGCAGCTGGCAAGGTGGGCCTTGAGTCCGGATACACTGGAATAGATGGCTTCACAGCACTGCAGGCAGGAGACAGGTGTGGGGGAGGCCCTCCCATGGCTCTATCCAAGGGGGTACCCCACCTGAACCCCAGGGTGCTCTGAGACCTCTTTGGGACAAGTAGAGGAGCCTGACCCCTTAAGTCAAAGAGTTTGGGCAAGGTAGGCATGCAGGGCCTGAAGTTGAAGTCCCCTTTGGTGACATGGTACCTATGTGTGGGTCCTATAGGAGCCCAGAGTCAAAAGTAGGCTGGTCACATTGAAGGTGATCACTTCCCAATAGGACACTCACTGTCTTAGACTCTACCATTGTCTGAAAGGTCACACCTAAGCTCTCTGTCTTAGAGCCCTATCCTCTATTCCCACTACCTACAGCCCCCAGCTCACATCATTGGGACAGTTGACGTGGCCCTTCTCCTTGACTTCATTCTTCCATGCCTCCAGCAGCTGGGGGTTAAGTGTAGGGAGGCCTGGCCGAGTATAGTTGAGCTGCAAAATCAGACACAGTGAGCCTTAGGCTGAGTCACATGCTGATCTGACAACATCTGCTTCTGCAGCGGGCTCATTGCCCCTCCACAGATCAGGTCAGCAGATGGCTAAGGTCACAAGGGAATCAAATGAGGCCCAACCTGGTCATAGACCAAGAGGTTGGGGAACAATTAGGAAATAACCAAGGGCCTAGGTACCTCCCATCCCTTAGGTGGGACACTCACCCGTGCAGTCTCAGGTACAAGGTCGTCCTTCATGCGCCTTTTGGTCCAGTCACGGGCCAGCTCATCCTCTGCAATCTCCTGTAGGTGGAACACTGCAACCTGGGCCGATGTGCGGCGAATGCGACCACTTGGCGTCCGCTCTACACCCAGCAGGTCCTCAGCCTCAGGGTTCTTGTCTGTAGGCTCCTCAGGGGGCTACATGGTAATGACACACAGAAGCCAGCATAAGCCATACAAGGCAGGCATCCAGAGACAAGGAATCAGGTCAGGAGGAGGCATAGGTCACATGTGGGCATTGTAGATGTGGGGACCCAGGATGCATACAAGTATTGGAAGATGTGGATGACACAAGGAAAACAGGGCACTGGGGCACCAGGCTCCCATTCTCCCTTCTAGGACAGGCTCGACTTAGGATCACTAAGGGCAGGCATCATATCTATCAGGCAGCACATGGACACATGAACGCATGCATGACATATAGGCACAATCCTTTACCATACCATAGGCCATGACAGCAAGGACATGGTGGACCACAGGCCACTCACCGGGGCTGTGTGCTCTGAACGCACATGGTAGTCATGGCCAGCCTTGGAGCGGTAAGTCTTGCCACAGTGGGCACAGGGGAAGGAGGGGCTGTCCACCTCACAGGGTGGCTTCCCGCAGCGCCGCTGGTGGTACTGATAACCCATGAGGCTGGAAAAGGCGGCCCCGCAGCCCTGAGGGGTCCGGGTCAGAGGTAAGGTAAGCAGTCATCCAGGCTCCAAGTCCTGAGCCCCACACATACCACACCACTGACCTCTTGGGGGCAACGCAGTCGTCCCATCTGCTTCAGCACCTTTCGAAGTCGCTCTCGCTCCTCCTGTTCACCCCTCTCAGACGCCTCAGCATCAGTGGGCTGGAGACAGAGCAAGCCTCAGACCTGACGCCAGCCAGGACTTGGGGCCACAGTGGTCCAAGGTCAGGAGTACGGGAGCAGAAGTGGGGATGAGAGGTCAGCAGTCAGGTTGAACAGGGAGCTGGGGGCCAGACAACATACCTTGGCACTGTGTTCAGCCATGGTGTGGTAGTTGAGGCCAGCCTTGGACTTGAACTGTTTCCGACAGTGCTGGCACTTGAGTGCTTCCTGTAGCTGTAGACACAGCCTAGCCATGAGAAACCCATCCAGGCCAGGGGCTCCTCCCTCCTAGTGCCTTATGAGGGAAGGAGAAAGCCTTACCTTGTGACATACTTCCATGTGCTTCTTGAGCCCCACGAGGGTCTTCCGGGTAACCACATTGCAGGTGGGGCAGACAGCCTCCCCCCGTTCATGGATGGCTCGCTGCCATTGCTCCTCAGGGCCACCTGTGAGGCAGGGCCAGGCCTGAGGTTTGAAGGGCTCCTAGATGCCCTGGACTCCAGGGGCAGCCCCCATGCCTTTGTTACAGGATCCAGCCCACCAAGGAAACCTGTCCTGGGTCCTGCTAGGTAGCCCCCACCTGGGGCTGGGTGGGGCACAGGAGTTGGTGCCTCCTTGCTGACAGTGACAGGGGTGGCCAGCACCTTCTTCCGTACTTCCTCAGAGCTTGGCCCCTCTTGCTTCTTGGAGCGGTGAACTCGGGCCTTGTCTTCAGCTTTGGCCAGGCCTGTGTACACACACAGAATGGAGAAGATGTATGGATTGAATACTGATACATCCAGTGCCAGAGCTGTCCCTTTGGCTGGGTTCTTACCTTTGAGCCCAAAGGTCCCTGAGATGGACGGCTGCTCCCCTGTAAACTTCTTGGGTGTTTTCTGTTTCCTTCCTAACTCGGGGGAGAGAAAATAAGTGCCAAGAATCTGGTCAAATAACTATCAAGAGATTAGGACCCACCCAGGCCACTGCCCCCAGGACTCTCATCTTACTGTGCTTTGTGCGCTCGGGGTCCTCCTCTGGCTGGGACACTGGGCCTATAGGCGGAAGTGCCTCTTTGCCAATCAAGGGTCTGCTGCCTGGCAGCAAGGAGCTGTCGCTGGGGTCTGCACTCAGCTGGAAGGTCACACTTTGGCCCACGGTAGATGGGCCATACTCGCCATTCTCTGGCCTTGCCTGCTTGGGCAGGATGGGGCAGGTGTCCAGGCTGTCTGTAGCCCTGCAAGGGGCAGGCAAGGTGAGGTCCAAGGAAACTCAGTGGCCCTCACCTCCAGGCACATGCAATAATTTG
The DNA here is from genome assembly GCA_009823505.1 of Rhizomys pruinosus. Classification (NCBI taxonomy): domain Eukaryota; kingdom Metazoa; phylum Chordata; class Mammalia; order Rodentia; family Spalacidae; genus Rhizomys; species Rhizomys pruinosus. The sequence continues at coordinate 384,081 of VZQC01006264.1, read as the reverse complement.
CCACCCCAAATGACTTCCTGTACCTTTTCTTACTGCTGTTCTTGCCTGTAGCACGAGGTGTTCTGTTCTCAGATTTGGTCAGCAGCACCATTTTGCAGGGTGGTGTATGTCTGCTGATGGCAATAGGCCTGTTGACCGACACTGGCTTGCTGACAACAATGGGCCTGTTGACTGGTACTGGTTTGGTGACCGGCACAGGTTTTGTAACTGTCACAAGCTTGGTGACCGGCATGTGTTTGGTGACTGGCACAGGTTTGGTGACTGGGATGGGCTTGGTGACTGGCACAGGCCTAGTGACTGGCATGGGTCTACTGACTGTTACAGGCTTGGTGACCGGCACAGGCCTTGTGACTGGTACAGGTTTGGTGACTGGCACAGGCCTGCTGACTGTGACTGGCTTGCTGATGCCAATGGGCTTGCTGACCCCCACTGGCTTGCCAACAGTAACAGGTTTGCTCACTCCAATGGGTTTGCTGACCCCAACAGGCCTGTTGATGGTGACTGGCCGGCTGACTGGGCCAGGCTTGGGGACAGGCAGGGGATGGTCCATGTGATTCCAAATCCGGTGTTTCTCCAGCTGGGTCTTGGAGGTGAATGCGGCCTCGCAGAAGGGGCAAGGGAAGGCCAGCCTATCTGAGATGGCGCCCTGGGCAGGGAGGGTAGGTGTGGGATGGGGCCCCGGGGGCCTCTGCCCAGACGCACCCCCAGGCCTCCTCTTCCCAGACCCACAGCCCCTTACCCCTTGGCACCGCTGATAATGATACTTGAGCCCGTAGATGCTGGGGAATTCTAGCCAGCACCCTGAGTTTGGACACTTCACCCTTGAGTGTGCCTTGAATTCATCTTTCCACTGGTTCATCAGGGAGAGCTGGGCAGAGGAAAAGGCCACTGCTGACCTATAGCTACCCAGGCTCTGGCAACCCAAGCCCTATTATATTCAAGAGATCCCCCAGGCCTACAGGGCAGAGGAAATGTGAGCTCCTCAACCTCAAGAGTAGACCAAGAACTCAAAGCCATGCTGTAGACATCCTGGGGATGAGCAACATAGCCCACTGACACCTTACAACAATTAGTTGCAAGGGCCCTAGACCTCATGCTGAAACTTGGAGCTGGCACAGGATGTATACAGGACAGGTAAGAGCAGGGGAGGGGCCTCCACCAGCTAAATAGCATGAGCCCCACCCCATCCTTCAGGGAGCTCACAGGAATATCTCGGAGAGCCTGGTTCTCAGCTTTCGGCCTCCCCTTTTTCTTCCCTTCTGTCCTGTCACTTGCTGGGCTTCCTGGGTCAAAGCAGAGTGGGGGCTGACCAGGCACTGTATGTCCACTGTGGGTCACTGGCATCCCTGCAGCACAGGACACAGCAAGGCTCAGTGGTTGCACAGCATCATCAATCCCAGAGGAGCAGCAGGCCCAGACAGAGTCTTGGCTTACCCACACCAATGCCCAGGGGCTATGGATAACCCAGGACAAAAGCCCACACCTTAGCTATGTTCAAGACAGTTTCCACCCCAGGAAGACCCTCAGGATATGCAAGAAGGTAGCCTACTCTGCTACTGGCTATCTGTACCCTGTATAATTGATTTTGGCCCTAGCTTCTCACCCAGCTTCGGTGGGTCCTGTAGCAGGGGAAGTCGGACCTCCTTCCGGTTGCTACTCTTTGCAGGGCTACTTTTGCTGGACCCTTGGAGGCGGCGGCCTCCTCCAACACAGAAGGGGTCAGTCATTTCTGCAGAATAAATGCACAAACCTGTGAGCCCAATAGGACCAACCCAGGACTTTCACTAGGGCTGTCCTGGAGCCTGCCCATAAGAGACCTCTGTCTAGCCAGAAAGGCCTCCTGTATCTATGGAAAAGCAAATGATGGGGGCTTCTAACTCAGGAGAGGGACTGTACAACTGGTACATATAACCCAGATGGGGACGAGCAGTGTGAAAGGGGCTGAGACCCTCACTACCTTTAACACACTCACCACCAACCCCATCTAGAAACACAGTACCAGAGTGTGCTGAGAAGCAGGTGGGAGGCTGTCTCCTGAAGAAGGGCCTTTGCAGGAGGAAGGAAGCTGACAACATCCCTTTTGGGGGAATACTTGACAGAACCAGTGATGGCTGCTGGATCATAGGCAACCATGCCATGATACCTCAGGGCCACATTCACCTCAGGGTCCTGGCCCCTGCCTACCCCTACCAAGCTGGACACCCTTGGAGCCTTCTTTACAGGTACAGAAGACAGCCAAGATCACTTCCCAGCCGCATAAACCCATCTTTCTGGTAGGCAGACTGAAGACCCAGTGGTACTCCATTTTGGTTTCAGTGCCTCCTGAACCACCATACCTGCCTTTCTCAGTCTTGTGAGCACCCCTCCACCCAGATAGAGGCCATTCTCTCAGACCCTGAGCAACTCCCCACTCCCCATTATTCCAGACAGTGTCTAGGTTCCTTGACTAGAACCCCATTTCAGCTAAACAAGTCATGGCCAATGCTGGCAGCAAAGGCCCAGGTTCCATAGCCTGCAGGGCCACTGAACACAGGGCATGCCACTGCCTAAGGTTGGGCCTCCAGGAGCCAGTTCTGCTTGGGGCATCCCACTCTGATAACTGAAGGAGGCTCTGAACACACTCCTGTGAAGGCCTCTCACAGAGACACCCAAAGCCAGAGAGGAAAGTTCAAGCAGATGAGCCCTCTCTTGTCAGTTTCTGATCAACTCACAACAGAGGAGAGGTAGGGGCTGCTATATGCAGAATTAAGGTCAGAGGTCAGGACACTCACTGTCCATTTGCCAAGGGTGATACCCATCCTGTGTCTTGAAAAGCCAGGGTCCAAAATAAACCAAAGTTCTCTGGGTGTACTCCTTTTGCCGTTTCACAAAAAATAGCACAGGCATGAGCTATCCAGTCCCCGGACGACCCTAGCAGCTGGGGGTACAGTGCCTGCTGAACCAGGGTACAGTACATAGAGTTGGAGGCGAAGGCTGGGTCTCTTCCACCAGGGACTCTCCCGGTCTCGCGTGGGACCTCCGGGGGAGGAGACCCTGACACCGACTCCAGCCTGGTCTGACCAGGTGAGCACAGCCGGGACGCGCACCTGGAGGCCCGCGGCTACCCACCTGTCACCTGAGGCCGGACGCTGGCCGAGGCCTGGCCCGGAAGCGCCGACCGCGGGGGGGCGAAGGCAGTGAACCAAAATGGCGACTTTTTCTAGAGAAGGAGGCGGGAGGACGGCGCCGGCGCCGGGCGCGGGGCGCGGCGCGGGTCCGGGCGCAGAGGGGAGACAGGCTGGGCCCAGGGCTTGTGCGGGTCGCCGGGTGGCGCCGGAGCCGCGGCGGTGCGGGCGGGGCCGGCGCTTACCTGCAGCGCCCAACCGGGTGCGGCCAGGCCGGGCCGGGCCGGGGCCGGGGCGCGGGGCGCGGGGCGCGGGGCGCGGGGTCCAGGAGGCGCAGACTGCGCGCCGTGCTGCGCACATGCGCGCTCCTGCCCCTCCCACCTTTGACAGTTTTACTGTGGGGGGGAGGGGGCGAACTCTCGCGGTATTCCCGCGGCTGCTGCGGCGGGGAGGGGGCTGGTGGGGCTCGCTTGGTCTTTGCCGCTGTGGAGACTCATCGCCTCGGTGGGCTGTTCCTCACCGGCCAAGGGGCCAGTCATGAGTGATTTCAGGGGGAGTCGCTTTGTGGACCGTTGGGTAAACTGAGGCACGTCAGAGGCTGGGTCACTACCCCAAGTAGTTGCTTCAGAGAGAGCAACCTAATGTCAGGTTGTACTAGAAGCAGGCCCTGCGAACGAGGCTTACTGGTCCAGGACCTCCATTGCCTCTCTCCAGCTGGTCCTAGCAATCTAGCCATTTGTTAAAACCAGGTTTTGCCGGGATTATTGCCATTCACTTCTCCCATCTTTGTAAACCGGTCCTAGACCAGCCACCAGTACTTGGCTCTCTAACCCAGAGCCTGGGCTGTTAGTGTCAGGTCTGGGGGGGTGGGGTAATGGGGCCCCACCCCATTAATTTACTATTTCCAGAGGACTTGGGAATAAATGAAGCAGAGAGAAATAAGCTCCACCGTTAGCAGAGTGGAGAAGCCAGGCTGACTGGTAAGGAGGTAGAATGCAGAGCCTGGATGGAGCTCCATAGGAGACAGGGATGCTCCAATAAGAGATACCCTCTCACATGTTCACAGCTCCCATCTATCTTCCCAGGGAGGAATTCACCACTCAGGAATAAAAAGAAAGAAACGGGCTTTTATTTTGTGCCCACAATAGTTTTTTTTTTTTTTTTTTTTTTTTTCTTTTTTCTAAAGACAGTCTTGCTATATTACCCAACCTGGCCTGAAGTCATAGACAGATACAGTTCTGCCTTTTTTTCCTTTGTCTCTTTGAGACAGGGCCTCCTTATAGCCCTGGCTGGCCTGGAACTTGCTATGTAGACCAGGCTGGCCTCAAATTCACAGAGATCTGCCTGCCTCTGCCTCCTGAGTGCTGGGAGTAGAGATGTACATCACCATGACTTGTCTAAAATTAAAGTGTTTTTTTGTTTGTTTTGTCTTTTTGAGATAGGTCTCCTGTAACCCCAGCTGTCCTGGAACTCACTATGTAGACCAGGCTGGCTTTGAACTCACAGAGATCCGCCTGCCTCTGCTTCCCAAGTGTTAAGACTATAAAGGCGTGTGCCCCCATGCCTGGCCTAAAACTAAAGGTTTTTTTTAATGCTCCTTTTTACAATTCACAAGCAATTTAGACTTCTTAAATTGGTATAGACTAGTATGAACTAGAAGTTGCTAGTTTCAAAATGAAGTTACATGTGCATCTTCTTCTTTGTGCCCCTCCCTGCCCAGCCATGCCTGCTCTGTTATTTGCAGCAGGTTCTGCTTGGGGCTGGGCAGAGAAGAAAGCAGCAATGTGTTCACCCCTACTTAACAGAACCTTGGTCCTACTTTGCCTGAGGCATACATATAATGCTCTCCTGGAAGCAGAAATAGGGTGTTACCCCCCCCACGCACACACACTATAGAAGGGCCATCAGCAGGTCCTTTCCTGAGAAATATGAGCTAGAGAGGCCAGTAGATACTACCTACCCAAGTGACTCCAGATCAAGAGAAAGGGGAGGGAGTTGCTCTAGGCCAAGAATAATAAAATAATAATAATAATGCCCTTCTCTCTTGCCATTCCACCTGGGTGTGGAACAGCAAAATGCTGGTGGGGGTCAGTGAGCATTGCAAGGCACATCCAAAGTTGTCAGCTTTCCTTGTGTAAATCTTGGTGTTCTTGAGTGGGATGTACCAATGTTATAGGTTGGTATCTAAGTGACCATGTGTCTAGTGGTATTCATGTGTGGATATCACAGTGTCATAGCTTATATGCATCTCCTGTTCTAGGTGAGATTGATGCTTCCCTATATCCAGGTTGTTAGATCAGGGTATCTAGATTTTAGTATATGTATGTCCAGACCTGTGGCATGTCCATGTGTAAATGTGTGTCAGGATTTGAGAATGTTTTCTGTGTCTAGGCATCAAGATATTCAGCAATATAGTGGGCTTATTGTATATCATGGGTATGTTATGTCTTGTGTGTTTATGTTAGTGGGTGATTGTATATTAATATGAGTATTTGGATAATTACATCTGCACATATGGGGATGTTGTTATATATCTTTGTAAGTATTGTGTCTGGCCAAATATGCAAGTGTTTGTGTGTTCAGGCATGTCTGGTTGTTGAGATGTCACTGTATCTGTGGCTTATGCCTCTGTGTTCCTATCTGTATGTCTGTGTGCTGTGTCTCAGAGTGTGCGTGCCATGTATGTCAGGCATGGCCCTGTGCAGGAAAATTCACTGAATAGCGAGTCCCAACAGATGACCATGTTAAATCCCTGAACCTGTAATGGAAATATTATTTGCAAAAAAGAGAGTTTGTAGATATGATTGAAGCTTGGAGATCCACATGGATTAAATTCAAAGAAGAAATCTGAGTACCAAAAGACAGTGTTTACAGTGATGTGGCTTTGAGCCTAGGAATATCAGACAGCCAGTAGTGGGTGGAAGAGATAACACAGGATTCCTCTATACTCCTAGAGGACAGATTTATTTCTGTCTCTGTGCTGGTGATCCAAACCTGGGTCTGGGTCACTCACCATGCCCAGTATAACTGAGCTATACCGAAAGACCATGAATCAGTTTTCTATTGTGGGAATCCAGTGTTTGTTACAGTAGCTCTAGGGAGCCTCACTCCATGTGTCTGGGATATTGTTTCAAGTGTGTCACGGGTGTTGTGTCTACCACTGAGGTGCCATCAACAGTGCCTCAGACTGAGGCTTTGTATTCTCTCTGGGGTCCTGGAGTTAACAGGTTGCTCTTCCAGATGCAACACCACCGCCCCCTAGTGGTTTCTTCTGCAGGCATTGTGCAGATACCCCACCTCCTCAGAGACCCAAAACTAAGGGCACTTGAAAACCAGATTTATTTCTGATTTTTTTTTTTCCATCAGAATATAAAAAGGTGACTGAAAACCAAGGAAGACAGGACAGGAGCATAGAGTGGACAAGACAGAGAAGAGAGAAAGGGGGCAAAGATGGGCTGTCACAGGTGGGTGGGGACACTAGAGGCAGGCAGACACAAGGGGGACCCAAGATGGGAATTGCCAGGCCAGTTGTCCAAATTCCATTTGGGAATTTAATGAGCAACCTCAAGTTCTAAGGCTAGCTCTGGGCACACAGAGGGGACTGGAGGCTAAGCCTCGACTGTCCCTGAGATTTTCAGAGTCCCTGGGGAAGTTAGGAGAAGGCAGAGGAGTGAGAGTGGGCTGCCAGGGCCAACCTCACTGACCCTCTGCCTGGCAGCACCAGTTCCCAACCACTTAGGGAGGGGTTGTTCAGGTGTCTGGTGGCATATATGGAAGAAACAGCCCTATATTAGTCTCTCCTGTGAATCCAGGTTTTCTTGGGAAAGTCACAGAGGAATATATACACACACAATTGTTTCTCCAAGGTGGTCTCTAAGAGCCAGTGAATAGGGAAGATGCTTAAAAGCAAGCCTTTCCCAATGATAAGGCTGAGCGCATTATCTAGTGGGCTGTGTATGGAATCTCCTAGACAGTGCTGGAGTCTGTGTTATGCCACATTTTGTTTTTGGATTTGGGCACCCTGAGCCTTCTCAACTGAAGTTCTCAGGAATGGATAGGTTATGTTTCATAATTACTGAGTGAAGCACTTGGCACAATGCTACCTTGGCTGATGATCATCACTGTGGATAATGGGTTGGGCCTGCTGGGCTCTGGAGGGCTAGTGGAGGATTATACCTGAAAGGAAACCAAGGCAGCTTGTCCCACTATGTGGTTAACCTGGGGGTGCCTGGGGAGGATACAGAACTGGATGGCTTAAGGGGAAGATTCATGACTCACGGGATAGGGGATGGTCAAATGGTAGAGGGAACATAAATAAATGGACTCCCTGGGAGTCTGGGATCATTTGAACCCCACTCTGGCTCCAGGAAGCTGCCCTGTTTGCTGCCAGCAGCACCAGGGGGGCAACCTGGGCTTGGGTCCCAGAAGGAGGGGCTACAAGTAGGCAAGACCCACAAACCCAGCCCCAGAGCAGAGTCTGGAGTGCCCAGTCAGAGGCTTCTGGAGGTGGTGGTCCTGCCCCTGCCTATTCACTGGGCTAAGTTTAGTCACTAGGGCATTCTGTAGGATCCAAAGGGGCTGTAGGGCCAGCTCTGCCTCATCCTTTGCCGTGGGCTCTGGTCACAGTGTTGGGGTCTGGGGTCCAAGTCTGGGCAGCAGCTAGGACATGTTTCCGAAGGAAGCTGTGGGATGGATGGGAGTGAGGGAAGGTTGGATCTCTGCCACACTCCAAGACTGTCCTTACTGCGTATTAGCAGCCTCCCCCAACCCTGTGGTCAAACCATTCACCCTGTACCTTCACCCCATTCCCCTCCCCCTATCTGTGGTACTCTAGGCCCCTACTACTGACCTTGGCTAAGCAGCTGCAGGCTCCGCCCCTCTTCCCGCACCTGTAGGCGGAGCACCTGCTGTAGCACTTCCTGCCTCTGGGCCTCCTGCGTCAACCCCATCCGCTGCAGCTTCTCTGCATTCAGCCTAAGCAAAGCCCTGCCTGGGGAGAGGGAAGAAGGAAGGTCCAATAAGGTAAGCAGAGACAAGGCAGATGGAGACACATAGTGTCTCTCAAGATTAAAAAAAAAGAAAAGCAGAGATCAGGAAGGTAGAACAGAGATTCAAGGATTCTTGGAAGGAGAAAGGCAGACAAAAAAACAGAAGACAGAGGGTAATCAGAGAAGTGTCACATGAAGACAGAAGAGAGCAAAGAGACTGGGAGAGGCAGAGAGACACAGACAGGAAAAACAAAGGGAGGCTGACTCAGGAGGACAAGGAGGACATAACTACAGACAAGGCTGGGTAAGGTGGAAGCTCTCTTGAGTACCCTGGCCCTCCCTGCCTCATCACCCAGCATACCAGTAATGGCATGCTGGGAGAAGGCCTCAACGTAGACGAGGTAGTTGTGGGGACAGTGCTTCTTGAGCCACTTGCAGACGTCCTGCTGGCTCCACAAGACCACGGGCCTTGTCAGGCCACCCAGTGAGGGACTTGTGTGGTACAAGCCATAGTGATCAGAATATAGCCGGGCCTGTAGGTAGGGAAAGGATGGTCAGTAGAATGAAGATGATAGAGCAGGGTGGGCAGGGGCTGAGGTCAGGTGGGTAGGAAGGCACCTGGGGAGTCTCTGAGCCAGGCTGTTGTAGGAGCTTTATTGGCCTGCTGCTGGATGCCCTCTGGCTTCGAGAATCATGCCATGTGAGGCTGGTTCCTGGTGTCCGAGGCAGGTGGCAGGGGATGTTCTCAGCTGATACCGTGTGCTCCAGCAGCGTCCGGCAGAAACTGAAGTGAGCAGTGGCTGTATGCAGGAGTGCCTAGTCAGAGTAGTCAGGGGCAGGCTCCCTACCCTGTGAGCCCTGTACCCCCTGACAAGTACATCTTCCCTCCCCACTAATGAGGGGGAAATACTTCTCCAAGGGAGAAGTCCCTGAGGCAGAAGAAAATGTGCAAGAGTTGTCTTGAGGATCTCTCCCCCTAAAATGGACTGGACATGCTTTTCCTCCTACACAAACTTACAGCCCACATGTCCCCATAGCCAGGCCAGGGGAGCTATCTCCAGGAATGTCCTGACTTCCTTTATTCCTGTCTTGGGCTGGCACACAAGCCTCCCATATGCCATGTAGGACCAGGGTGTACATACACAGAATATGTCTTTAAGAAAACAGACTGGCTCCATTTTTCAGTAGCTTCTCTGTGGTGAGAAGGTCCAGCTTACATTTCATCTGCTGCCACTGTGCAAAATGCTTAGTTGCAACAGGCACACCTAGTGTTTGAAGCCAGGCCCCTACCCTGCTGTAGTCACTAACTGATTCACTGACATAAAGTTTAGACTCAGTAAGCTGACAACAGGGACTTGCCAGACACATGTTGGATTTCCTTCCTGTGTGGTCTCTGCAGGGGCTACACCAGGACATCATGTGTGAATAAGGGTGCCCATTGGGCATGGACTGTTAGGACATATGTCCTGGGAACCTTCTCCCTCCAATTAGTTACACTTGTTACATATTTTTATTTATCTTTTTTCTTTTTTTTTTTTCCTTCTTTTGGTATTTTTGAGGCAGGGTCTCCCTTTTAGTACCAGCTGTCCTGGAGCTCGCTCTGTAGACCAGGCTGGCCTTGAACTCACAGAGATCCACCCACCTCTACCTCCGGAGTGCTGGGATTAAAGGTGCGAGCCACCACGCCCGGCTTGTTACATGTTTTAAGGTCATTTCTGGAATTACTACTGACATGAGTCTGGGGAGGGCCAACATCTCCTAAGGCTTGTCCAGGTCTTGGTGCACAGAAAGCACCTATAACATTATGAACGAAAAAACAACTTTAATGTGGTGCCTCCTAATGAACAGAAGGTGGGCTTAAGAAGAGTGTAGTCTGCCCTCCCTGTGGCGCCTGTCCTAAAACTAATCCTAAGAGAGCAACTTCCAAGGAGGACAGGCATTGTCTGCCTTGGGCTTCAAAGGGCTTCAAAGGGCCTAACCTGGGCTAAGGCAGGAACTCACCTCTAGGAGAACCAGTCTAACGCCTTAGCTGAAGCCCCACCTGCCAGGGCCAGCTGGGCTCCGCCTATTTCCTCCCTGCACTGGGGTAGGGGTCTGTTGTTCCCAACATCAATGGCAGAATTCTAGATAGAAATAGGGTGGCAGGACGCGGGGGTGGGGTGGGGGAGGGAGGAATGCCCATTAGGACCATGTCTTACCCCCACCCCAACTGTCAGGGCTTGGGGAAGGTTGTCTCTGCCCGAAGGCAAGGGTGACCCTAGCGTAGTGTCCGCTTGGTGACAGAAGTGGACGCCAATCATTCCCACCTCAAGCCAAAGGCATGCTGATCCCCAAGGCCTGAGACTGGCCGCCGCCCTTTCAGCCCCAAATGCCGGACAAAGGCCTTTGGACTCAGATTAAGACATCCCCCGAGGTTGCTGCCGCTGGAAGCCCGCTGAGTCTAGCCTCGGTGCTTCTTGGTCCCCGGCACCCCCTCTCCCCTGCCCTTGATATTCCTGAGCCCCAGTCCATCCCTGCTCACCGTCCACATCCGGGCGCTCCCCGAAGCCTGTACGCACAGCCCCGGCGCGGACTCGCGGGGGGCTCAGCTTTGACCTCAGTTCAGTGAACATGGAGCCCGCGGGTACGCGGCTTGCGCACACGCCCCTCACGGAGCGCAGGGCGGCCAGTGCGGTCAGCGGGCAACGCGCACCGCGTCCCCACCCCGCCCGAGCCGGCCCCGCGCCCAGACGGATCTCAGTGGCCGGCGAGTCTGCGCCGCAAAGCACCTGCCGCCGAGCCCTAGGCGCCGGGCGCGCTCCGGGAGCTCCGAGGTGTGTCGGCGGCGCGCCGGGCTGCGTGTGCGGAGGGTGTCTGCCAGGGAAAAAGGCATGGGTGCGCACCTGGGCACAGGTCCGCGGACCATTCTCTGTACTCTGGCTGGAGGGGTCTTTGGAGTGGGTAAGCGAGGAACTGGCGTGGTGGTGATGGTGCTTAAATACACCTGGGGCCTTGTAGCTTCCAGGGTCCCGCTAAACAGCTGGATTGACCCCTCCCAAACACCTATGTGCCTTATCTTGTGAAAGTACTTGCTCCCAGAGACGCCAGTTGATTCTTGTCTACTGGCCGGCCATTCCGCAGTGAACTCCAGGGCGACATTCCCCCCTTCTGTGGAGTCTCTGAATCAGGTTCAGTTCCCAAAGGCTCAGTGTTCACAAACCCAACCCTGTTCCTCCACAAAAACCTGTCTGGGGGACCAGGACTAGGTGTTTGCGTCAGGATTCCTGGGAGAGACGTAAGGCACCAAAGGCTAGTTGCCGGGTCTAGCATAAGGAAGGGTAAGGCCAGGCCGCAGCAATCAGTCGTTTTTTCCTGCTCTGTTCAAGAGCCTGGTGCTTTCCCGAGGTGAGGGTGGGACCGACGAGTCTTGAAGGAGCTGCAAACAGATATGCAGAAGAATTGAAATGAGTACAGTGGTGTGTCCACCCAAGCCACCGAGCACACGGGAGTCCCAGTTTGTGACGCCGGCCCCCACACTGTGGAGTGCTACATTCACTTGTTCTTGGCCCTGCAGGAGCCAGGGATGGTGTAGGCATGATGGGGACTGACTGTGGCCCGAGAAGGGCCCGGGACTTTGGCGCTTGCGCGCGCACGGCAGCGGTTTGCACCTGATGCACGCACTGTCCGACAGCTCAACAGCCTGTAATTTCCGCAAAGCCAGATAGATCGGAAGTGGCCAGGCTGGCTGAACAAGACTTCTGAGGCTGGGTGGGCTCATCGCCAGGCCTTGACATTTGCCGGAGCGCTCAGGAACAGGCCTGCTGAGCTCGGGCTGCTCTTGACTGCTGGCGGAGCACCAGGGCCAGTAACCCCAGTGCCAACCTGTACGCGCCTGCGCTTGCCCCCCAGCAGCCGCAGCCGGAAGCGCTTCACACAACCGAGTCTTTGACTTCCTCTCGAGATTCTGGATAGGCGGGGCTTCTCGCGACCTCACGCTCTGCTTCCGGGGCACAGGTGACGCCAGGGCTGCGTTTTTTCCAGCCGGGTACCGAGGAGGCCTGTACTTGCTTCCTGCCTGGTATTTGCTTCCCTGCCCGTCTGTGCTTCTGCCAACGCCGCCGCCATGAACAAGAAGAAGAAGCCGTTCCTGGGCATGCCGGCACCGCTCGGCTACGTACCAGGGCTGGGCCGGGGGTGAGACGGGGGCGGGGGTTGTCCCTGAGCGGGGGTGGGGGGTTGGGGGGGCGGGTGTCCCGGGATGCAGCTCGGTCTGGATCGAGATAAGAACTAAAGCAGTTTAGCGTCCACTGCTATGTAGTCCGAAGGACACTAAACAGTCCTGCCTTAGTGCCTGCGGGACCCGGAGGGCTTTGAGGTCAGAACAAGCGGGTCCGTAAGGCTTGACTGCAACTAGAAGATGTGGCTCCGGGTTTAACTACGCAGGGGTCTGAGCCACCAGTGTTTGGGTGTCTGAAGTAAGGACTGTAAGCAGGTTGACTGTGAGGAGCTGATGAATCCCTGATGTGTAGTAGGAGTGTGTCACTCATCTCTTGCCTTAAGCATCCCTTCCCACTAGGACATTTGGCCCATAGACCACATGTTCAAATTCTGGGGTAGGGAGTGCCCATGCCTTCTACTCAGATGATGTAAGGTGGTGGGTAAATGAATAATACTTATCCTGCTTCTTTATGCACTTGATTAGGGAAACATAGGTCTCTCTTTGCAGTGGTATTAAAAACTGGGGGATATACACCACCTGATTATGTAAATAAGCACACAAAGAACATAATTCTAGGGACATTCAGAGGAGTGTAGTATTTTAGCCAGGTTTCCAAGGAGAGATGATTTGGAGGTGTTAGCTATGGGAGTAGTAAAGGAAAAAGTGGAATTTGGAGTCGACAGGTAAAAAAGGCAAATAGAGGGTTGGTGAGAGGGTTCAGTGGTAAAGGTTCTTTCTGCAAAGCCTGACAACCTGAGTTCAGTCTCCAGAACCCACATGGTAGAAGGAGAGAACTGATTTCCCCAAATTGTCTTCACCTCCAAATGGGCACTGTGGTACATGTGCGTGCTCTCTCTTTCTCTCTCTCTCCCTTAATAAATAAATACTTAAAAGTTTTAAAAGTACACACCTTTAATACCAGCAGTTGGGAGGCAGAGACAGGCAGATCTTTGTGAGTTCAAGGCCAGCCTGGGCTACATAGTAAGTTCCAGGACATCTGGGGGTACAGGAAGACCCTATCTCAAAAAGATTTTAAAAAGTTTTAAAAGCCAAGTGGAGTTGGGCATGGTGATTAAAGCACATGTATTTTTTTTGTTTTTTGTCTTTTCAAGACAGGGTTTCCCTGTAGCCCCAGCTGTCCTGGAACACACTCTGTAGACCAGGCTGTCCTTGAATTCTCAAAGATCCGTCTGCCTCTGCCTCCTGAGTGCTAGGATTAAAGGCGTGCGCCACCACGCCTGGCTCTGAGCTACATTTTGAGAAGAATCACTTGGCAAAGCAAGGGTTAAAGTAGGGGAAGGTTGGAGGTAGAGATGACTTGGATTTCTAGCTGTGGTAGGAGTGGTGGTCTCGGAAGGGAGATTTGTCAGTAGTATTTAGGGGTAGATAGGATGGAGAAAATCTCAAAGGGAGGCAAAGCTGATGTTGTGGTACCTGTGGTGGAACTACTGTTAACAGCTGCTGTGTGGGTAAAGGAGGAAACTTAGTCTGGGTCTGGTTGAAAGTGGGAGAGTCATGCTCAACAGACAGTTGGAAATTCGAGGCTGGGACTTGAGAGGAGGGAGTTCTGAAGGCCCGGACACTGATGTGGAGGAGAAATAGAGACACCTTGGGATGAAGAGAAATTGCCCATGACCTACTTGGGGTAGGTCAAAAGGTTCAGCAATTAAAGAAGACTAAATAGTGTATGAGTATGCAGTTCATTGCATTTAGAATCACTGTAGATTCCCAGGAGTGTGAGAAGAGATGTCCCTAAATGATGATCAAGGGAGAGTAAAGAGCCTGGGTGTGCTCTTAATTCCAGCACATGAGAGGTAGAGTCAGGCAGATCTCTATGAGTTTGAAGCCAGTGTGGTCTACATAGCAAATTCCAAGGCAACGAGGGCTACATAGTGAGACCCTATCTCAAAAACAAAACAAGAAAAAAAGGGGTTCAAGGTCACCCAAATAATGATGTCTCTGGGTTTCCCCCAGTGCAACTGGCTTCACCACCCGGTCAGACATTGGGCCTGCCCGGGATGCAAATGATCCTGTGGATGATCGCCATGCTCCACCAGGCAAGAGGACTGTGGGGGATCAGATGAAGAAAAATCAGGCTGCTGATGATGATGATGAGGATCTGAATGATACCAACTATGATGAGGTGACTTTTTTTTTTTTTCTTGTCTTTGCTGGCCTTGAACTCACAGAGATCCACCTGCCTCTGCCTCCCAAGTGCTGGGATTAAAGGCGTGCGCCACCACGCCCAGCATGAGGTGACTTTTTAAAAAATAGTTTTTGATTTACTTAAAAATTTTTTTTCACTTTATTTTTTAAAGTTATGTATATGAGTGTTATGCCTGCATAAATGTATATAAGTGCATCCCTGTTATGCATTGCCCATGGAGAACAGAAGAGGGCATCCTGATCCCCTGGAACTGGAGTTAAGGATGGTTGTTAGCCGCCATGTGGATTTTTGGGATTTGAACTTGGGTCTTCTATAAGAACAGCCAGTGTTCTTAATTACTTAGTCTTCTCTCCAGCCCTAAAAAAAATTTGTTGTAGAATATCTTTTATTTATTCTTTGACAGTTCCATACGTTTATATGGTATATATTGATCCTCAACTCCCTCCTCCCAGTCTCCCTGTAGACCTCCCCAGCACTTCTCCCTTACATCTTCATGGTCCACTCCCCTTTTTAAAAAAAAACCCACTGAGTTCAGTTAGTGCTACCTGCTGGAACACTGACTGATATTGTTAGCTTGATCTTGTTCAAGTAATGTTGTGTGCAGAAAACAGCATTTCACAGCACCCCTTCCAACCTTTAGCTCTTGCATTCTTTCTGTCCCCTCTTCTGTGATAGCCCCTGAGTTTTGGAGGTGGGGGAAGCATATAGATATTCCATTTAAGACTGAGCACTCGGGGCTGGAGAGATGGCCTAGTGGTTAAGAGCGCCGACCGGCTCTTACAGAGGACCCGGGTTCAATCCCCAGCACCCACATGGCGGCTGAAAACCGTCTTAACTCCAGTTCCAGGGGAATCAGACACCCTCTTCTGACCTCCACGGCATTGCACGACACGGGTGCACAAATGTACATGCAGACAGTACATTCATACACATACAAAAATAAATGAAATTAAAAAAAAAGACTGAGCACTCAGTCATTTATTCTCAGCACTTTGACTGGTTAAGAGGCTGTGTGTTAACTGTTGCCTACTGCAGCAAAAAGCTTTTTTTGGTCAAGGTTGAGAGCAGCCATAATCTGTGGGTATAAACCATAAATAATAGAAGGCAGTTTGACAGCATATCATTTAGCAAAGCAACAGGAATAGGTTTCTCCTTTGGGCCTGTGACCTCCCAAGCCATGGACATTTGACTAGGTTTACAGTACCAGGCATGAATTTCTTCTGGGAGTAGCTACATAACCTCATGCCACTATTGCACCCATGGGCATACCTTGCCTTGCACCTGCAAATACCAACCTTGGTATTTTATTTTTTATTTAAAAAAAAAAAATTTTTTTATTATTATTTATCTTTGTGTATGAATGTACTGTCTGCATGCAGGTCTGTGCACCCGTGTCGTGCAATGCCGCGGAGGTCAGAAGAGGGTCTCGGATTCCCCTGGAACTGGAGTTCTCCTGGAATTGGAGTTACAGACGGTTCTTAGCCGCCATGTGGGTGCTGGGGATCGAACCCGGGTCCTCTGCAAGAGCGTCGGTGCTCTTAACCGCTAGGCTATCTCTCCAGTCCCAACCAACCTTGGTATTTTAGCATGCAGCATTCACCATTGGGTAATACCATTGTTGACTTTTCTCCTTCATCAGTGTATATAGAATCTTCTGGCATTGTGAAAGCTAGCCAGCAGGGAGAAAGTTTCCAGGTCAGTTCCAGCTTGATTTCTCTGTGTCCTGCAATCAAAATATGTTGTATTTTCAGCAATAGGGTCTTATTTCTCAGTCAATATCTTGACCATTGAGAAAGGTTGGTGGGAGGGTCCTCCTCAGGTCCTCCTCAGGATCACCACACTTCCATTATTAAAGTTCAGACCAGATTAGAATGGAACTCCAGACCAGGAATATCAGAACTTACTTCCTAGGAAGACCAGAAGGACTCAATCCTGAAAAGGTCATGCAGTGGTCATTCTGGGACTTTCCAGACCTGGTATGAGAGACATGGGGCCCCGGAACATCCAGGGGGTGCCTCCACTGTTATAATTCACCAAACCAGGGAGATCTGGAGCGAGGCTGAATTCCTTGAGTGAGGCACAGAGGAAGGCCACATAGTGATGGTTGAATTAATAGCTCATTTAGTAGCTGGCAGTTGTGGGGTTGAGGGTGTAATGCCTAGAACTCTTGACCCCAAGGAGAGGCAAAGTTTCTAAGTTTTGGTTAGGGAAAACAAGTTTCTCAGAATTGCAGAAATAATGAACTTCCTGGAGCTGCAGGTATAACTGGGTGAGAGGATGTTCTGCCTGACTAGTTGAAAATTTCCCAGGATTGTAGAAACAGTTTACTTACTCCATGGGACCATTCTGCCTGGCTGGCTGGCTGGAGTTAGAGCAGGGGAAGCGGCTGGGCAGAAACAGGTTGAACAAAAGTCAGCTAGAATAAAATAGAGTCAGTTTTGCCATTTCATTACCATCTAGTTATGGTGAACAACCAAGAGCTAGGGGAATAGCCTGTGTTCTAGGGCCTCCTTGACTCATTGGGAGGTAACCCATGCCTGGTACTGAAGTTTTCATTTAATGAACCTTGTCTTCTGAGGGAAGCATTGTCTCCATGCAGGATACCTGTGTTCAAACTCCATTTTATTTTATTTTATTTTATTTTATTTTATTTTACTTTTATTTTATTTTAATTTTTTTTATTTTTTTTTTTTGTCTTTTCGAGACAGGGTCTCCCTGTAGCCCCAGCTGTCCTGGAACTCACTCTGTAGACCAGGCTGGCCTTGAACTCACAAAGATCC
>VZQC01006264.1:273748-356018 GCA_009823505.1 Rhizomys pruinosus | reverse complement strand
TTTTTTTATTATTTATTTATTTTTGTATGTGTATGAATGTACTGTTTGCATGCAGGTCTGTGCACCCGTGTCGTGCAATGCCGCGGAGGTCAGAAGAGGGTCTCGGATTCCCCTGGAACTGGAGTTCTCCTGGAATTGGAGTTACAGACGGTTCTTAGCCGCCATGTGGATGCTGGGGATCGAACCCGGGTCCTCTGCGAGAGCAGTCAGTGGTCTTAACCACTAGGCTATCTCTCCAGCCTCTAAACTCCCATCTTAAGACTGCTTTAATTTGTATTGTATAGATTTTGGTATGTTGTGTTTTCATTTTTGAGTCTAGGAATTTTTCATTTCCTTCTTGATTTCTTCAAGGACCCATTCTTCATTCAGTGGTGTGTTAAGCTTTCTCTTTCTGCTGATTTAGTTTTTGTTGTTGTTTTGTTTTTGGTTTTGGGTTTTTTTTTTTTTTTGTATGTGTATGAATGTACTGTCTGCATGTAGGTTTGTGCACCTGTGTCATGCAATGCCGCGGAGGTGAGAAGAGGGTGTCAGATTCCCCTGGAACTGGAGTTAAAGACGGTTCTCAGCCGCCATGTGGGTGCTGGAGATCGAACCTGGGTCCTCTGCAGGAGCAATCAGTGCTCTTAACCGCTAGGCCATCTCTCCAGCCCCCCCCCTTTTTTTTTAATTTTATTTATTTTTGTATGTGTATGAATGTACTATCTGCATGTAGGTTTGTGCACCTGTGTCGTGCAATGCCTCGGAAGTCAGAAGAGGGTGTCAGATTCCCCTGGAACTGGAGTTAAAGACGGTTCTCAGCTGCCATGTGGGTGCTGGGGATCGAACCCTGATCGTCTGCAAGAGCAGTCGGTGCTAGGCCATCTCTCCAGCCCTGTTTTTTGGTCTTTTAAAGACTCAGTCTCCCCGTACCCCCAAATGGCCTGGAACTCTCTATGAAGACCAGGCTGGCTTTAACTCACAAAAATCTGCATTCTTCTGCTTCTCTAGTACTGGGATTAAAGGTATGGGCCACCACACCCAGCATTGGAAAGTCTTATTTCATTGTGATTAGATGGAGTGAATACAATGAATTAACTTCTCCTGTATATTTTTTGAAACTTCCTTTGTGCCCTAATAAGGTCTACTTCAGAGAACATTCCATAGGCTCTTCAGAAAAATATGTATTCTACAGTGTTTAGATGGAGTGTTCTGTAAATAACTGTTAGATCTATGTCATTTAATTTGAATATTTCTCTGTTGAGACCTACAGTTGGTAAGATGAGTATTGAAGTCACCCACTGCTATTGTGCTAGGGTTAATCTATGGCTTTACATTTAGTGGTGTTTGTTTTATGAAATTGGGTGCACCTGTATTCAGAGCATATCTGTTAAAAATCATAATGTCCTCTTGATGAATTGTTCCCTTAATCGCTATGAAGTGACTATCATATCTTTTTTCCCTAGTTTTGTTTTGAAGTCTGTTTTGTGAGATATTAGAACACCAACACCTGCTTGTTTCCTGGGTCCATTTCCTTAGAACACCTTTTTCTCTTCTTTCACCCTGAGGTAGTATCTGTCTTTTGTGTTAAGGTGTGGGGGTTGGTTATTTTTGTTTGTTTGTTTGTTTTTGTTTTTGTTTTTGTCTTTTTGAGACAGGGTCTCCCTATAGCCCAGCTGGCCTGGAACTCACTATGTAGACCAGGCTGGTCTTGAACTCAGAGATCCACCTGCCTCTGCATCCAAGTGCTGGGATTCAAGGCGTGTGCCACTAGGCACCAGGTGTGTTTCTATTTTTTTATGTTCTGAGTGTTTTTGCCTTCTGTATATATATATATACAATTGATGCATATATATATATATATATGCATCAATTGTATTCAGTGTCTGCAGAGATCAGAAGAGGGCGACAGAAGTATGATTCCAGGCACCTGAACCTGGTGCTCTGTAAGAACAAGTGCTCTTGCCAGGAGTGGTGGCACACACCTTTAATCCCAGCACTTGGGAGGCAGAGGTAGGCGGATCTCTCTGAATTCAAGGCCAGCCTGGTCTACATAAAGAGTTCCAGGCCAGCAGGGGGTACAGGGACATCCTGTCTCAAAAAGGCCAAAAAAAGATTTATTTTACTTTTAATTGTGTGTATGTGTTTGTGTGTGTGTATATGTATGCACACATGTGCGGGTGTCTATAGAGGCCAGAGGCATCAGTTCCCTGAAGTTACTGGTGGTTGTGGGCCATCTGATAGGGGTGTTGGAAATTAAACTTGGCTCGACTTTGGGTTCCTTTGAGCCTAAATATAGGAATTGCCTAGATCAGGGTGGTCTGTTGGGCATGTCTGGCAGGAATTGTCTTGATTTTTAATTGAAGTGGTAAGACCAACTCTATTGGTGGGTGGCACCATTTCATGGGCGAGACCTTGAATTATACAAGAGTGAAGAAAGTGAGCTTAGCAGAAGGCAAGCAAATTAAGGATGCATTCTCTAGCGATGTGACTAGCTGTCTCCAGTTTCTGCCTCTTTGATTTCCTGTAGTGAACTGTTATAACCTGGAATTCTAAGTCAAATTTTCTCCCTAAATTGCTTTTTGGTTTGGGTATTTTATCAGAGCAACAGAAATTAAGGTGCCTAGTTTCTCTTGGCTGGCATAGCTACCCTGTCTTTTATGTCCATGGTACTTATACTGACCAGTTGCTATATAGAGTAGCCCTCATTTTGGGTTTGTCTAACGAATAACTGGATATGCTTTCTGTGTTGGTGGGAAAGCTGACCTTTTTTAATGTGCTGTTTGGTTCTTAGTTTAATGGCTATGCTGGGAGCCTCTTCTCAAGTGGGCCCTATGAAAAAGATGATGAGGAAGCAGATGCTATTTATGCAGCTTTGGATAAAAGGATGGATGAAAGAAGAAAAGAAAGAAGGTAAGTTATTTCATATTGTGCTTATTCAACTTCAAAAAAAAGTTTTGTCCCACCTAACTTGGGGCTGGGAGAAAAGTTAAATAGCCTGGAAAAAAAAAATAGTGGGCCTGGAGTGATGGCTCAGCAGTTAAGAGCACCGACTGCTCTTTCAGAGGACCCGATTCGATTCCCAGCACCCACATGACTGCTAAGAACTGTCTTTGACTCCAGTTCCAGGGGAATCTGACGCCCTCTTCTGACCTCTGTGACATTGCCTGACGGGGTGCACCAACCTACATGCAGACAGTACACTCATACACATAATAATAGCCAGGCGGGGTGACGCACACCTTTAATCCTAGCACTTGGGAGGCAGAGGCAGGCAGATCTTTGTGAGTTCAAGGCCAGCCTAGTCTACAGAGTGACAGCTGGGGCTACAGGGAGACCCTGTCTCGAAAAGACCAAAAAAAAAAAAAAAAAAAAGTCTGTGTATCTACTTACCTTGGAGGATACTTAGGCCTTGGTCTGTGGCAGCTATGGTTGGGTAAATGCTGGGCATTTGTCCTCAGGGCCTCAGGAGAGCTTAAGAAGTCGAAAGTCAGGGCTGGAGAGATGGCTCAGTGGTTAAGAGCACCGACTGCTTGCAGAGGACCCGGGTTCAATCCCCAGCACCCACATGGCAGCTAATAACTGTCTTTAACTCCAGTTCCAGGGGAATCTGATGCCCTCTTCTGACCTCTGTGGCATTGCACACTCATACACATTAAAAAAAAAAAAAATTAAAAAAAAGAGAAGTCCCAAATCTCTTTTCTGAAACCAGCAGAATTTGGAGGTTGTTTGTTTTTGATCAGGGTTACCTTTCTTTTTTTTTTTTTTTTTTAAATTTTATTTATTTCTGTATGTGTATGAATGTACTGTCTGCATGCAAGTCTGTGCACCCGTGTCGTGCAGTGCTGCGGAGGTCAGAAGATGGTCTCGGATTCCCCTGGAACTGGAGTTCTCCTGGAATTGGAGTTTCAGACGGTTCTCGGCCGCCATGTGGGTGCTGGGGATCGAACCCGGGTCCTCTGAAAGAGCGGTCGGCGCTCTTAACCACTAGGCTATCTCTCCAGCCCCAGGGTTACCTTTCTTTATTATTTTATGCGTATGAGTGTACTGTCTGCATGCAAGTAGGTGCACCCATGTTGTGCAATGCTGTCAGAAAAGGGTGTCAGATTACCCTGGAACTGGAGTTAAAGATGCTTCTTAGCCGTCACGTGGGTGCTAGGAATCAAACCCGGGTCCTCTGTAAGAGCAGTTGGCGCTCTTAACCACTGAGCCATCTCTCCAGCCCCTGGATTACCGTTCTTATTTTGGGGGAGGTGCAGAAGATGAAACCTGGGACCCTCCTACCTTGTGGGTACTAGTATAGGAATGCAGGCACTCAACTACTGAATTGTATCTCCATCCTCCCCACCATCCTATTTTTATCTTATTTTATTTTATTTTAAATTAATTTTTTTTTTTTTTGAGACAAGGTCTCTCTTTAGTCCCATCTGGCCTGGAGCTCACTATGTAGACCAGGCTGGCTCTGAACTCACAGAGATTGGCCTGCCTTTGCCTCCTGAGTGCTGGGATTAAAGGCATGTGCTACCATGCCTGGCTCCATCCCTGTTTTGGTTATTTTATTTGTTTGGATTTTGGTTGGTTCTTGGGCCTCAGATATCTTAGGCAAATTCTCTACCCCTGAGCTATATCCCCAGTCCTCTTTTTCTTTATTTTTTGTTTATTTTTTCCTTTTTGGTTTTTCATATGGTTTTTATTATATAGCCCAGGCTGGTCTTGAACTCATGGCAGTCCTCTTGCTTCAGCCTCTTGCATGTCAGGATTATAGGCATGTACTACCATGCCTCCCCTTAAAAAATGATTTATTTTTTATTTATATGTTATATGCGTTTGTGCCACATGTATACAGAGGCCAGAAAAGGTTTGGGTCCTCTGGAAGAGCATTATATATTCCTTTTTTTTTGGTCTTTTTTTGAGACAGGGTCTCCCTGTAGCCCCGGCTGTCCTAGAACTTGCTATGTAGACCAAGCTGGCCTTGAACTCACAGGAATCTGCCTGCCTCTGCCTCCTGAGTGCTGGGATTAAAGGTGTGCACTACCATGCCCAACAAAAAGAAATCTCTTGGTATGAGTTCAAGGCCAGCCTGGTCTACATCGTGAGTTCCAGGCCAGCTAGGGCTACAGGAAGACCATGTCTCAAAAAGACCACAAAAACAAATTTTTAAAAATTATTATTATATGCATGGATGTGGATGTGTGCATGGTGTATATGTGTATAGGTCAGAGGACAACTTTGTCAGTTCTCTCCTACCTTTAGATGGGTCCTAGGGATTGAATTTAAGTTGTCAGCCTTATGCTACCATCACCTTTACCCAATGACCCATTTCTCTGGCCCATAAGTATTTAATTTTTATGATAGTATGAAAATGATACATGTATGGTGGAAATCATAGTTTGAATTTTGACCTTTTCCAGAGCTAGTGATACCTTAAGATAGTTTCTTGAGATGTTGGACAGTGATAGTGAGCTGTAGCTCCTGGTCAGTGAATGAAAGAAAGGAACTGACACTACAGAGTCTAGTTGTTCTAATTTGCTTCTCCGTTGCTGTGACAGAACACTCTGACCGAAACCAACTTGGGGAGGAAAGGATATATTTGCCTTTCATCTCCCAGGGCACAGTTCATCACTGAGGGAGTCCAAGGTAGGAACTCAGGGCAGGAATCTGGAGGCCATGGAGCAACACTGTTAACTGGCTTGTTCCCCTGGCCCATGCTCAGTCTGCTTTCTTTTTTGGGGGGGAGGTCCTTTTTCGAGATAGGATCCCCCTGTAGTCCCAGATGTCCTGGAACTTGCTTTGTAGACCAGGCTGGCCTTGAACTCACAGAGATCCACCTGCCTCTGCCTCCCAAGTGCTGGGATATGTCTGCTTTCTTATATAGTACAGAACCACCTACCCAAGAGTGACAACTATGGAGTTGGCTGGGCCCTCCCATATCACTGAACAAATCAGGACAATGCTCCACAGACATGGCCAGAGGCCAGTCCAATGAAGGAAATTCCCTAGTTGAGGCTCCCTCTATCCAGGTGTATCAAGTTGACAGTAAAGCTATCCAGCATGGTAGTGCTGATTAGATGTGATAACATTCAGTTAGGGGAGTAAAATGCATTTTCAATTTAGAATATATTTTTTTGCCTCATAATGGGTTTATTTGGATATTATAACTTGAGGTACATCTGTATATCAAAGTAAGGTAAATTTATTGAATTTTGGCCTGTTTTTATTTGATAAATAATTGAACTGTTAAATATGTGAATGTATGAATGTATCTTTTTTTGTCTTTTCAAGACAGGGTCTCCCTGTAGCCCCAGCTGTCCTGGAACTCACTCTATAGACCAGGCTGGCCTTGAACTCACAAAGATCTGCCTGCCTCTGCCTCCCGAGGGTTAGGATTAAAGGCGTGCGCCACCACGCCCAGCGTGAATGTATCTTTAGTAATCTTAAAATATATTGAGTTAGCTGCTAGGTGCATGGAATTATTCATTCTAGTGATTTAATTAAAACACAATAAACTAGTTTTGTTTTGCAATGGGTACCCAGTATTTCTGATTAGGCATACATTTTATTTCCTAGAGAGCAAAGGGAGAAAGAAGAAATTGAGAAATACCGAATGGAACGTCCCAAAATCCAGCAGCAATTTTCAGATCTTAAGGTAAGTCGAGAGGCTGTGTGCATGTTCTCAGGTCCTCACCTAAGCCATGGAAAGCCAAACTGCTCTGGCGTAGTGCTGTGAGCCCTTACGAACCTTCTCTTTACTTTTTATTTCAGAAGGGTCATTGCTTAGAAGAGGTTTGTGTTTAAGTATATTTAATCATCTGTTACATAAGTTAGAAAAATAAAACAAGCTGGACTTGGTGGCGCACGCCTTTAATCCTAGCACTTGGGAGGCAGAGGCAGGCAGATCTTTGTGAGTTCAAAGCCAGCCTGGTCTACAGAGCGAGTTCCAGGACCAGTTGGGGCTACAAGGAGACCGTCTCGAAAAGACAAAAAAAAAAAAAAAGAAAGAAAAAGAAAACCTTCTACCTCTACTGTTAAAAAATAGTACAGATAAACTTATTTTCTTTAGTTTAATTCCATTTAGGCATAGGGTTTTCTAAACTGCCTATTGGACTTTGACCTAATAATTTATATTGTACTAAAATAATGCAGATGAGCCGGTCGTGGTGGTGCATGCCTTTAATCCTAGCACTTGGGAGGCAGAGGCAGGCGGATCTTTGAGAGTTCAAGGTCAGCCTGGTCTACAGAGTGAGTTCCAGGACAGCTGGAACTACAGGGAGACCCTGTCTCGAAAAAGACCAAAAAAAAAAAAAAAAATTAAAATAAAATAATGCAGATGCATTGAACTGATTTCTTTTGTGTGTGTGTGTTGTTTTGTTTTGTTTTTTTGAGACAGGCTCCCTATAGCCTCAGCTGACCTGGAACTCACTCTGTAGATCAGGTTGGCCTTGAACTCACAGAGATCTGCCTGCCTGTGCCTCCCAAGTGCTAGGATTAAAAGCATGCGCCACCATGCCCAGCCGTGAATTGATTTAAGTAAATTGGGAAACCATGTTTTGTACCAGTCCTTTCTACAGCATGATAGCCACAAGGCTGGGGGGCTGGCAAACATGGGAAGTCTCACAGATGATTTACATTTGGGGTCTGGATGTTTCCAGAGGAAGTTGGCAGAGGTCACAGAAGAGGAGTGGCTGAGCATCCCAGAGGTTGGCGATGCCAGAAACAAACGTCAGCGGAATCCACGATATGAGAAGCTGACCCCTGTTCCTGACAGTTTCTTTGCCAAACATTTACAGACTGGGGAGAATCACACTTCTGTGGACCCCCGACAGACTGTGAGTATCTGAACAGAGGCAAATGGAGCTCCTTTGGTCTTGACAAGGGCATGCTAAGAAGGATGGCTGTTGAGGCTGTGCTGTGGCAGAGTCATGCCTGTTGGTTCATAGGGTTGGAGTAGGGTGTTCAGAGGAGGTGAGGATCTTCAGCATGACAGTGATTTATCCCTCTCCCAGCAATTTGGAGGTCTGAACACACCCTATCCAGGTGGGCTAAACACTCCATACCCAGGAGGAATGACACCAGGATTGATGACACCTGGCACAGGGGAGTTGGACATGAGGAAGATTGGCCAAGCAAGGAACACCCTGATGGACATGAGGCTTAGTCAGGTGAGTTTGTCATGCATATTTTCTTACAGATGGTATTGAAAAATCGAACAAACAGACAAAAAAAAACAGAAAAATAACAACTAAGTGGTAGGGATGTAGCTCAATGGTAGATCTCATTCCCCTAGTGTGTACAAGGCCCTGGGTTTGATCTCTACCACAAGGACAAAACACTCAACAAACTAAAAACTGAAATACACAAAGTTTATGTTTTGTTATTAAAAGGTATTCTGGGGGGCTGGAGAGATGGCCTAGCGGTTAAGAGCGCCGACTGCTCTTACAGAGGACCCAGGTTCGATCCCCAGCACCCACATGGCGGCCGAGAACCATAGGAAACTCCAATTCTAGGAGAACTCCAGTTCCAGGGGAATCTGACACCCTCTTCTGAACTCCGCGGCATTGCACGACACGGGTGCACAAACCTGCATGCAGACAGTACATTCATACACATACAGAAATAAATAAAAAAAAAATGTTAAAAAAAAAAGGTATTCTAGGCCGGGCGTGGTGGTGCACGCCTTTAATCCTAGCACTTGGGAGGCAGAGGCAGGCGGATCTTTGTGAGTTCAAGGCCAGCCTGGTCTACACAGTGAGTTCCAGGCCAGCTGGGGCTACAGGGAGACCCTGTCTCGAAAAGACCAAAAAAAAAAAGAAAATTTCAAGTTCAAGGCCTACATGGCTACAGAGAAACTATGAAAAAGAATACCTATGGGTCACATAGAGGTTAGAGGCTTCAGTTGGGCCAGTGGGCTAATGGAGCAACTGCCAACTTGAAGCAAATTCAAAGGACAGAGGAGAGGAGCAACTATCCCCAAGCACCTAGAAAGAGAAATTAATAAAAGCATATCTGCAGAAGTAGTAACCTAGACCAAAAATGTAAATGGTTAACAAGGTGAAAGGAAACAACACACATCTCTCAACTATAACCTTAAATATTAATGGACTTGGGGCTGGAGAGATGGCCTAGCGGTTAAGAGCGCCGACCGCTCTTACAGAGGACCCGGGTTCGATCCCCAGCACCCACATGGCGGCCGAGAACCGTCTGAAACTCCAATTCCAGGAGAACTCCAGTTCCAGGGGAATCCGAGACCCACTTCTGACCTCCGCGGCGTTGCACGACACGGGTGCACAAACTTGCATGCAGACAGTACATTCATACACATACAGAAATAAATAATTAATTAATTAAAAAAATATTAATGGACTAGGGGCTAGCAGTTAAGAGTGCCAACTGCTCTTGCAGAGGACCTGGGTTCGATCCCCAGCACCCACATGGCAACTGAGAACTGTCTGTAACTATACTTCCTGGTGAACTCCAGTTCCAGGGGAATCTGATGCCCTCTTCTGACCTTTGCGGCATTGCACGACACGGGGTGCACAAACCTACATGCAGACAGTACATTCATACATATAAAATAAATAAATAAATATTTAAAAAAATATTAATGGACTAAACTCCCCAATCAAAAGACATAGACTGGGAGAATAGATTAGGAACCCATCTCACCCTTAAGGATAGGCACCAACTAAGGTGAAAGGATGGAAAAAAATATTCTAAGCAATTGGTACCAAAAAGCAGGCAGGAATTGCTATTTTAATATCAGACAAAATAGACTTCAAAGTAAAAGTAATCAGAAGAGACAAAGAGGGCCATTACATCCTTATTAAAGGAACAGTTATGAAGATTTCCCAATCATGAATATATATGCATCAAACTGTGGTGCACTGAACTTTATAGGCACAGTTCTCCAGGACCTCAAGGCACAGATTAATCCCAATACATTTATAATAGAGGACTTCAATACCCCAAAGAGCCCTTTGGACAGTTCAGTTGGACAAAGAATAAACAGAGAGACATCTGAACTGAAAATACAATACATCAAATAGACCTCACAGACATCTACCAAATATTCCACCCAAACGCCAGAGAATACCCTTCTACTCAGTACCCCACGGAACATTTTCCAAAATTGACACATACTGGGACACAGAAAAAAACCTCAACAAATACACAAAGATTGAAATCATTTTGGGGTGGGGTGGGGGGAAGGGAAAGGGAAATATGCCTGAACTGAATTGGAAAATGATGTGAAATACACAAAGCATCAATTAAAAAAAAAAAAGATTGAAATCATTTCATGTATTTTATCACACCACAGCACAATAAAGTTCAATATCAACACCAGGATAAGCCCTACTATCTACAAAAACATATGAAGATTAAACAATACACTCCTGAATAATGAATGGGTCAAGGGAAAAATAAAGAAATAAAAGCATTCTTGGTACTAAAAGAAAATGAGAACATAACACAACCAAACCTATGGGATACTTGAGAAGCAGTCCTAAGAGGGAAATTTAGGGCTGGAGAGATGGCTTAGCGGTTTAGAGCGCCAACTGCTCTTGCAGAGGACCTGGGTTCGATCTCCAACACCCACATGGCGGCTGAGAACTGTCTTTAACTCCAATTCCAAGAGAATCTGACACTCTCTTCTGACCTCCGTGGCATTGCATGACACGGGTGCACAAACCTACATGCAGACAATACATTCATACACATAAAAAATAAATTAAGGGCTGGAGAGATGGCCTAGCGGTTAAGAGCGCCGACCGCTCTTACAGAGGACCCGGGTTCGATCCCCAGCACCCACATGGCGGCCGAAAGCCGTCTGAAACTCCAATTCCAGGAGAACTCCAGTTCCAGGGGAATCCGAGACCCTCTTCTGACCTCCGCGGCATTGCGCGACACGGGTACACAAACCTGCATGCAGACAGTACATTGATACACATACCGAAATAAATAAAATAAAATAAAAAAAATTAAAAAAAAAAAATAAATTAAAAAAAAAGGGGGAAGTTTATAGCCCAGGGTGCCCACATTAGAAAAAAAAAAAAAAAACAAGCTGGGCATGGTGGCGCACACCTTTAATTCCAGCACTTGGGAGGCAGAGGCAAGTGGATCTTTGTGAGTTCAAGGCCAGCCTGGTTTACAGAGTGAGTTCCAGGACAGCTGGGGCTACAGGGAGACCCTGTCTCAAAAAGACCAAAAAAAAAAAACAAAACAAAAACCAAGAGCCAGGCATCGTGGCCCATGCCTTTAATCCTAGCATTCGGGAGGCAGAGGTAGGCGGATCTTTGTGAGTTCAAGTCCAGCCTGGTCTATAGAACAAGTTCCAGGACAGCTGGGGCTACAGGGAGACCCTGTCTTGAAAACTCCAAAAAAACAAAACAGAGCACACAAATAAATGTTCTAACACTGCAGCTAAAAATATTTGACAGACAATCAGAAATGAACTTCACACCCAACAGACAGGAAGAAATAACAAAAATCAGAGCTGAAATCAATGAAATAGAAACAAAACAATACAAAAAAAAAAAACGAATCCAAAAGTTGGTTCTTTGAAAGAATAAACAGGATAGACAGACCTCTAGCCCAGTTAACCAAAATAAAGAGCAACTCCAAATCAATAGAATTCATGATGAAAGGGGAAATATCACAACAATGAAAAGATCTAGGCAATCATGGGAATATTTCAAAGGCCTATACTCTACTAAATTTGAAAACCTAAGAGAAATGGATGAATATCTGAAATTCCTGGGACTCAACAAAGCTTAACCAAGAAGAGATTGACAGCTTAAACAGACCCATAATATATGAAGAAATTTGAAAATGTATTAAGAAACCTCCCAACTAAAAAAAGCCTAGGCCAAGATGATTTCACAGCAGAATTTTATAAAACATTTAAAGAGGACTTACAACCATTATTACTCAAACTGTTCAGAAGGGTACAAGCAGAGGGAAATTTCCCAAATTCCTTCTATGATGCCAGCATCACTCTAATATGAAAACCAGGCAAAGATATAACCAAAAAAGTGAACTGTTGACCCATCTCATTAATGAACCATAGATGCAAAAATTCTCAACAAAATACTCACAAACCGCATACAGACCCACATCAAAAAGATCATCCATTGTAACCAAGTTGGATTCATACCAGAGATGGCAGGGATAGTTCAACATATGAAAATCAGTAAATATCATAAAGCACATAAATGGACTGAAAGACAAAAACCACAGAATCATCTCAATTGACACAGAAAAAGCCTTCAATTGGAAAATGATGTATGAAATACACAAAGCATCAATAAAAAAAAAAAAAGAAAGAAAAAGCCTTCGACAAAATCCAACATCCCTTCATGCTTAAAGTGCTAGAGGGAATTGGACTGGAGGGATCATTCCTCAGTGTAATCAAGAAACCCACACACATCATACTCAATGGAGAAGCATTCTCCTTAAAGGTAGGAATTCAGCAACGCTGCCTGTCACCACTCCTCTTCAATATAGTGCTTGAAACATTTGGTAGGGCAAAAGGCAAGAAAGGGAAATTAAAGGAGTACTAATTGGAAAAAAGGAAGTCAAGCTATCCTTNTTGGTCTTTTTTTCAAGACAGGGTCTCCCTGTAGCCCCAGCTGTCCTGTTGGCCTTGAACTCACAAAGATCCGCCTGCCTCTGCCTCCCATGCTAGGACTAAAGGCGTGTGCCACCACGCCCAGCCAAGCTATCCCTTTTTGCAGACTATATGATAGTTTACCTAAGGGATGCTAAAAACTCCACCAGAAAACTCCTAGAAATGATCAAGAGTTTCAGTAAAGTGGCAGGATACAAAATTAACCTAGAAAAAATCAGTAGCCTTTCTTTACACCAACAACAAGCACCTGAAGAAGGAATACAAGGAGACCTTCCCACTCAAAATAGCCTCAAAAACAATAAAATACCAAGGAACAAACCTAACCAAAGACACTTAAGATCTCTTCAACAACAACAAAAAAATTTCAATGTAAACTTCTTAGAGATTCTTTGCTTATACAACAAAAAATTTAAACCCCTGAAGGAGATTGAATAAGACATCAGAAGATGGAAAGAACTCCCACGTTCATGGATTAGAAAAATTAATATAGTAAAAATGTCCATTCTACCCAAATTAATATACAGATTCAATTAAAATCCTCAAGAGTTTCTTCACAGGCTTGGGGAAAAAAAATCCTTAATTTCATATCGAAAAACAAAAGACCCCAAATAGCCAAAGCAAGCCTGAACAGAAAGAGCAATACAGGGGGGATCTCTGTACCAGACTTCAAACTATACTACAGGGCTATAGTCATAAAAACAGCATGGTACTGATACAAAAACAGACCTGTAGACCAATGGAACAAAACTGAAGATCCAGCCTGGTGTAATGGTGCACGCCTTTAATTCCAGCACTCCAGAGGCAGAGGCAGGTGGATCTCTGAGTTAAGGCCAGCCTGGTCTACAGCCAGCCTGGTCTACAGAGCGAGCTCCAGGACAGCTGGAACTTAAGGGAGACCCTGTCTCAAAAATACCAAAAAAGCTCCCCCAAAACCTGAAGATCCAAACTTGAGCACATACAATTTCAGCTACCTCATATTTGACAAAGTGGCCAAGAAGACTCAATGGAGGAAAGATAGCATCTTCAGCAAATGATGTTGGCAAAACTGGATCACCACTTGTAGAAGAATAAAATTAAACCCCTGCCTCTCTCCCTGTACAAAATCAACTCCAAATGGATCAAAGACCCCAAATATGAAACCCGAAACTCTGAAGGTGATAGAAGAAAACGTTGGCACCAACCTACAAGACATACGGTTAGGAAAAGACTTTCTAAATCAGACAGCAGCTGTGCAGGAAATAAGTAAGGTCAACAATTGACTTTAATGGGACTTTATTAAACTCAAAAGCTTCTGTACAGTTAAAAGAAACAATCAGGGAAGTGAAGAGAAAACCCACAGAGTGGGAGGAAACCTTCACCACTGATACATCTGACAGAGCATTAACTTCCAGAATATATAAACTACTCAAAAAAACAGAAGAAAGAAAACAAATGACTCAAAAGATGGAGTAAAGAGCTGAACAGAGACTTTACAAGTGAGGAATTAGAGATGGCTAAGAAGCATCTTTTTCTTTGCAGTTCTTAGCCTCAGCCTTTAACAGCTGTGCTATCCCCACAGCCCAAACATCTTAAAAGGTGTTCAACATCCTAAATAAGGAAATGCAAATTAAAACCACTTTAAGATATGATCTCATTCCGATAAGACTGGCTAAGATCAAAAAAACAAATGATACCAAATGCTGGAGAGGTTGTGGGGAAAGGGGAACACTCATCCACTGCTGGTGGGAATGTAAACTCGTACAACCACTATGGAAAGCACTGTGGAGAACTCTTAAAAGACTCAAAATAAGCTTACCACTTGATCCAGTCATACCACTTCTGGGTATATATACCCACAAGACTCATCCTACTGCAGAGATACATGCACAGCCATGTTTATTGCAGCTCTGTTCACAATATGGAAGAGCTGGAACCAACCCAAGTGCCCCTCAACTGACCAGTGGATAGAGAAAATGGGTACATCTACAGAAAATGTACTCCGTCTACAATGGAGTTCTATGTAGCAGTAAAGAAAGATGACATCTGGGGCTGGAGAGATGGCCTAGCGGATAAGAGCGCTGACTGCTCTTGCAGAGGACCCGGGTTCGATCCCCAGCACCCACATGGCAGCTGAAAACCATCTTTGACTCCAGTTCCAGGGGAATCCGACACCCTCTTCTGACCTCCGCGGCATTGCATGACACGGGTGCACCAACCTACATGCATACAGTACATTCATACACATACAAAAATAAATAAAAAAAAAAAGAAAGATGACATCATGAAATTTGGAGGTAAATGGATGGAACTAGAAGATATTATGCTAAGTGTAGTAACAGTCTCAGAAAAACAAAGGAAGAATGGTATCCCTCATTTGTGGACGCTAACACCAAGTAACTAGTTGTAAGGCAAACTGATTAATGTTATATTCATCTTTACCTGAAAGCAACTGTGCTCTTACAATGTGAATCCCTTAACAGGTTCTAGAATTAACCTACCATTTGTTTTCAGACTGAAATTTTGTTATATGGGTAGAAGATATGTATGCATATTTTAGAGTAATATAAACTCAGAAGGGAAAAATGTGAATCCTGAAATATGATTTGGAAATAACATAGTTTGTTTTCAGATGACATAAGTTTAGTATACGTGAGACATACATATATATATATATATATATGCATATGTTGAAGCGATACAAGTTGGAGGGAATAACAACAACAAAAGAACTGGGACAAAAACCGACTGAAACAGTGAAGTTCTCCCTAAAACAATAATCCTCTGCTTTGAAAAAACTTTGGAAAGACTCAGAAAAAGATGAAAAGAAAAAAAGAAAAAGAATACCTACAAATTTGTTTATAATGAAATTTTTTGTTTGTTTGTTTGTTTTGGTCTTTTGAGACAGCTCTGGCTGTCCTGGAACTCACTCTGTAGACCAGGCTGGACTTGAACTCACAGAGATCAGCCTGCCTCTGCCTCCTGAGTGCTAGCTAGGATTAAAGGCGTGTGCCACCACACCCAGCTAAATTAAATGTTTTAAAACAATAAGTAATTGTAATGTCAGATAACCCAGAAAAATGGGAAAAAATATGCATATGAAAACCAGGTGACTAGTAATATGTATAATTTCCCATTTGTATTTGAAAGAAAATATATACATTTAGAAATGTCTATGGTGGGCGTGTTGGCACATGCCTTTAATCCCAGTATTCAGAGGCAGAGGCTGGTGGATCTCTGTGAGTTCAAGGCCAGCCTGGTCTACATAGTGAGCTTCAGGCCAGCTGGGACTAAAGGGAGACCCCATCTCAAAAAGACCAAAAAAAAAAAAGGAAAGAAAAAAATTAGAAATGTATATATATCCAGGGTTTCATGGAACAGAGCTCATCAGCAGGTCTCCAGGTGGGATGCCAAGGGGAACTTCTTGCAATTTCCTGTTGTTCTGTTGCTAGCCTCACACTTGAAACTCCTGCTTTACCCTCCCAAGTGCTGAGATTGCAGTATTACAGCCAGCTATAATTTTTTTGTTGTTGTTTTGTTTTTTTGGTCTTTTTGAGACAGGGTCTCCCTGTAGCCCCAGCTGTCCTGGAACTCACTCTGTAGACCAGGCTGGCCTTGAACTCACAAAGATCTGCCTGCCTCTGCCTCCCAAGTGCTAGGATTAAAGGTGTGCACCACCACGCCTGGCCTGTTTTTACGACAAATTTTGTACATATCTAAATGGAGAGATAGCTGTTCCCTTGCTTTGTTTTGATGTTCAGATACTTGTTTTTTTAATTTGTTTTGTGGGCCTGAGGCTTGAGCCCAGGTACTCTGGAACATTTGGCAAGTGGTCTGTTACTGAATCTTAATCCGTTTTATTCAGTTTGAGAATTTCCCCCTTGAGGGGGTGTCTTTTTGAGACCCAGAGACCCCTAGCCTGCCGTGGAATAATTGTGAAGCTGCTGAACTAATGTAAGACCAGGCTGGCCTGATTCTCAGAGATCCACCTGCCTCTGCACCTCATACCCCACACCACGAGCCAGTGGTGGGATTAATGGCATGCACCACCATGCCTGGCTTCAAGGCAGTGAAAGTGTTTTTTGCATGTTTTGAAACAAGGTCTCATGCAGCTCTTTAACGTGTTCTTGAACTCACTGGGCAGTGGAGGCTGGCCTTGAACTCCTGATTCTCCTGCCTCTTGAATGTTTAGATTACAGGTGTCTTATAACCATGCTCAGCTATTTTATTTTTTATATATGTATCCATGCATGTACATGTTTGCATATTTGTATGGGGTTAATGTGTATTTGGGTGTGCATGTGGAGGCCAAAAGATAACTTTGGGTGTCATTCTGAGAAATGCTATGTGCTTCCTTTTGAGACAGGAATTGTCTCAAAATTATCATTGACTTGAAGCTCACCATTTAGGCTACACTGGCTGGGCAGCCCCAGGGATCCTCCTTTCTCTGCCTACCTATTGCTGGGATTATAAGTCTGCCACCACATCTGGCATTTTTACATGGGTTCTAGATCTTAAGTCTTCATGTTTGCAAGGCAAACAATGGAACATCTCCTAGCCTCTTTTTTTTTTTTTTTTTTTTTAAAATAGTGCCTCTAAAAGAAATGAGCTCTGTTAGGCAAGTACTCTACCACTAAGCCAAATTCCCAACCCCTTTTACTGTATTTTTTTTGAAAATTTATATTACTAGCCGGTGTTGGTGGCCACATGCCTTTAATCCAGCACTTGGTAGCAGAGGGCAGGTGGACTATTTGTGAGTTCAGGCCAGCCTGGTCCGAACAGATGTGAGTTCCAGGATCAGCTGGGGCTATAGGAGACCCTGTCTCGAAAAGACCGAAAAAAAAAAAAAAAAAAAAGAAAGAAAATTTATAATTACTTAAATATTTATAAAATCCAATGTAGTTCCTGTTCAGTGCTGTGACAAAACAACTCTGACCAATTACCAAATTGGAGAGAGGAAAGGGATATTTTCCTACATCCCGAGTCACAGTCATCACCTGGGAGCCCAAGGTAGGAATTCAGGGAAAATACCTGGAGGCAGGAGCTAAAGCACAGACCATGAAGAATGCTGCTTATTGACTTGCTCCTCTGGGCCATGCTTAACCTGCTTTATTATATGGTACAGAGCCACCTGACCAGGGGTGGCACTGTCCACAGTGGGCTGGGCCCTCCCACATCACTGACAATCAAGAAAATACTCCACAGACATGGCCACTTGCCAGTCCAATGGAAGCAGTTCCCCAGTAAAGCTATCCAGCATACCACAATAACTATTTATTTATTTATATGTGTTTTATTGATTTAATTTATTATTTATTTATGGAATTAGTTTTTTGTTTTTTGAGACAGAGTCTCACGTTAAAGCTCAAGCTTGGCATGGAACTCAGAGATCAGCCTACTTCTGCCCACCCCTTCCTCCCCTATTCCCAAGTGCTGGGATTAAAAGGCCTTTTGAGAATATGCCCAGCTTAACCTTGATGTTTTTTATTTTTTTTTTTTTTTTTTTTTTGACATCTCCCTTTAGTCCGTGCTAACTGGAACTCTTAGAACCAGGTTGGCCTCATGAAT
The DNA here is from genome assembly GCA_009823505.1 of Rhizomys pruinosus. NCBI lineage: Eukaryota > Metazoa > Chordata > Mammalia > Rodentia > Spalacidae > Rhizomys > Rhizomys pruinosus. The sequence continues at coordinate 337,873 of VZQC01006264.1, read as the reverse complement.
CACAGAGATCTCCTGCCTCTGCCTCCTGAGTGCTGGAGTTAAAGGCCTGCTCCACTACTCGTTGCCGCTGGGGTTTTTTTTTTGTTGTTTTTTACCATGTATATGTCTACTTTACTTTGGAAGTTGGAGAATAGTTTATGTGAAGCATGATTTAATTTGTGTGTGTGTGTGTGTGTGTGTGTGTGTGTGTGTATGTGGTATTAGAAATGGAACACAAGACTATGTTAAGAAAGCATTCTATGACTGAGCTGCATCCCTAGCATTCCACCCCCTACCCTGTCTCATCCCTTTGTTTTGTTCTTTTGAGTCAGGATCTCCCTTTTAGTCCTAGGTGGCCTGGAGCTCACTATGTAGACCAGGCTGACCTTGAACTCACAGAGATCTGCCTGTCTCTGCTGGGATCAAAGGTGTACACCACCTTGCCCAGCTGATCCCTTTTTTTAAGGGACAGTATTTTGCTTTGTAGCTGGAACTGGCCTTGAATTTCTTTTGTAACCCAGGTTGATCTCAAAAACTCTTGAACCGGCCTTGGTCCTCCATCTTTCTTTTTTTTTTTTTTTGTTTTAAGTTTTTTAATTTATTCTTGTATGGGTAAATGAATTACTGTCTGCATGTAGGTTGGTGCACCCGTGGCGTGCAGTGCCTGAGGGTCAGAAAGAAGGGGTGTTGGATTCCCCCTGGAACTGGAGTTTGGAACTGGAGTCAAAGATTGTGCTCAGCTGCCATGTGGGTGACTTGGAGATCAAACCCCGGGTTCTCTGCAAGAAGCAGTTGGTGCTCTTAAAGACTTAAGCAATCTGTCCAGCCCCATCTCCGTCTTTCTTGTGCTGGGATCACAGTTGTGTGATACCAGGCCTGGTTCTGAAGATTTAATTTTTTTTTTTTTTTTGTTTTTTGGCTCTTTTCGAGACAGGGTCTCCCTGTAGCCCCAGCTGTCCTGGAACTCACTCTGTAGACCAGGCTGGCCTTGAACTCACAAAAATCCACCTGCCTCTGCCTCCCAAGTGCTAGGATTAAAGGTGTGCGCCACCACGCCAGCCATAGATACCATTTCTTATCTAGCATGCTCTGTTCACGAGCTTGAAGGAGTAGCATAGCCTATCATCTTAAAAGTTACTGAAGCATGCGCACTGTGTTCTTCAGCCACCTTTGGCTACAGACCAAGCGCCATTTCTCTTTAGCCTGCCACTTCAGGCATTCTTTGACTCCCACAGACCAGGCTGGCCTTGAACTCACAGAGATCCACCCGCCTCTACCTCCCGAGTGCTGGGATTAAAGGCACTCGCCACCATGCCTGACTCCAACTGCTTTCTTATACAATACAGGACTACCTGCCCAGGGGTGGCACCACCAACAGTGGGCTGCACTGTCCCACATCACTCAGCAATCAAGAAAATGCCCCACAAACTTGGCCACAGACCAGTCTAATGGAAGCAGTTTGACAATTGAGCTCCCTCAACCCAGGTGTGTTAAGTTGACACTAAAGCTATCCAGCACATAGGCTGTGTTTTAAATTCACAAACTTCTACGTGGTACATTTAAGTCAGCATTTTTGTAGTATCTTTGAAGTAGATTTTGGGGAGGGTGGTTCTTTTTGAGGTGGGGTCTCCCTGTAGCCCCAGCTGGCCTGGAACTCACAGCAATCCACCTGCCTCTGCCTCTCGAGGGATTAAAGGAGTGTACCACCATGCCTGAAATTGAAGTGGAATTTTTGTTGCATATCACGTTGATTTCCTCAAGTCCAATCCTGGGCCTCCTTGATGATACCTCTGGAACCATGCATTGAGGGATTCTCTTTGTCACCTCTGCCTGTCCAAGATACATGCTCCCTTTCTGAACCCAGCAGGCCTCCATCCAGTTAATGTTTTTATTGTGGTGCAGTTGAGTACCCCTTTCCAGATCCTCGTCTCTGAGTGTCTGTGAAATACCTCTGTTGGGGCAGTTTGTTTAGCCTTATCTTTAATATCATTGTTACTTTGTTGTCTGAGGTTGTTTTTCTATTGCACAATTGTAATGGAATTAATATATTCTTGTAAGAACATTTGAGAAACAATTAATGTTTCTCTGTTTCTTTCTCTATTTTCTTTTTTGTGGTACTAAGGATGGAACCTAGGGCCTTGAGCATGCTGTGCAGGTATTCTACTCCTGAGCTACATCTTCAGCTAAGAGTAGTTTTTAAAAAAGTCTTGGCGAGTGGATCTTTGTGAGTTCAAGGCAGGTGGATCTTTGTGAGCTCAAGGCCAGCCTGGTCTACAGAGTAAGTTCCAGGACAGCTGGGACTACAGGGAGACCCTGTCTTGAAAAGACAAAAAAAAAAAAAAAAAAAAGTCTTGGCGGGCCTGGCGTGGTGGCGCACGCCTTAAATCCTAGTACTTGGGAGGCAGAGGCAGGCAATCTTTGTGAGTTCAAGGCCACCTGGTCTAACCGAGCGAGTTCCAGGAAAGCTGGGACTATAGGGGGCCCTGTCTCAAAAAAGAACAAAAAAGAAAAAAAAAAAAACTTAAGCCAGGGCCTAGAGAGAGGGCTCAGTTGATTAAGAGCACTAGCTGTCCTTGCAGAGGACCTGGTTTGGTTCCCCCAGCATGGACCTGGTACCCACAACTGTCCTCTAACTCTAGTTCCAGTGAAATGATTTTCTCTTATAGCCTCTATGGGCATTGCACACATGTAGTGCGTTATATACATGCAGAGACAAATACTCAGACACATAAAAAATATATAAAAAATTGTGCTATGTAATTTCAGTTAAAATTTATTAGCATAGTTTTATGTATTTTAATTTAACCTTTAAAAAAATAGGTAAAAGAAGTAAATTCAAGGATTAAGCACGCTAGGCAAACAAGTTTTCTACTGAGCTTTACCTTTTTTTTTTTTTATTGTGTGTGTGTGTGTGTCTGAGACAGGGTCTTAACTGTGTTTACTGAGACTGGCCTCAAAACTTTGGGGCTCAAGCCATCATCCTGCCTTAGCCTTCCAAGTGCTGAGCCTACAGACGTATAACATCATTCTTAACTTACTTTTGGCGGTGTTTTTTGGTTTTGTTTTTTGTTTTTTTTTCTTTTGTCTCTTTTTAGACAGGGTTTTCTTGTAGCCCCAAGCTGGCCTATGGAACTCACTGTGTAGACCAGGCTGGCCTTGAATTCACAGTGATCCACCTCCTGCCTCCTGAGTGCGGAGATTAAAGGTGTGAACCAACACACCCGGCATTTTAACCTTTGTTGTTTTGTGTTGTGTCTTTATGACAGGGCTTTCTTGTAGCCCCAGCTGGCCTGGAACTCACTGTGGGAGACCAGCTGGCCTTGAACTCAACGAGATCCCCCCGCCTCTGCTGGATTAAAGGCATGTGCTACCATGCCTGGCGATTTTTTAGCAGTATCTTTATTGATGTAAGTACATTCCCACTATTATGCAACTATTGCCACCATCCAGTTCAAAAACTCTTTTTTGAGTCTGAAACTGAAATTTTTCTCCATTAAATACTTAACAGTCCAACCTCTACCCCCAGTCCTTGGTAACCCCCATTCTACTTCCTCTCTATAATTTTGATGGACTCCTAGTAGGTACTGCCCATAAGTGGACAATATAATATGTTTCTGTTTGTTTTGGCAGTCTCCTTTGTCTTCAAGGTTCATTTGGGGAATATGTTAGAATTTTCCTTTTCTTTATTTTTTTTTATTTTATTAATTAATTTATTTATTTATTTATTATTTTTGGTCTTTTTAAGACAGGGTCCCCTGTGCCCCACTGTCGGAATTTGCCAGGCTGGCCTTGAACGTCTACAAAGATCCGCCGGCCTCTGCCTCCCAATTGCTAGGAAAAGGTGTGCGCCACCACGTCCGGCGGAATTTCCTCCTTTAAAGGTTGAATAATATTTCCTTGGATGGTATAAACCTATATGCATATATTGCTTACCTGTACACCTATCAGTGGACATTTGAGCTGTTTCTGCCATTTGACTCTTGAGTAATGCTGCTTCTGATTTTGAACATACAAACACTTGTTTCTGACCTTGTTTTCAGTTCCAGAAGTGGAAATGCTGGCATATAAGGAAAAATTTTAAAAACTTTTATTTTATGTGTATAAATGTTATGCTGCATATATGTAAATGGACCCATGTGTGCATGTTTGGAAGTCAGAAGAGGGAATCGGATCCCCTTGGGATCCCCCGGGGAGGTCAGAACCCCAGGAGACAGTTATTAACTGCTTTGTGGGTGCTGGGAATTGAACCAAAGATATCTGCAAGAGCAGCCAGTACCTTAATTGCTGAGCTATCTCTCCAGCCCTTCATTTTAAAATTTCAACCACTTTGCTTTAGTTTTCTATTATTTTTTCCAACATTTTTTTTCTTAGTTTTATTTGTGTGTGTGTGTGTGTGTGTGTGTGTGTGTGTGGTGTGTGTCATATGTTTTGGCCTGAGGAGCCAAGAAGAGGGATGAAACTCCTAAAGCTAGAGTTTACAGGTGGTTGTGACCCAACATGGTGGTAGAACTGAACTTAGGAAGGTCCCTGTAAGAGAACGCAGTGCTTTTAAGCTGTTGAGCCATCTCTAGCTTTTTTTTTTTTTTTTTTTTTTAAAATCCTTGTATGGTATATGCCGCTGTGTGTATATGTGTAGGGCAGAGGACAGATGTAGGTTGTCTTCCTCTATTGCTCTCACCTACTTTCTTCTTCTTTCTTTCCTTTCTCCTTCCTTTCTTTCCTTTCTTTTCCTTTCTTTTCTTTTCCTGTCCTTAATTTTTTTTTTAATTTTATTTATTTCGGTATGTGTATGAATGTACTGTCTGCATGCACCCGTGTCGTGCAATGCCGTGGAGGTCAGAAGAGGGTGTTGGATTCCCCTGGAACTGAGTTCCCTGGAATTGGAGTTTCAGATGGTTCTCGGCCACCATGTGGGTGCTGGTGATCGAACCCAGGTCCTCGGTAAGAGCGGTTTGGCGCTCTTAACTGCTAGGCCAATCTCTCCAGCCCCTTTTTCTTTCCTTTCTTTTCTTGTTCTTTCCTCTCCTGGTAGCCCGCACTGGCCTGGAACTCACTATGCAGACAAACCAGTCTGGCCTTTAACTCACAGAAAATCTTCCTGCCTTGCCTCCCAAGGCTGTAATTAAGGCATGAACCACCATGCACAGCTCTATCTATTTCTTGTTAGTTTTAATTTTTACTCTGTGACAATAACAACTGTGTAAGTCGGAGAGCAATCATGCCTGGCGTTTTGGGTCTTTGGGTAGAATGGATGCACAGTCTCATGTAGCCTAGCTGCTCGTTAACAGCTTGCTATGTAGTCAAGATAACTTGAACTCCTTCTGCTGCAATCTTTTCAAGTGCTGGGATACATGCATTTACCACCATGCCCAGTTACTAGAAAAATAATCCTCCCTTCTTTCTCCATTTTCTCTGTGCTTTGTGCTTTTTCGTTCTTTTTTTCCTCTTAAGAGTGTTGGCCAGTGTGGTGATACATCTGTGACCCATGCCCTTCGGAAGACTGAGGCAGGAGGATACAATGTTAATCTGAGGCCAGCCTGGACTATAGTATGAGATTTTTTTTTTTAAAGGAATTGATTTTTGCCTCTTGGAGATGGTGAGGAAAGGTCCCTCCACCCTCTAGCCTGCAGTTTCTCTCCTGCCTCGTGGTCCTTTGTTTATTTTGTTGTTGTTGTTGCCCTGAGGACTGCCTAGGGAGCACAGACTATCTTTCTGGTCCTTCTACCATAAGTAAGCCAGTCTTGTCTCTAACCTGTTTTTTGAGGAGTCTCTCTTTGAAACTGGAGCTACCTAATTCCTCTAGCCTAGTACTTGCAAGCCCAAAGGATTCTTCCGGTCTCTGCTCCCACCCCTAGCGACTGAGGATAATAGAGCAGCTACAACTGCCTGACTTTTATGTGGGTGTTAGAGATCAAACTCGGCATCTAATGCTTTCATTAAAGCATTAGAAATGAAAGCATTAGATGGACCATCTCCGCAGCCTCCCCAAATAGCCATTCTAATGGATGTAAAGTTAAATTTTAATTGGTATAATTTCTTGTTGTGTTTCTATTTTCTTTTTTTTTTTTCCTGACTTTTTTGAGAACAGGGTCCTCCCTGTAGTCTCACTGGCCAGAGAACTCACTCTGTAGACCAGCTGGCCTTGAACTCACAGGAGATCCAACTGCCCCGCCGTCCCAAGGCTAGAATATAAAGGATGGCGCCACCAACGCCACGCCCGGTAGTTGTATATTTCTAATGATTAGTGATGTTTACCTTTTTTAAATGTATTTTACTAGCTATTTAGAGACATAGCTATTCAAAACTTTAGCCATTTTTGTTTTTTTTGTTTTACTTTGCTGTTGTTTATTGTTGAAAGAAAGGTTTGTGTAGTCCAGCAAAACTAGTGTACAGTGACCTCACAACTTCCCTGATGCTCTGTACATCCATTTTCCTAGTATTGAATACTACACGCCCACACACACATCAGTTTATATGGTGATGGGGATCAAACATTGGTCCTCTGTGTTGTGGTAAGGTAAGGCACTTTGCTGACGAGCTGCACCCTCCACTCCCTGGCACTTTTTGTTTTGTGTTTCTGATATATCGCACTTGTTTAGCCCAAATTCCCCTGGGACTCACTTTGCAGTGCAAGGTGGTCTTGACTCATGGCACTCTTTCCTCAGTCTTACAAAAGTGTTGATTTAAGCATAAGCTACCTCATCCTGCTTGCCCTTTTTTTGTGGTGCTGGAGAGTGAAACCAGAGGGTTATACACACTAGGCAAACATTCTACTCAACGACTACATCCCTAGCCAAGCCTGCCCACGTAAAAGTCAAGTTTTGAGGTTTTGTTTTTTTTTTTGTTTGTTGAGCATGACGGCTTTTTTTCTTGTTTTTTTTTGTTTGTTTTTTTTTTCATTTGTTTTTCCTTCGTTGCTTGGTTTTAGGGTGAGAAATAACTAAGATAATAAAGGTATTTTATAGACTATATTAATAGTGCTAAGAGTAAGTTCATAATTTTTACTCAGGCTAAGTAGCTTTAACCTTTTTTTTTTTTTTTTATTTTTTGGTCTTTTGGGACAGGGATCCCCCTGTGCCCCAACGTGTCCTGGAAAAACTCATTGTAACCAGGCTGAAAAAACCTTGAACTTCAGTATCCATCTGCCTGATCCCTGAGTGCTGGATTAGAGAGCGTGCACCAGGTTGGGACAGGGTTTTTGAGACTATGTCTCGGCTGGGCTCGAACTCACTATGTAGACCATCCGTGGCCTCGATCTCAATAAGGTCCCACTTACCTCTGCCTCCTGGAGTGTTTGGAATTAAAGTTGGCATCCACACATCTTTTTTTGTTTTTTTAAGAAAAAAAAAAGACCAACAAACAAAAGCCAGGTGGTGGAGGGCACATCCTTTTAATACCTAGCACTTGGAGGCAGGGGGTAAGCAAGATATTATGAATTCAAGGCTAGACCTGTTTCTATATTGTGAATTCAGGACAGTGGGGAACACCGGGAGACCATTGTGGTATAAAAAGACCAATAATATAAAAACACATTGTTATAAGGATATCATGTAGAAATATTATGAGTTTCCAGTCAGCTGAGGCACAGGGAGACCCTGATCCTCGAAACGACAAAAAAGAAATAAAAAACAAAAAAAAAACCTTTCTTGTAGAAAGACAGTTGGATTTAATAATCATAACTGTTGTCTAGTTATATTAAGGGTGTGTTTTCTCTTTTTTTGTTTTTTTTAAATTATTTATTTTATTTCTGTATGGTATGAATGTACTGTATGCATGCAAGTTTGGGCACGCCCGTGTCGTGCAAACGCCGCGGAGATTCAGAAGAGGGTGGTCGCGGATTCCCTGGAAAACTGGAGTTCCATCCTGGAAATTGAGTTTCAGACGTTTCTCGGGGGGCCGCCATGGTGGGGTGCTGGGATCGAAACCTGGTGGTCCCTCTGTAAGAGCGGTCGGCGCTCTTACCGCTAGGGCACATCTCCAGCCCCGAGGTTGTTTTCGTTTCTGACTAGCTAGTCAGGTTTGTGGGAAGAGCCAAGACCCCTGGAAATACTTTGTTTTGAACATCTCTGGTCATTCATATCCAGCTAATTCTAAGCCTTGCCTGTCTCACAGGTGTCTGACTCGGTGAGTGGGCAGACTGTCGTGGACCCCAAAGGCTATCTGACAGATCTAAACTCTATGATCCCGACCCATGGAGGGGACATCAAGTGAGTGCTTTGCAGAATTGCTGGGTAGGGATGGGAACTCTAGTTCCCTAAGCATGTTTTTGGATTTTATTTGAAAATCTGTAGACAAATATAACACAATTGCCAGCGCGTGGTGTCACATGCCTGTAATCCCCAGCATCGGGGGGCAGAGACAGGTGGATCTCTGATGATTCAAGTCCCAATGGGTCTACACGATGAATTCCAGGACACCTGGGGGCTACAAAGGGGAACCCCCTGCTCAAAAAGACAATATATATAAAATACATTTGTTATAAGGAATATAGTAGAAATATCTATGTTTATTCACAGTGTGTGTTAAACATTTCATAAATAATACTCAAACTCAGTGCCTATACTGAGACCTAGAAAACAGCTTAATTGTCTCATGTTTTCTATCGGGACACAAAGACTCAGTTCCTTTTTTTTTTTGAGACGGGTCCTGCCCTGTAGTCCCAGCTGGCCCTGAGCTCTCTTGTAGATCCAGGCGGGTCTTGAACTCAACAGAGATGCTGCCTGCTCTGCTCCCGAGTGGCGGATTAAGGGTGCACCACCAAGCGGCGTGGTGCTGCCTTAATCCCAGCACCAGGAGGTAGAGGTAGGTGGATCTCTGTGAGGTTTCAAGGCCAGCCTGGTCGTACAGACCGAGCTCAGGACAGCTGGTACTAAAAAGGGAGACCCTGCCTCAAAAATACCAAAAAAAAAAGAGAAAACGGTGTGCACCACCTCGCCCAGCTAAGACAGGAGGTCTACCGCCATGTGGGTGCGTGGGAATCGAACCCAGGTCCTCTTAAGAGCAAGTCAGTGCTCTTAACACCTGCTGAGCCATCGCTCTAGCCCCCAAATCAGTTTTCCTTATCAGTGTTCCACAGAGCTCTTTTGGCTCTTGTTTTACCAGCATGTCTTCCTTAGCAGTTCAATCTCTGCAGTCTGAAGCAGATGCTTCTCCCTGGCTTTTGGTACCATCCTTGTCATTGTAGCCTGATGTTTTGTGCCTTTTCATTCTTATAGTGACATCAAGAAGGCACGACTACTCCTCAAGTCTGTTCGGGAGACTAACCCTCATCACCCACCAGCTTGGATTGCATCAGCTCGCCTGGAAGAAGTCACTGGGAAGCTCCAAGTGGCTTGGAACCTTATTATGAAAGGAACAGAGATGTGCCCCAAGGTGCAGCTTTCCTTAACACCTTTAACCTTAACACCCAACAAGCTCTCTGTGTCCTGCCAGGCATAGTACTTATAGTAGTAAACTGGAACCAGAGCAATGTTGTGAATAGAGGAAAAGGGGTTTCCTGCTCATTTTCACATGGAGCAGAGACTGACCTACCTACCATCTGTGTAATGGCAGGGTACACCTCACTGAGAGAAGTTGGGCAGCTTGTCACACCACATAAGAAACCTAACCTAATGTTAGCTCTTAGAATATTTCAGTGGTTTGGGAAGTAGGATGATGAGACAGGATTTATTTTATGTTTTTTTATTTTTTATTGTATGAATGTACTGTCTGCAGGTAGGTTTGGTGCGTGGGGATCGAACCTGGGTCCCTCTGCAAGAGCATTGGCGCTGTTAACTCACATAAGGCGCCATCTCTCCAGCCCATATAAATTTTTCACAAAGTACTGTGGAACCCCAAACCGGTGCGAGGGATGTGCAAGCAAGTGCAGAGTAAGGAGGCTGGAACCCAGGGCACGTGGTACAAAGCAGAGCGTTGTATGCAGACAGAGGTCTTTGCTTTGCTCATAGACTAAGCCTACAGTAAATCTTTTTGTGAGGGTTTTATGTTTCCTTTGTGCAGACATGGTGGCCATATTTCTGATCTGTAGGATGACCAGGTGACCTCTGATATAGGAATTTTGGTCAAACTGATGACTCATAGAATCTGAGGGCTCCAGAGGTACCTGTTTCTCCATTGTGGCTTGTTGGTTCCCACGTGTCTACTGTTCGTTTCTGGTTACCCTAGAGTGAAGAGTGTCTGGGACGGAAGCAAGCCAGGTTACAGCTGGAGAACACAGGCCAAGGACTGTGGGGCCAGCTGGTACGTCACTCCCACAGTCTGTTAGGATTGTACATTAGAGCCGCGATCTGGAAACAGACAGGCGAGCAAAAAAGCGGGTTCTGCGGAAAGGTGAGCCTCCCTGGAAGGTACACCCTCAAACTCCTTCAAGTAAAGTAGTTTTCTTTCTGATGTCTGCTCTCTTGGAGACCAGCTTTGTTCCTCCTTGGCTCGGGCTTTTTGTGAGAATAATTAAGAAGCTGGTGACATTGTCTAGGCCTTTTCTTGGATGCCTCTGCCTTTGGACTCCCTGTAAGGGAGGGATTCTGGTAACCCTCCCTAGTTGGAGGACACATTCTTAACTTTCTATAGTATGTAAGCTGTACAGTCACTGTCATCCAGGTTTTCTTTGTTCACAATAAAGGGACTGCTTGGGTTCCAAATCTACTTTTGGAGGCTAGGTTAGATGTCTGGAGGAGGAGGTGTATTCAGCCAGTCCCTTTGACATGATCTGAGAAATGTCAAGAGGGTAGTATGCCCCCACTTGGTGTAAATCTAATCTGACTGGTGATCACACTTGAGTGCGTGGTGATTGAATTCTTTCCTGTTTGAATTACTGATTAGATTCAATCCCTGTAAGTTGATGTATCTTGTCTACCCTTCATCAGATAAGGTAAGTTTTTCTTAAACATTAAAGATATATAGATAGTATATTAATTATGTTTAATATATAAATAAAAAAACCGGACGTGGTAATACATGCCCTTATCCCACCAGCACTTGGAGGCAGAGCGACGCTCGGGTGAGTTCAAGCCAGCCTGGTCCTACAATTGTGAGTTCCAGGCTAGCTAGGGCTCAAGGAGACTTATTCAAAAGACCAACCCCCACACCTCCTCCAGGAGTTGAGTGTTGGCCTGGAAGTTTGTATGTAAATTAAAAACCCTCCTTTAAAACTTCACTGGTTAAGTGAGTGGTCTCTCTGCGCAACTTTACAACAATTTGAGGGGGACCTCCGGACCCTAACATCTTGGGATCTCATCCAGTGTCTAACACACCTCCAGATGTGCCTACCATACATGTGCCAAGTCCTAACTATATTTAAGGGCGTGGATGCAGAGCTGCCTGTGTTGACCACAGTTCCATGATTGCCCTGTTCAGTTGATGAGGCTCTGCCAGACCATCTGACCAGCACAGAGTGACTCCCATAGCAAATATCAAGGGTAGGGAAAACCGCTGAAACCCAGGACATTGTGTGGTCCAGTGTGTTCCACTGCAGTGCCCTATGCTACATCCTGGCTCTATCTTGCTATTCTGGTATTTATTGCTTCTGTATTTCCTGGCCTTCCACACATCACTGGCTTGGCATCTTAAGAGAATTTGGAGGGGCTGGAGAGATGGCCTAGCATTCGCGGCGCCGACATGCTCGTTGCAGAGGAACCTGGATTCGAATCCCTCAGCCCACCATGTGGCTGAGGCGTCCTTTAGCTCCCAAGCTCATTCCAAGGGAATCGACCCCCGTTTCTGACCTCTCGGCAGTTGCACGACACAAAGGTGAACAAACCTACAATGACGAAAGTACATTCAGACACATACAAAAATAAATAAAAAATTTTTAAAAAAGAGAAGAATTTGAGGTCACTCCTTGCAGGCTCAATCCTCATCCTTCCCTGACCATGTCTGACATAGCTATGTCCTCAGGTCCCACAGAACTGAGTGGGTTTCAGCAAAGCTAACTGGCCACCAGCAAGTCCCATGCCACCTGAGGGTTGGGGGGTGGTTCCCCGTGTCAGATTTTGAGCTATTTTTATTTAATTTTTTGTCTTTGTGAGACAAGGGTCTTCCCTGTAGCCTCAGCTGCGCATGAACTCACTTCTTAGACCAGGCTGCCTTGAAAACTCACAAAGATACCGCCTCCTCTGCTTCCCAAGTGCTAGCATAAGGCATGTGCACCACGGCCCGGCTTGAGCTATTTATTATTGAGATAGGTCCCTCATACATAGCCCTGCTGGGCCTAGAACTTGCTAATGGTTGACCAGGCTGGCCCTCAACTCACAGAAGGTGCAACTTGCGTCTGCCAAGCTCAAATTTGTTCTGGGATCCCACCCGACTATGCACCAACCACACTGGGTTCTGGTGTTTTTTATTTTTTTATATTTTATTTTTTTTTTTATTTTCTCTTTATTCTTGTAGGTGTATGAATGGACTGTCCTGAATGCGGGTCTGTGCAACCCTGTTGGTGCAATGCTGCAGAGGTCAGAAGAGGGTGTCGAATTGCCCCTGGAACTGGAGTTCTCCTGAGAATTGGAGTGTCACCAGACGTAGCTAGTGCTCCGCGAAAGAGCGGCAGAGAGGAAGCAAGGGGGGGGGGGGGGGAGAAAACCGGGGTAANCAGACCAAGTTGGAGCCACATAGTAGAAGAACACCAATGCCCACAAGTTGTCCTCTGACCTTACAGATGCACCATAGCATGTGTGTACACACACAGCAGGCAGACATTAAATATATGAATGTTTAAAAAAGAATTGCGGGCCTGGCGTGGTGGCGCACGCCTTTAATCCTAGTACTTGGGAGGCAGAGGCAGGCGATCTTTGTGAGTTCAAGGCCAGCCTGGTCTACCGAGCGAGTTCCAGGAAAGCTGGGACTATAGGGAGGCCCTGTCTCAAAAAGACAAAAAAGAAAAAAAAAAAAAACTTAAGCCAGGGGCTAGAGAGATGGCTCAGTGATTAAGAGCACTAGCTGTCCTTGCAGAGGACCTGGTTTGGTTCCCAGCATGGACCTGGTAGCCAACAACTGTCTCTAACTCTAGTTCCAGTGAATATGATTTTCTCTTATAGCCTCTATGGGCATTGCACACATGTAGTGCGTTATATACATGCAGACAAAATACTCAGACACATAAAAAATAATATAAAAAATTGTGCTATGGTAATTTCTCATGTTAAAATATATATATAGCATAGGTTTTATTTATTTAATTTAACCTTTAAAAAATAGGTTAAAAGAAGTAGAATTCAAGGATTTAAGCATGCTAGGCAAACAAGTTTACTACTGAGCTTTACCTCAGCACCAGAGTTTACCATTTTAATATTGTGTGTGTGTGTGTGTCTGAGACAGGGTCTTAACTGTGTTACTGAGACTGGCCTTAAAACTTTGGGGCTCAAGCCATCATCCTTGCCTTAGCCTTCCAAGTAGCTGAGCCTACAGACGTATAACATCATTCTTAACTACTTTTGGGGGTTTTTTTGTTTGTTTTTTGTTTTTTTTTCTTTTGTCTTTTTATGACAGGGTTTTCTTGTAGCCCCAGCTGGCCTGGAACTCACTGTGTAGACCAGGCTGGCCTTGAATTCACAGTGATCCACCTGCCTGCCTCCTGAGTGCTGAGATTAAAGGTGTGCACTACCACACCCTGCCATTTTAACCTTGTTTGTTTGTTTGTTTGTCTTTTTATGACAGGGCTTTCTTGTAGCCCCAGCTGGCCTGGAACTCACTGTGTAGACCAGGCTGGCCTTGAACTCACAGAGATCCCCCCTGCCTCTGCTGGGATTAAAGGCATGTGCTACCATGCCTGGCGATTTTTTAGCAGTATCTTTATTGATGTAAGTACATTCCCACTATTATGCAACTATTGCCACCATCCAGTTCAAAAACTCTTTTTTGAGTCTGAAACTGAAATTTTTCTCCATTAAATACTTAACAGTCCAACCTCTACCCCCAGTCCTTGGTAACCCCCATTCTACTTCCTCTCTATAATTTTGATGGACTCCTAGTAGGTACTGCCCATAAGTGGACAATATAATATGTTTCTGTTTGTTTTGGCAGTCTCCTTTGTCTTCAAGGTTCATTTGTGGAATATGTTAGAATTTCCTTTCTTTTATTTTTTTTATTTTATTAATTAATTAATTAATTTATTTATTTATTTTTGGTCTTTTTAAGACAGGGTCTCCCTGTAGCCCCAGCTGTCCTGGAACTCACTCTGTAGACCAGGCTGGTCTTGAACTCACAAAGATCCGCCTGCCTCTGCCTCCCAAGTGCTAGGATTAAAGGTGTGGGCCACCACGTCCGGCGGAATTTCCTTCCTTTTAAAGGTTGAATAATATTTCCTTGGATGTATAAACCTATATGCATATATTGCTTACCTGTACACCTATCAGTGGACATTTGAGCTGTTTCTGCCATTTGACTCTTGAGTAATGCTGCTTCTGATTTTGAACATACAAACACTTGTTTCTGACCTTGTTTTCAGTTCCAGAAGTGGAAATGCTGGCATATAAGGAAAAATTTTAAAACTTTTTATTTTATGTGTATAAATGTTATGCCTGCATATATGTAAATGGACCCATGTTGTGCAGTGCTTTTGGAAGTCAGAAGAGGGCATCGGATCCCCTTGGGATCCCCCGGGGAGGTCAGAACCCCAGGAGACAGTTATTAACTGCTTTGTGGGTGCTGGGAATTGAACCAAGATACTCTGCAAGAGCAGCCAGTACTCTTAATTGCTGAGCTATCTCTCCAGCCCCTTCATTTTATATTTCTAACCACTTGCTTTAGTTTCTTATTATTTTTTCCAACATTTATTTTCTTTAGTTTTATTTGTGTGTGTGTGTGTGTGTGTGTGTGTGTGTGTGTGTCATATGTTTGCCTGAGGAGGCCAGAAGAGGGCATTGAATCTCCTAAAGCTAGAGTTACAGGTGGTTGTGAGCCCAACATGGTGGTAGAACTGAACTTAGGTCCCTTGGAAGAACAGCAAGTGCTTTTAACTGTTGAGCCATCTCTAGCCCAACATTTCTATTTTCCTTGAAAATAGCCATTCTTAGTGTGTGTATGTGTATGTGTATAAAAACCCAGAGGTCAAGATAGAGTGTTTTCCTCTATTGCTCTCTACCTACTTTCTTTCTTCTTTCTTCTTTCTTCCTTTCTTCCTTCCTTTCTTCCTTTCTTTCCTTTCTTTTCTTTCCTTTCTTAATTTTTTTTTTTAATTTTATTTATTTCGGTATGTGTATGAATGTACTGTCTGCATGCACCCGTGTCGTGCAATGCCGTGGAGGTCAGAAGAGGGTGTTGGATTCCCCTGGAACTTGAGTTCTCCTGGAATTGGAGTTTCAGATGGTTCTCGGCCACCATGTGGGTGCTGGTGATCGAACCCAGGTCCTCTGTAAGAGCGGTTGGCGCTCTTAACTGCTAGGCCATCTCTCCAGCCCCTTTTTCTTTCCTTTCTTTTTCTGTTCTTTCCTCTCCCTGGTAGCCCCAGCTGGCCTGGAACTCACTATGCAGACAAACCAGTCTGGCCTTTAACTCACAGAAATCTGCCTGCCTCTGCCTCCCAAGTGCTGTAATTAAAGGCATGAACCACCATGCACAGCTCTATCTATTTCTTGTTAGTTTTATTTTTACTCTGTGACAGAAACTAACTGTGTAAGTCTGGAGAGCAATCATGCCTGGCTTTTGGGTCTGGGTAGAATGGATGCACAAGGTCTCATGTAGCCTAGGCTGCTCTTAAACTTGCTATGTAGTCAAGGATGAACTTGAACTCCTTCTGCTGCCATTTTTCAAGTGCTGGGATTACAGGCATTTACCACCATGCCCAGTTACTAGAAAAATAATCCTCCCTTCTTTCTCCATTTTCTCTGTGCTTTGTGCTTTTTCGTTCTTTTTTTCCTCTTAAGAGTGTTGGCCAGTGTGGTGATACATCTGTGACTCCAGCCCTTCGGAGACTGAGGCAGGAGGATCATGTTGAATCTGAGGCCAGCCTGGACTATAGTATGAGATTTTTTTTTTTAAGGAATTGATTTTTGCCTCTTGGAGATGGTGAGGAAAGGTCCCTCCACCCTCTAGCCTGCAGTTTCTCTCCTCCTTTTGTCTTTGTTTTTTGTTGTTGTTGTTGCCCTGAGGACCTCCTAGGGAGCACAGACTATCTTTCTGGTCCTTCTACCATAAGTAAGCCAGTCTTGTCTCTAACCTGTTTTTTGAGGAGTCTCTCTTTGAAACTGGAGCTACCTAATTCCTCTAGCCTAGTTAGCTTGCAAGCCCCAAAGGATCTTCCTGTCTCTGTCTCCACCTCCTTAGCACTGGGATCATAGAGAGGCTCAGCTTTTATGTGGGTGTTAGAGATCAAACTCGGCATCTAATGCTTTCATTAAAGCATTAGAAATGAAAGCATTAGATGGACCATCTCCGCAGCCTCCCCAAATAGCCATTCTAATGGATGTAAAGTTAAAATTTTATTGGTATATTTCTTTTTTTTTCTTTTTTTTTTTCCTGACTTTTTGAGACAGGGTCTCCCTGTAGTCCTCACTGGCCAGGAACTCACTCTGTAGACCAAGCTGGCCTTGAACTCACAGAGATCCAACTGCCTCTGCCTCCCAAGCGCTAGAATTAAAGGAGTGCGCCACCACGCCCGGCCTTATTTGTATATTTCTAATGATTAGTGATGTTGAACTTTTTTTAAATGTATTTACTAGCTATTTAGAGACATAGCTATTCAAAACTTTAGTCATTTTTGTTTTTGTTTTACTTTTGCTGTTGTTATTTTGAAAGAAGGTTTTGTGTAGTCCAAGCTAAACTAGTGTACAGTGACCTCAAACTTCTGATCCTCTTACATCCATTTTCCTAGTATTGAATATACAGCCACCACACTCAGTTTATATGGTGATGGGGATCAAACATTGGTCCTTGTTTGTGGTAGGTAAGCACTTTGCTGACTGAGCTGCATCCATCCCTGGCACTTTTTGTTTTGTTTTTCTGATATATCTCACTTTTAGCCCAAATTCCCCTGGGACTCACTTTGCAGTGCAAGGTGGTCTTGAACTCATGGCACTCTTTCCTCAGTCTTACAAAAGTGTTGATTTAAGCATAAGCTACCTCATCCTGCTTGCCCTTTTTTTGTGGTGCTGGAGAGTGAAACCAGAGGGTTATACACACTAGGCAAACATTCTACTGCAGACTAACCCTAGCCCTGCCCATCTTAAAAGTCAAGTTTTGGGTTTTGTTTTTTTATTGTTGTTGAGACAGGACAGGGCTTTTTTCTTGTTTTTTTTGTTTGTTTGTTTTTCATTTTTTTTCCTTCGTTGCTTGGTTTTAGGGTGAGAAATAACTAAGATAATAAAGGTATTTTATAGACTATATTAATAGTGCTAAGAGTAAGTTCATAATTTTTCTCAGGCTAAGTAGCTTTAACCTTTTTTTTTTTTTTTTTTTTTTTTGGTCTTTTGGAGACAGGGTCCCCCTGTCGCCCCATGTCCTGGAACTCATAGTAATACCAGGCTGCCCTTGAACTTCAAGATCCATCTGCCTCTGGCTCCTGAGTGCTGGGATTAGAGGCGTGCACCTGGCTGGGACAGGGTTTTTGAGACTATGTCTCGGCTGGGCTCGAACTCACTATGTAGACCATCCTGGCCTCGATCTCATAGAGATCCACTTACCTCTGCCTCCTGAGTGTTTGGATTAAAGTCTGGATCTCTTTTTTTTTTTTTAAGAAAAAAAAAAAACCACAAACAAAAGCCAGGTGTGGTGGCACATGCCTTTAATCCTAGCACTTGGAGGCAGGGGTAGCAGATATTTATGAATTCAAGGCTAGCCTGTTCTATATTGTGAATTCTAGGACAGCTGGGGTACAGGAGACCATTGTTAATAAAAAGACCAATAATATAAAAACACATTGTTATAGGATATTGTGAAATTCTATGAGTTCCAGGTCAGCCTGAGGCTACAGGGAGACCCTGTCTCGAAAAGACAAAAAATAAATAAAAACAAAAAAACAAAAACTTTCTATGTAGAAGACATTGATTTAATAATCATAAACTGTTGTCTGAGTTATATAAGGGTGTTTTTCTTTTTTTTTTTTTTTTAATTAATTTATTTATTTCTGTAATGGGTAAGAATGTACTGTATGCATGCAAGTTTGGGCCGCCGTGTCGTGCAACGCCGCGGAGATCAGAAGAGGGTGTCGGATTCCCCTGGAACTGGAGTTCTCCTGGAATTGGAGTTTCAGACGGTTCTCGGCCGCCATGTGGGTGCTGGGGATCGAACCTGGGTCCTCTGTAAGAGCGGTCGGCGCTCTTAACCGCTAGGCCATCTCTCCAGCCCCGAGGTTGTTTTCTTTCTGACTATTCTTAGTCAGGTTTGTGGGAAGAGCCAAGACCCCTGGAAATACTTTGTTTTGAACATCTCTGGTCATTCATATCCAGCTAATTCTAAGCCTTGCCTGTCTCACAGGTGTCTGACTCGGTGAGTGGGCAGACTGTCGTGGACCCCAAAGGCTATCTGACAGATCTAAACTCTATGATCCCGACCCATGGAGGGGACATCAAGTGAGTGCTTTGCAGAATTGCTGGGTAGGGATGGGAACTCTAGTTCCCTAGCATGTTTTGGATTTTATTTGGAAAATCTGTAGTCAAAATATAACACAATTGCCAGGCGTGGTGTCACATGCCTGTAATCCCAGCACTCGGGGAGGCAGAGACAGGTGGATCTCTGAATTCAAGGTCAACATGGTCTACATCGTGAATTCCAGGACACCTGGGGCTACAGGGAACCCCTGTCTCAAAAAGACCAATATATATAAAAATACATTTGTTATAAGGAATATAGTAGAAATATCTATGTTTATTCACAGTGTGTGTTAAACATTTCATAAATAATACTCAAACTCAGTGCCTATACTGAACTAGAAAACAGCTTAATTGTCTCATGTTTCCTATTCTGGACATTCAAGACTCAGTTTCCTTTTTTTTTTTGAGACAGGGTCTCCCTTTAGTCCCAGCTGGCCTAGAGCTCTCTATGTAGATCAGGCTGGTCTTGAACTCACAGAGATCTGCCTGGCTCTGTCTCCCGAGTGCTGGGATTAAAGGTGTGCACCACCAGCTGGGCGTGGTGGTGCCTTTAATCCCAGCACTCAGGAGGTAGAGGTAGGTGGATCTCTGTGAGTTCAAGGCCAGCCTGGTCTACAGAGCGAGCTCCAGGACAGCTGGTACTAAAAAGGGAGACCCTGCCTCAAAAATACCAAAAAAAAAGGAATAAAGGTGTGCACCACCTCGCCCAGCCTAAGACAGTTCTTAGCCGCCATGTGGGTGCTGGGAATCGAACCCAGGTCCTCTGTAAGAGCAGTCAGTGCTCTTAACTGCTGAGCCATCTCTCTAGCCCCCAAAAGTCAGTTTCCTTATCAGTGTTCCACAGAGCTCTTTTGGCTCTTGTTTTACCAGCATGTCTTCCTTAGCAGTTCAATCTCTGAGTCTGAAGCAGATGCTTCTCCCTGGCTTTTGGTACCATCCTTGTCATTGTAGCCTGATGTTTTGTGCCTTTTCATTCTTATAGTGACATCAAGAAGGCACGACTACTCCTCAAGTCTGTTCGGGAGACTAACCCTCATCACCCACCAGCTTGGATTGCATCAGCTCGCCTGGAAGAAGTCACTGGGAAGCTCCAAGTGGCTCGGAACCTTATTATGAAAGGAACAGAGATGTGCCCCAAGGTGCAGCTTTCCTTAACACCTTTAACCTTAACACCCAACAAGCTCTCTGTGTCCTGCCAGGCATAGTACTTATAGTAGTAAACTGGAACCAGAGCAATGTTGTGAATAGAGGAAAAGGGGTTTCCTGCTCATTTTCACATGGAGCAGAGACTGACCTACCTACCATCTGTGTAATGGCAGGGTACACCTCACTGAGAGAAGTTGGGCAGCTTGTCACACCACATAAGAAACCTAACCTAATGTTAGCTCTTAGAATATTTCAGTGGTTTGGGAAGTAGGATGATGAGACAGGATTTTTTTATTTTTTTATTTTTTATGTGTATGAATGTACTGTCTGCATGTAGGTTTGTGCTGGGGATCGAACCTGGGTCTTCTGCAAGAGCAGTTGGCGCTTTTAACCACTAGGCCATCTCTCCAGCCCCATAAATTTTTCTAAAAAGTACTGTGAAACCCCCTAATACTGTGCTTTATTGTGCAGATCAGATATTCATTAGTGAAAGAGGCTGGAATTCCCAGGGCATCTGGTACAAATCAGAGCTTTGTATGCAGACATAGGTCTTTGCTTTGCTCATAGACTAAGCCTACAGTAAATCTTTTTGTGAGGGTTTTATGTTTCCTTTGTGCAGACATGGTGGCCATATTTCTGATCTGTAGGATGACCAGGTGACCTCTGATATAGGAATTTTGGTCAAACTGATGACTCATAGAATCTGAGGGCTCCAGAGGTACCTGTTTCTCCATTGTGGCTTTTTGGTTGCACACGTTCTTACTGTTCTTTTCTTTTACCCTAGAGTGAAGATGTCTGGCTGGAAGCAGCCAGGTTACAGCCTGGAGACACAGCCAAGGCTGTGGTGGCTCAAGCTGTACGTCATCTCCCACAGTCTGTTAGGATTTACATTAGAGCCGCAGAGCTGGAAACAGACATTCGAGCAAAAAAGCGGGTTCTGCGGAAAGGTGAGCCTCCCTGGAAGGTACACCCTCAAACTCCTTCAAGTAAAGTAGTTTTCTTTCTGATGTCTGCTCTCTTGGAGACCAGCTTTGTTCCTCCTTGGCTCGGGCTTTTTGTGAGAATAATTAAGAAGCTGGTGACATTGTCTAGGCCTTTTCTTGGATGCCTCTGCCTTTGGACTCCCTGTAAGGGAGGGATTCTGGTAACCCTCCCTAGTTGGAGGACACATTCTTAACTTTCTATAGTATGTAAGCTGTACAGTCACTGTCATCCAGGTTTTCTTTGTTCACAATAAAGGGACTGCTTGGGTTCCAAATCTACTTTTGGAGGCTAGGTTAGATGTCTGGAGGAGGAGGTGTATTCAGCCAGTCCCTTTGACATGATCTGAGAAATGTCAAGAGGGTAGTATGCCCCCACTTGGTGTAAATCTAATCTGACTGGTGATCACACTTGAGTGCGTGGTGATTGAATTCTTTCCTGTTTGAATTACTGATTAGATTCAATCCCTGTAAGTTGATGTATCTTGTCTACCCTTCATCAGATAAGGTAAGTTTTTCTTAAACATTAAAGATATATAGATATATATTAATTATTTTAATATAAAATACAAAAAACCGGACGTGGTAATACATGCCCTTAATCCCAGCACTTGGGAGGCAGAGGCAGACAGCTCTGTGAGTTCAAGCCCATCCTGGTCTACATTGTGAGTTCCAGGCTAGCTAGGGCTACAAGGAGACTTATTTCAAAAAAGACCAACCCCCACACTCCTCCAGAGTTGAGTGTTGGCCTGGAGTTGTAATTAAATTAAACCCTCCTTTAAAACTTCACATGGTTAAGTGAGTGGTCTCTCCACTGCAACTTTACAACAATTTGAGGGGGACCTCCGGACCCTAACATCTTGGGATCTCATCCAGTGTCTAACACACCTCCAGATGTGCCTACCATACATGTGCCAAGTCCTAACTATATTTAAGGGCGTGGATGCAGAGCTGCCTGTGTTGACCACAGTTCCATGATTGCCCTGTTCAGTTGATGAGGCTCTGCCAGACCATCTGACCAGCACAGAGTGACTCCCATAGCAAATATCAAGGGTAGGGAAAACCGCTGAAACCCAGGACATTGTGTGGTCCAGTGTGTTCCACTGCAGTGCCCTATGCTACATCCTGGCTCTATCTTGCTATTCTGGTATTTATTGCTTCTGTATTTCCTGGCCTTCCACACATCACTGGCTTGGCATCTTAAGAGAATTTGAGGGGCTGGAGAGATGGCCTAGCAGTTCGGAGCGCCGACTGCTCTTGCAGAGGACCTGGGTTCGATCCCTAGCACCCACATGGTGGCTGAGAGCAGTCTTTAGCTCCAGTTCCAAGGGAATCTGACGCCCTCTTCTGACCTCCTCGGCATTGCACGACACAGGTGTACAAACCTACATGCAGACAGTACATTCATACACATACAAAAATAAATAAAAAAAATTTTAAAAAAAGAGAGAATTTGAGTCACTCTGCAGGCTCAATCCTCATCCTTCCCTGACCCATGTCTGACATAGCTATGTCTCAGGTCCCATCAGAACTGAGTGGGTTTCAGCAAAGCTACTGGCCACCAGCATCCCATGCCACCTGGAGGTTGGGGGGTGGTTCCCCGTGTCAGATTTTGAGCTATTTATTTATTTAATTTTTTGTCTTTTTGAGACAGGGTCTCCCTGTAGCCTCAGCTGTCCTGGAACTCACTCTGTAGACCAGGCTGGCCTTGAACTCACAAAGATCCGCCTGCCTCTGCTTCCCAAGTACTAGCATTAAAGGCATGTGCCACCACGCCCGGCTTGAGCTATTTATTATTGAGATAGGTCTCACTACATAGCCCTGGCTGGCCTAGAACTTGCTATGTTGACCAGGCTGGCCTCAAACTCACAGAGGTGCACTTGCCTCTGCCTCTCAAGTTCTGGGATCACACCTATGCACCACCACACTGGGTTCTGTGTTTTTATTTTTTTTATTTTTATTTTTTTTTAATTCTATTTATTTCTGTATGTGTATGAATGTACTGTCTGCATGCAGGTCTGTGCACCCGTGTTGTGCAATGCTGCAGAGGTCAGAAGAGGGTGTCGAATTCCCCTGGAACTGGAGTTCTCCTGGAATTGGAGTTTCAGACAGTTCTCGGCCGCCATGTGGGTGTTGGGGATCGAACCCGGGTCCTCTGCAAGAGCAGTCGACGCTCTTAACTGCTAGGCCATCTCTCCAGCCCCGGGTTCTGTGTTTTTAATAAGGGTGGAGATGGAACTTTGTACCCTGCTGGAGCAGGCAAAACATCAAACTGAGAGTTTAAAGTTAATTGTTCCTAAAAAAAAAGAAAAGACCACCCCCCCACTAAAAAAATACAAAAAAAACTACTGTAATTTCTATTATACAATAAATTCATATATGATATTCAATATAGTTCTTACATTCTTTCTGGCTTCTCCTTTGGGCTTTGGGCAGGGGGCAGGTATGATAGAGACATAGATGTTTCATTTATTTACTTTTTGGTCTTTTTTTTTTTTTTTGGTCTTTTCGGAGACAGGGTCTCCCTGTAGCCCCAGCTTGGCCTGGACTCACTATCACTATGTCTTTGTAAACCAGGCTGGTCTTTTGAACTCACAAAGATCACCTGCTCTGCCTCTTCCGAGTTCATAGGGATTTTAAAGGCGTGTGCCACTCATGTCCGGCTTTATTTTGGTTCTTTTTGAGACAGGGTTCTCCTGCATGTCCCCAGGCTGGACTGACTCATTTGTAGCCAGGTGGCCCTTGAACTCACAGAGATTACACCTGCCTCTAGCCTCCCGTGTGCTAAGTGTTAAAGGCATGTACCACCACCCTTTGCCTTATTTACTACTTTTATTAAACAGATGTTGTTCTATTGAGCTGTTTTTTTTTTTTTGTCTTTTTGGAGAGACAGGGTCTCCCGTATACCTTCATCTGGCCTGAAAGCTACATAGGCGGCTGGGCCTTGAACCCCAGAGATCCTCCTGCTCATTGGCCTCTGCCGCCCAAGTGGCTAGGATTAAAGGCGTGTGCTACCACACCCGACTTTATTTTAAGTGTTTATTTACTTCTCATACTTCTATCCGTTCCTTATTTTATTTTTTTTTTTTTTTTTTTTTTTTGGTGTTTTCGAGACAGGGTCTCCCTATAGCCCCAGCTGTCCTGGAACTCACTCTGTAGACCAGGCTGGCCTTGAACTCACAAAGATCCTCCTGCCTCTGCCTCCCAAGTGCTAGGATTAAAGGCATGTGCCACCACGCCCGGCTTTTATATATCAGTTCTTAATAAAATTTAGATCCCCTCCTCCATCCATGCCTCCCAGCACCCCTACTGGACCTCATGTATTCTACTATACATGTTAAATCCTATCTGGTCAAGCAGCATTTGTACCCAGATATTCTTCAGTGCACATTCATCCACTGGAGTCTAGTCAGCCCATCTAGAGATTATAAATAAGGCATACTCTCTCTTACCCAGTGGTAATCAGTCTCCAGTAGTTTTCTGTCTAAGGCTGGCCCACCACCTATTTCTCTTGCTTTGCTCTGGGCTTTTGTCTGGTTGAGTTGGCACAGGTCCTGTGCTCAGTACCACCATTACCACAAGTTCACATGTGCAAGGGTTCCAGTGGCCTGAAAGCCTCTGCTTCTCTATGTTCATGAACCAGCCCTGGCTCTTTCAATCTCCATCCTTTCTTCCACAATGGTCCCTGAGGCGTGGGTGGGTGAGATTTAATATAGGAGTCCCATTTAGGAATGCACACTCTGCAGGCTCTTATTCTTTAAAACTTGGGCAGTTGTGGCTTTCTGTGTGGATTGGACATTGTTGTATAAGGAGCCTTCACTGGTGTAAATTTAGGGACAGTTTTCTCTCTGCCCCTTGTTCCACTGTGTTCCACGAGCCTTAAGTGTAGCAGTTCAACTTTTTTTTTATTTTATTTTATTTATTTTGTATGTGTATGAATTTGCTGTCTGCATGCAGGTTTGTGCACCTGTGTTGTGCAATGACGTGGAGGTCAGAAGAGGGTGTCGGATTCCCCTGGAACTGGAGTTAAAGATGGTTCTCAGCTGCCATGTGGGTGCTAGGGATTGAACTCGGGTCCTCTGCAAGAGCAGTCGGCGCTCTTAACCACTAGGTCATCTCTCCAGCCCAGCAGTTCAACTTTAGATGAATCACCCAGGACTAGATGTATATTCTCTGTGTCTGGCCAGTAGTGGGATTCTGCAGTAGCTTCCGTCTGTTGCAAAAAGAAGGTTCTTTCCGGGGCTAGAGAGATGGCCTAGTGGTGAAGAGTGCCAACTGCTCTTGCAGAGGACCCAGGTTCGATCCCCAGCACCCACATGGTGGCTGAGAACCATCTTCTGACTCCAGTTCCAGGGGAATCTGACACCCTCTTCTGACCTCTGGGGCATTGCATGACACGGGTACACACATCTGCATGCAGACAGTACATTCATACACATAAAAATAAATAAAAAAAAAAAAAGGTTCTTTGGTAAGTGGAGTATGGTATACTTGTCTGTAAATATAGATCCTTATATTTAGCATATGGTAAGAAATTTCATTTGTCTAGAGATAGAGATAGGACCTCTCCAGCCATGCGTTTGGCTGTGTTTACAGTGCCACCCACAAGTTCACTGTCATTGAGAGGGCTTTAAGTATAATTAGATAGCTGTTGATTACTCCCAGATAACAGTGCCACTAATGTATCAATAGAGGTAGTGTGCTGTGCCAGTCGTTATGGTTTTTAGGCTTTAGAGCTGGGTTGGACTGTTGATTTTTCTCCCTTAGCAGCTTGTATATTATCATCTAGCATTATGAGAGCTAAACTTCAGGTAGAAGGCTTCCAGGTCAGTTCCTGCTCCACTTCTCCAAATCCTGTATCTGAAGTATGTCCTGTCTTCAGCAGTAAGATCTTATCTTCTAGTTCTGGAAAATAACCAAGAGCCCTGCCTATGTTATTTTAGGAGTCTCTTGGATCACTCTCACCACTCAAAGGGAGGTCTCTCCTGTCTTCCCACTGTGCTTTTTTTTTTTTTTTTTTTTTTTTTTTAAGATAATCTCTTAGTAGTCCCAGCTGGCCTGGAACTCAGTATGTAGACTAGTCTGGCCTCTATCTCACATGCTTTCTAAATGCCAGGATTGAAGGCATGTGCCATCACGCTCAGCTTAAGGTACAGTTTTTGTGGGCACTTTGTGTATTGCTCATTTCTGTGGAACTCATAAATGTAGTAGTGCTTTGTTTCCTGAACTTATAGTAAATTCTGATTTTGAACTTGGCTGTAGAGTAGCTGCTAATAAGAGGAATGTTATGCCGAAAACCTGTGCAGGTGGCTTATTTGGTCTGAGTTAGCCTGGTTTCACTCAGTTATATCAATTTGTCAAAGAATTTTCAGTGACAGCTTTCTACCTCTTCTTTTTCAGAGTGTGTTTGAGTAGAGATAGAGTATGTCACCAGGACTCATAGACTGATATGTGGGGTCAAGTGTTCCAAGTAAACATAAATTCTGCCCACTTACTCCCTGTGTCC
Organism: Rhizomys pruinosus; assembly: GCA_009823505.1. NCBI lineage: Eukaryota > Metazoa > Chordata > Mammalia > Rodentia > Spalacidae > Rhizomys > Rhizomys pruinosus. The sequence continues at coordinate 311,741 of VZQC01006264.1, read as the reverse complement.
ATTATCAGCCAGGTGGAATTTGCTATGTGTGTCTCCTCTCTGATTCCCCTGAGTAGGTGATGTTATATTCCTGATATGTTTCTCTGTCAGATCTGATTTCTTGCATGTACTCCAATTATTCATTGAATGTTCAGAGCCAGTCCCTTAATGCATCCAGGAGCCAAAAATCAGCACCTGTCTTGGTTTGTAAACTAGGAATCAGGACCTTACCTTTTCTCAGCTAAGAAAGTAGTTCTGTGATGAAAGGTGCTTTGAGCTCTGGCTAATTGGCATTATTTATTTAGGGAAGCTTTGCTGAATCCTCCTGCCACTGTTGGATGCATGGTCATGAATGTTTTTGTGGCCACTCCGTTTACCACCATGTTGTCTGAGGTTCATTTCCAGTTGGCTCAGATTTGTGGAGGTGAGGGTTTTCATGGAGGTGAGAGTTTTCATGGGGGTGAGAGTTTTCATGGAGGTGGGTGCCTGGCATGAAGAGTAGGGAGATTACTGAGGGATTACCTTTGGAGAGTTCTTCAGGCCTTATAGAGGGAAGCATTCTGTTCTGTTCTCAATCAGAGACATACTGATATGAAGGGACTAGTCTTTGCTGCTTCTCCCTGATTCCAATCTTTACCTGACCTTTCCTTAATTTCTGGAAACAGCATCCTTTTCTCTGGGTGCCTGGAACGGAGCATGAAACTGCTGCACTGAGGAGTTGGTAAGGGCTTAGATGTTAGGCACTGTTGGAAGATCCTGGCTTTAAGGAGAGTCAGCAAATACGTCTCTGGTGCCTTAGCCTCCTGCCAGCTGTTGGGAGACAGAGGGCATATCTCTGGAAGCTTTTTTTTTTAATCACATTTGGGCAGAACTGACATCCTTATCCTTGTTTAGAGAATAAGAATTTTAGCTGTGGTCTGAAACTAGAGGAAGCTGAATGAACTAGGGAATGTGCTTGCCCTCTAAGCTCTTCAGTGTCTTCATCTGTAAAAGGGAGAAGGGTTCTCAGGACCAGAGGAGGTGGTGTGTCTGAGCTGCTGGTTAGTGAGTAGAGCACTCTGGAGAGCCTAGGCCATGAAGGGCTGTTTGCTGTCAGCTCTCTGATGATAACTTGGCTGTGTATATGTAGTATAATGTCACTTTACTAGTTAACATGGGTGTTTGAAAGTGGAGTTATTTTATACTGAAAACAAGCATTCTGGCCTTTAAAATATAGCAGCCTCAGGCCGGAGAAATGGCCTAGCGGTTAAGAGCGCTGACGCTCTTGCAGAGGACCCGGGTTCGATCCCCAGTACCCACATGGCGGCTGAGAACCGTCTGTAACTCCAGTTCCAGGGGAAACCGAGACCCTCTTCTGACCTCCGTGGCATTGCACAACACAGGTGCACAAACCTACATGCAGACAGTACATTCATACACATAAAAAATAAATAAATAAAAATTAAAAAAAATATATAGCAGCCTCCAATGGCCATCCTTAATGTGTCTGGGAGCACAGGCACAGCACAGCCCTCAGCGTTACCAGGTACCCTCATTTTCCTTTCAAGTGGTCATAGGAGAGTCTTTCCACTGCTGCATGGTCTTGTCTTCCTCATAGCTATATTAATGTGTAGCATTTCTGTACCAGAATCCTAGGTGAAGGATTTTTTTCCTTCTCAGTCCCTTGGTCCTGTGGCTCTCCCAGAGTCATGAGTGTGCCTCTAGTTGTCTTGGGACTTACTATGTAGCTCAGGGTGGCCTTGAACTTGAGGTAATCCTCTTGTCTCTGCCTCCTGAGTGCTGAGATTATAGGAGTGCACCATTATACTTGGCTTTATGGACAGTATTTAAAATTTTTTATGTCACATCTAAAAGAATACATAACAATAGTGTCTTATGATAGTAGATATCTACAATGTTCACATTTTCTCAGTTGCCATGTCAACATGCCACATGTGTATATGCACATGCATGTGCACAGTCTGTGTATTGAGGTTGAACAGTCTAAATGTTGTTATTTGGCTATTGTTTCTTTTTTTGTTTATTTTTTTATAATGCTTTTATTGGTGTTTCGTGTATTTCAGACATTATTTTTCAGTTCAATTTAGGCATATTCCCCTTTCCCTTCCCCCACCCCACCACAGATCATGCATTCTGCCATAACTGTCCTGCATCTTTCAGTCTTTTTTTTTTTAATGTTTAGGAATTCACATTTTCCTCCTTTAATTTTATATTACTCTAAAATATGGATACATACTTTCCACCCATATATAGTAATTACAGAGTCTGAAAATAAGTGGTGGGTCAATTCTAGAGATTTACATTATAACAACATAGTTGCTTTCAGATAAACAGAAATATAACAATAATGTTGTTCAGCTTGCCTTTCAACTGGGGATTTGGTGTTAACATCCACAAATGAGGGAAACAATTCGCCATTTGTTTTACTGGGATTGTTTCTTTAGAGGTTCTTGAAAGAAGACAGTTGTTTCTCTTGTAGGTTTCATATGCTGTACCCATGAGGTCCTTTGTTTCCTAGGTTCTTCTGTAAATTGGAAAATGGATCTGAAGGTTCTATAAGAATCAAATATTTTTTGTTTGTTTTTATTTTATTTTGGCAAGACAGTGTGGGTGGCATTGTGTCAGGAAGCAGAGGTACACTCTGCTCCATTGTAACTTGTGACTGAGATTCATCAGTGGCTGAAGGACCTGGGTAGAATTTTTTTCTCTACAGCTTTCAGTTCCTGCCTGGAGCAGAAGTGGGTGGTCTGCATCGTTCACCTTTGGGGGTGTGTGGTGGTGGCATCACAAATCTGTTACTCTTGCTTTTCTTGCCAGAATTCTTTTTTTTTCTTTTTGAGACAGGGTCTCCCTGTAGCCCCAGCTGTCCTGGAGATCGCTCTGTAGACCAGGCTGGCCTTGAACTCACAGAGATCCGCCTGCCTCTGCCTCCCGAGTGCTAGGATTAAAGTCGTGCGCCACTACCCCTGGCTTAAAGACAGTTCTTAGCCGCCATGTGGGTGCTGGGAATCGAACCTGGGTCCTCTGCAAGAGCAGTCGGTGCTCTTACATGCTCTTAACCCCTGAGCCATCTCTCCAGCCCCCAGAATTATTCTGGGGAGAACTTTCTCATGTCAGTTTACTTATTCACATTTCGGTAGGTGCCTGATTTCTTCTGCTCATTCGCTGCTTCTAGAAGAACCAGCTACACTTCAGCATTCTTCAGTGTCAACTGATGAGATTTATTTGCTTAAGATTTAGATCTTTTTTATTTATTTGTTTTGCTATTTGAAGTATTGACTCCAGCCTGTGTCTCATGGATACTAGTCAAACACTCTGCTATGGAGTTATAGCCCATCCCAAATTTTTAACATTTTTAACCTTTTTTTAAGGGGCAGGATCTCACCATGTTACCCAGTTTAACTCCAAACTCCTATATTCTAGCTTTCCTCCTGCCTTAGCCTCCTAAGTAGCTGAGATTATGAGTGTTCACTGCTGCACCTTGCTGATGGTTCTCTTATTAACTAACATTTGCTGGGCATGGTGGTGTACACCTTTAATCCCAGTACTTGGGAGGCAGAAGCAGTCAGATTTCTGTCAGTTCAAGACCAGCCTGGTCTACATAGTAAGTTCCAGGCCAGCTAGGGCAACAGGGAGACCCTGACTTAAAAAAATTAAAAAAAAAAAATGTATATATAATATATAGTATAAATGCCTAGATTTTACTTATTTCAAAGGTTTTAATACATTGCTCTGTGTATTTGCATGTGTACATGTGGCTGATGATGGAATCTAAGATCTCATATATGCTAAGCAAATGCTTTACCCTTAAGTAATACATTATAGTTTTTTATAGTTGTCTTTTTTTTTTTATTATTATTTTTTTTTGTCTTTTTGAGACAGGGTTTCTCTGTAGCCCCAGCTGTCCTGGAACTCACTGTGTAGACCAGGCTGGCCTTGAACTCAGCAATCCACCTGCCTCTGCTTCTTAGTGGTGGGATTAAAGTCATATGCCATCAGCCCGGCTCCTTTTTTTTTTGAGTCACATGATGTTCTGGGAAGTGTTATGAAACTCTGTCAACTTGCCAAGAATTCTGTAAGCTTCCATGCTGCCTGTCATGCTGCTGCCCAAGCACTGACTCAGCATCCTGATTATCTAATGACTTAAAGTTTACATGCATAAGTTCGGGTACTCTCCATGGTGTCAGGCATCTAATGGGGTCTTAAAGTGCATTTTCCAAGTTAAAGAGGTCATAGGTGTTCTTACTGAATTTAGAATATCCCATCATGTTCTGTAGGAGTCTCTTCCAGATTTCTCACAACTTTTTCTTTTCTGAAGTTTTAGATATTTTTTAAGAAAAACATGTAATTAGGAGATCATCCTAACATTGGTCATTTTTTCTTTTCTTTTTTTTTTTAATTTTTTTTATTATTATTTATTTTTTTGTATGTGTATGAATGTATTGTCTGCATGCAGGTCTGTGCACCCGTGTCGTGTAATGCTGCGGAGGTCAGAAGAAGTCTCGGATTCCCCTGGAACTGGAGTTCTCCTGGAATTGGAGTTACAGACGGTTCTTAGCCGCCATGTGGGTGCTGGGGATCGAACCCGGGTCCTCTGCAAGAGCGTCGGTGCTCTTAACTGCTAGGCTATCTCTCCAGCCCCGGTCATTTTTTCTTTTTAAATAATGTCTTTAGGCTGGGTGTGGTGGTGCACACCTTTAATCATAGCACTTGGGAGGCAGGGGAGGCAGAGGCAGGTGGATTTCTGTGAGTTCAAGGCCAGCCTGGTCTACACAGTGAGTTCCAGGCCAGCTGGAGCTACAGGGAGACCCTGTCTCAAAAAGACACACATACAAAAAATGCTTTTAGTAAACCATATAGAGTTTAGATGTATAGTTTGATGTCTTTATGATTATACACCCATTTATGAATGTTTCCTTAGAGTATAACATTACCCTCATCCTAGAAAACTGCAGTTGTGTGTCCCCCTGTCCTTCCCCCTTCTCCAGTAGTTGCTATTTGACTTCTTTTATCAAGATTAGCTCTTCTTTTTCTCAAACTTCAATAGATCCATACAGTGTGCATTTCTTGGACTGATTCTTTTTGCTTAGCCATATTTATAGGTTCATTTATGTGATTGCCTATATCTCAAGTCCTATTGATGCTACTCCAGTGACCTTTGACTATTCCTTGTTTTCTGGTACACCAAAGTGCTCCCTGTCTGGCTTTGTGTCTGCCCTAGACTAAAAGGACCCACAGAACAGGCAGGTCTGTAGCCTCTTACTGTCACCAAGGGGCCCATCTCATCCTACTGGCATAGTGTCCTCCTGAAACAAATCTTTTGCTTTTATTTTCCCTTTTCTGTGTTGTTTGACCTAGCCCTTGAGCATGTTCCAAACTCTGTTCGCTTGTGGAAAGCAGCTGTTGAGCTTGAAGAGCCGGAAGATGCTAGAATCATGCTCAGCCGAGCTGTGGAGTGCTGTCCCACCAGTGTGGAGGTGAGTCTGCCAGACTAAGGCCCACTACCTTATCAGAGAGAGTCTAAGCCAAGTGCATTGTCTGACTTTGCCATACATGTGCTTACTCAAGCTATATTTCTGCCATTAGAAGGCAATGTGAGGCCCAAAGTGCTGTTCTACAATAGCTGCGAGGCAAGGTAACAGGGCTTCAGTCAGTTATGATGCTAATGCAAGTGCAGTGCAGTTGCTGGGCATGTGGAGCAGATGGTGGGTACACAGTATAGGTGGTAGACATGAAGAACTGTGTCTTGCTCATCCCTGATAACTTTAGAAAAGTCCATTAAGAGCTATATTATGTCAGGCCCATTCGTTCTAATACAGCTAGTTTATAAGCTGAAGGGTAGCAGAGTGATAGAAAATACCACTTTGTTTTCCTGTTATATAGGATGGGATCAGCTCTGCCTCAATGCTGTTGGGATTTCTTCAGTTTAAATATGCTAATTCATAGCATTCTGTACAACCATTTTAGTCTTGCTTTTCTGATAATGTCTTTATTGTAAAGGACATTGTGATATTCTCCAAACAATTCTTCTTTTCATAAAATGGAGTATATAGCTCAGGAGCGATAGCTCAGTTGGTAAAGTATTTGCCTTGCAAGCATGAGGACTTGAGTTTGATCCCCAGAACCCAGTGTTTTTTGTTTTTTAAAGTCAGGTATGGTGGTTTATGCTTATAATCCCAGCACTAGGGAGAAAGAGACAGGAAAAGTCTCATCAACCTTTTATGCTAACCCATGTCAGAAGTACAACTGAACAGTTGATGGGGTAGAAAGTTGATGTGGTAGATACTTTATAGGTTTTGTTTTCAGAAGGCACTATGTGTAAGTACTTTGAGACTGGCTTGCCATCTGACCTTGAAATCTGTACTTGGTGCCACCACTATTCAACACACTTCACTCTTTTTCTGACATCTTTTCTATATAGCTCTGGCTCGCTTTGGCAAGGCTGGAGACTTATGAAAATGCTCGCAAGGTCTTAAATAAAGCACGTGAGAACATTCCTACAGATCGGCACATCTGGATCACAGCTGCCAAGCTTGAGGAGGCCAATGGAAACACACAGATGGTGGAGAAGATCATTGACCGAGCTATCACCTCCCTGCGGGCCAATGGTGTGGAGATCAATCGGGAACAGTGGATCCAGGTAAGCTGTTGAAGTGTCCTGCTCTAAAAGCAGAGGTGTGGCTAGGCTTTGTGGTGTATGCTGCTGCTGCTGCTGCTGCTGCTTCTTTTTTTAATTTTATTTTTTTATGTGTATGAGTGTACTGTCTGCATGTAGGTTTGTGCACCTGTGTCATGCAGTGCTGTGGAGGTCAGATGAGGGTGTCAGATTCCCCTGGAACTGGAGTTAAAGAGGGTCTCAGCCGCCATGTGGGTGCTGGGGATCGAACCCGATTCCTCTGCAAGAGCAGTTGGCGCTCTTAACCGCTAGGCCATCTCTCCAGCCCCAGTGTGGTGTATGCTTCTAATACTGGCACTTAGGATTATAAGTTTGAGACTAGCCTGAGCTACATAATAGCAAGACTTTGTCTCCAATGAGTCAGTGAATGCAGATGTGTTTGTATGTTGGGGTCTCAGGTAAGGTATAGGATGGCACTAGAGAGTTCCTAAACTGGCAGGAGAAACAGGTACATTGTGTCTTTGCTCTACTTGCTATTGCTCTTGATAGATTCAATGCCTTGAGTTGTCTTTTTTTTTTTTTTTTTTTTTTTTTTTTTTTTTCTTTTTTGAGCACAGGGCTCTCACTGTTGCCCACCTGTCCTGGGAGACCAGGCTGGCCTTGAACTCACAAAGATCCACCTGCCTCTGCCTCCCAAGTGCTAGGATTAAAGGCGTGCGCCACCACGCCCGGTGCCTTGAGTAGTCTTTAGGTGACCTCTTTTGAGGAATCTATGGGTACAGATGTTTGTGAATAGCATTCTTTTGTGGCCTCCTGGGTCTGGCTCTTCATATATTTTGTCTCTTGAACAGACATTTCTATTCTCTGTTGACCCCATGTTTCAGGGTTTTGTTGTTGTTGTTTGTTTATTTGTTTTTCTTTGATACAGAGTCTTGCTGTGTAGCCTTTGTTGGCCTGGAACTCACTGTGTAGACCAAGATGGCCTCAAACTCACAGAGATCCACTTGCCTCTGTCTCTTGGATGCTGGGGTTAAAGATATGTTTCACCATGCCCAGATGTTCCAAAGTTTCCTGTAGCTGTGATTTCCCTTATACCTTGAGGACAGTTCCTATAGTGGAGGCCTGTTGACATTTTTAGTTTTTTTGTGTGTCTAGAAAAATCTTTATTTCACCAGGCATAGTGGCATAGGAAACAGGATTGACTGGTTGAGGCCAGCTTGCTCTACATAGTGAGTTCCAGGCTAGCCAGGGCTATATAGTGAGACCTTGCCCTGATTTTTTTTTTTTAATTTCACCTCTATTTATTTATTAAAGATTTTATTTTCTTTTTATTTAAGTATGTGTAGTGCCCACAGATGCCAGGAGATGGCATTGGGTCTCCTGGAGTCAGAATTTCAGGACATTTTTAGCCATGAGATGTGGGTACTAGGAACCAAACCTAGGTTCTCTGCAAGAGCACTAAGTGCTCCTAACCTCTAAGCCATCCCTCCAACCCCCTCATGTCTCTAAATTTTAAATCTATGGAATAGTTATAATTATTTCAATGTCTCTGCTAATTTTAATCTTTGTCAGTTTTTACGGATTTTTTTTCCCTGTTCCTTTGCATGCCTAGTTTATTGCTAGACTTTGTGAATTTTACCCTCTTGGGTGCTAGATGTTTTTGCATTCCTGTAAATATTCTAGAGCTTTGTGTCAGGATGTGACTAAGTTACCTGGATACACTTTGACGCTTTAGGTTTTGCTTTTTTTGCATTGAACGGCAGGACCCAGGCAATATTTTGCTTAGGCTGATTTATCCATTCAGCAGAACTCTTCTGTCTTTTCCCCAGTGCTTCATAACTAACTGTTAAGATTTCCACCTGGCTATTGTTTTACTTCTTATCTGGTTGCTTTCAAGATTGTTTCAGCTGACTTTTGGGGGGTAGTCTGCCCTTACCAAATTCACTCTAGATGCCTGGGCACATATGTGGGGTTCTATCTCTGTGATGCATCTTATACTCTTGTACTTGGTCCTGTGTCCTCTTTGGTCCCCTGAGTAGAGGGAGTTCCACACTTCCTGCTTGGCCTCCCCCAGTGATCTGGCTTACCTGGTGGCACTTCTAGAACCTTTTCCTGCATGCTGTGGTCTTTACTGCTTGTTGTTAGAACTGCTCATTTTTTTTTTAATGCCCCCCCCCTTATTTTTTTTTGTCTTTTTTTTGAGACAGGGTCTCCCTGTAGCCCTAGCTGTCCTGGAACTCACTCTGTAGACCAGGCTGGCCTTGAACTCACAAAGATCTGCCTGCCTCTGCCTCCCAAGGATTAAAGTCGTGCACCACCACGCCTGGCTCCCCCCCCCCTTTTTTTTATGTGTATGAGTGTATTGTCTGCATGAGGTTGTGCACCCATGTCATGCAGTGCTGCAGAAGTCAGAAGAGGGTGTCGGATTCCCCTGGAACTGGAGTTAAAGACAGTTCTCAGCCGCCATGTGGGTGCTGGGGATCGAACCCAGGTCCTCTGCAAGAGCAGTCGGTGCTCTTAACCACTAGGCCATCTCTCCAGCCCCAGAACTGCTCATTTCTGTGTAAAAGGTACCTGCCTGTTCAGGATGTCAGCCGTGCTGGTGTTTTCTAAGATTCTTTTATTTTATTTTATTTTATTTTATTTTATTATTATTATTTTTTTTTAGTATATTGCCTGCATGTATGTAAATGCACTCATGTTGTGCAGTGCCCAATTAATCAGATGAGGGTGTCAGATTCCCTGGAACTGGAGTTACAGACAGTTGTTAGCTGTCATGTGGGTGTTGGGACTCAAACCTGGGTCCTCTGTAAGAGCAGCCAGTGCTCTTAACCATTGAGCTATCTCTCCAGCCCCTAAGAGTCTTTTGAAGGTGCTTTCTGCCAACTCTGTGATATCTTTTTTTTTTTTTTTAACTCTGTGATATCTTTAACCCTGGTGGTGGGCCAAGGGAGTATCCATAATACTTCCATCTAAGTGCACTTCCTTGGCCAGTGGAGAGTCTTACTCTGGTAGCCTTTGATTTCCATTTGTTTAAGACACAAGCTACAGACCCCTGTGCCTGGTGCACAAGCCACCTTGAAGACATTGACCAGGGAGATAAACCCTTCAGTGAGACTGGGCTAGAGCTTAGAGATATTGGCATGAACTCAGTATTAATTTTATACTTTCCTCAGAAAGACTTCTACTTGCTTATACTAGAATGTGATGAAAGCCCTGAATGTACACCAATTTTGTATTCAGTTGATTTGAGGTTATTTTACATTTTTCATGATGTCTTGCAACAGGCATTATAACAGATATGTTGCTTCTTGAACAATAGTCAATATTTCTTGAGGTTTTACTGTGTCCCAAACTATCTGTAAGTACCCATATGTGTTATAGCATTCAATCCTCATCTTCTCTTTTCCTGTTCTTTTTTTTTTAATTAATTATTATGTTTATAAGTGTATTCCCTGCATGTATGTAAGTGCACCCATGCCATACAATGCCTGCCCCAGAGGTCAGAAGAGAGTGTTGGATTCCCCTGGAACCGGAGTTGTGAATAGTTGTTAGTCACCATGTGGATGCTGGGTATTGAACTGGGTCTTCTACAAAGCAGCCATTGCTTTTACCTGCTGAGCCATCTCTCCAGCTCCTTGTTTCCTATTCTTTCTATAATTCACTGTAGTGAGGCTTTGATCCCAGCACACTACTGAAATCCTTAGAAATGTCACTCATCAAGTCCAGGTGTCTTTCTTCCATAGACACTTGTGTACTACCTCTCTTACTCTTGGGTTTTCCTGTCTTGCTGATCTCTTTTGTTCCCTTTGCTGATTTTCCTTTCCTTTTGCTTTTTCTTTTCCTTTTCTAAATTCCTAAGTAAACACTGGCAGTTAGGTCTTTAGGACTTTTCCTAGACTTTGTCCATTAGGTGGAGTATTATTTAGATCCCAGGAGTCCTGGGCTCTTCCCACAGCCCTGAAGGTATGTACTGGCTGCTCTGCTCTGTGGCACATATGAAGGCACTGCTACTTGGTTACCTGGCATCTCCAAAACACTCACAAAACTGCCTTGTTCCCTCAGTGTTATCTTTGGACAACACCCAGTTCATTCCTCAGGAGGCATTGCAGATTCCTCTCATAGTCCATCCACAAAGAGATTAGATCTACCTTCACATAATCCAGGACCAGTTGGACATGGGTGACTGTTGCTCTCTTGGAGCAGATTACCCATTCCTGCCCAGCATACAACAGTACCTCCTGATGTTTCCTTAGTCTCAGCATGCCTGATTAAAACCCCCAGATCCTTCTTATCATCTGGAATAGACACCTATGCCCATACTGTGGATATAGCCCAGTGGGTCAGGGTCTGGGGTCCTCACTCTATTGCTGCCCTTCTCAAGATGCATTTACTTGTTTAAATATATTTTTTAAATTATTTTTCTCTATGTGTATGAATGTACTGTCTGCATGCAGGTCTGTGCACCCGTGTCATGCAATGCCGTGGAGGTCAGAAGAGGGTGTCGGATTCCCCTGGAACTGGAGTTCTCCTGGAATTGGAGTTTCAGACGGTTCTCAGCCGCCATGTGGGTGCTGGGGATCGAACCCAGGTCCTCTGCAAGAGCAGTCGGTGCTCTTAACCACTAGGCCATCTCTCCAGGCCCAAGATGCATTTACTTGTGTCTTCAACTCAGATCTCTGGCCTTAGCTCTGCTCTCAGTTGCTTTTCTGATGCCTACAGGTCCTTAAGGGCTTCAGAGAGGGATGTTCCCTATCCTGCCTTGCTTGCTTATTTCATATCCTGTTTCCCCCACCGTGGTCTCCATCCCTTACCTGTACTCCCACCCTGCATTGTACTTTCATCATTTCATGGGTATGTGTGCCCCTGCACATGTATCTGGCTTATCAGTGGCTTTCTCCATTTGCTGTAGAAGTGTTCTGGTATATATGTAGTTTTGTATACATGAGAAAATAAGATAAATTACATAAGGTGGAATTGCTGGGTCAAATATGTGCATGCATTATTTTGATAGAGGATGTGAAGTTGTCCTCTGTAAAGAGCCTGTGTGTACTTCTCAGCAGTGGTAGAGAGCCTAAGTGTGTACTTCTCAGCAGTGTAAGATCCATGCCCTGCTTTCCTGACCAAGTGAGTCAACACACTTGCTGTTGCTGATTGTACAGTGTCACTAAATGTAATTTATGGTCTTAAAGATAATAATGGTTTAGAGGAGCTAGAGAGATGGTTCATCAGTTAAGAACACTGGCTGCTCTTACAGAAGACCTGGATTGGATTCCCAGGACATACATGGCAGGTTACCACAATCTATAACTCCAGTTTCAGGGATCTAGCATCCTCTTCTGGCCTTTTTGGACACCAGGCACACGTGTAGGCAAAACACTGATATGCAAAATAAAATAAAATAAAATAAAGTAAAATAAAATAAAACCAAATAAAAACAAAGTAAAAAAAAATACCAAATCTACCATGGTTTAGAGTTTCAAGTATTTAAATTTGTTGTATATGGTTTCTGGTAAACTGTATATCTTCATCCTTTGTAACATTGTCTACTGGATCAATGTTTTATTGTTATTTTTCCTAGCAGAATGTGCAAGATACTTAGTTTAGGGCTTCAGAGGTGGCTCAGTGGTTAAGAGCATGTGCTATTCCTCCAGCCCCTAGAGGAGCTGAGTGCATCAGTTCCTCATACCTATATCAGGTGGCTTACAACTGCCTGTAACTCCAGCTCTAAGGGATCTAGTCAGAGTCTCTCTCTCTCTCTCTCTCTCTCTCTCTCTCTGTCTCTGTCTCTGTCTCTGTCTCTCTCTTGGTCTTTTTGAGACAGGGTACCCTTTCAGTCCCAGCTGGCCTGGAGCTTACTAATGTAGATCAAGCTGGGGCTTGAACTCAGGAGATCCACCTGCCTCTGCCTCTTGAGTGCTAGTATTAAAGGCATGTGCCACCACACCCGGCTTTTAAGGGATCCAGCATCTCTTCTGGCCTCTATAGGCATACACACACACAAAAAAAGTTTTAAATTAACACAAAACACTTAAAATAATACTTTACTGTCTGCCATTTTTAGTAATGTAGTGTTGAGTCTCATGCTGGAAAACTTTGTGGCTTCTTTCCATGTATTCCAAGTCTGTATTCCTAGTCTGCTTTTCTTTTTTTTAATATTTTTTTAATTTTATTTATTTTGTACGTGTATGAATGTACTGTCTGCATGTCGGTTTGTGCACCCGTGTCATGCAATGCTGTGGAGGTCAGAAGAGGGCATCGGATTCCCCTGGGACTGGAGTCAAAGATGGTTCTCAGCCACCATGTGGGTGCTGGGGATCAAACCTGGGTCCTCTGCAAGAGCATTCGGCACTTGTAACCGCTAGGCCATCTCTCCAGTCCCCCAAGTCTGCTTTTCTAAATTGGGAGTGCTTTGCTGCTGGTTAGCCTGCCTAGTGGTCTAACCTTTTTAATTGGTCATCTGCCTCAACCTCCCAGATTCTGTTTTTGTGGAGGTTTTGTTGTTGGTGGTGGTTTTTTTGTTTGTTTTTTGGGTTTTTTTCTGGTGTTTTTGAGACAGGGTCTCTCTATAGCTCCAGCTGGCCTGGAACTCACAGAGATCTGCCTGCCTCTGTGTCCTAAGTGTTAGGATTAAAGGCATGCGCCACCACGCCCAGCCCAGATTCCGTTTTACCTCCTATGTAACCAGGCTCCCTACTAACAGTTTTTCCTGTCTGGGTCAGAGTGTTTCTTCTTTTTGTCAGTTTTAACTTGAGACTTCTTTCTAGCTGAAAGGATCAAAGTATTTTTTACTTTGTCTTTTATTCATATTACTCTCAGAGTTTCTTTAGCATAAGAAATTCTTTTTTTTTTTAATTTTATTTATTTATGTGTACGAATGTACTGTCTGCATGTAGGTCTGTGCACCCGTGTCGTGCAATGCACTGGAGGTCAGAAGAAGGCATCAGATTCCCCTGGAACTGGAGTTCTCCTGGAATTGGAGTTACAGACGGTTCTCAGCTGCCATGTGGGTGCTGGGGATCGAACCCAGGTCCTCTGCAAGAGCAGTCGGCGCTCTTAACCGCTAGGCCATCTCTCCAGCCCAGCATAAGAAATTCTTATAGCCACTGAATAGCTTAATATAATCTTTGTATGCAGTAGAACCTTAAAATTAATTGTATGAATGAGTATGGTTTCATTCAGTTACTCAGTGTTTATCAAGCACTTACATGCTAGGTGGTGAGTATAGGAGTATCAGTGAACAGATCAGATTGGCACACGTGCTATATTCAAGGTTGCCAGGCTACATGCCCAAGACCATCTAGGTACCTTAGTGTTTACCATTCAGAAATAGCATGCATTTTGTGTTCTGACTTCAAAACTGAAACAGAATTCTTGTGTTTCTCTTTCAGGATGCCGAGGAGTGTGACAGGGCAGGAAGTGTGGCCACGTGCCAGGCAGTCATGCGTGCTGTGATTGGTATTGGGATTGAGGAGGAAGATCGGAAACATACCTGGATGGAAGATGCAGATAGTGTGAGTTTGTCTGCTTGTTCCTCACCTAGGAACTGTGGCACCTTCCATCAATAGGCGAATTATAAGTCTTTCCCCTATTTACCTTCTCTTCTCCCATCTCCTTAAAAATCTGATACACTTACTCTATTTTTACTATTTTATTTATTTTATTTGTTTTTTTTTTTTTTTNAAATTTTTTTTTTTTTTATTTTTGTATGTGTATGAATGTATTGTTCGTGCCATGCAGGCTGTGCACCCGTGTCGTGGCAATGCCGCGGAGGTCAGAAGAGGGTCTCGGATTCCCTGGAACCGTGGAGTTCTCCGGAATTGGAGTTAAAAGGACGGTTCTTAGCCGGCATGTAGGTGCTGGGGATTTGAAAACAACCCAGGGTCCTCTGGCAAGAGCGTCGGTGGCTCTTAAACCGCTAGGCTATCTCTCCAGCCCTCCCTATTTGTTTTTTTGATATGTGTATTGAGATGTACTGTCTCGCAGAATGTAGATTGGTGCACCCGTGTTGTGCATTGCTGCAGAGCGTCAAAAGTGGGTGTGGCGGGTCCCCCTGGAAACGGAGTATTAAATACACGTTTCTGGTAGCTGCCAGGGGGTGCTTCGCGGAATCGACTCCAGGTCCCTTGGTCAAGAATGTCGGTGCCTCGTTAACCGCAGAGCCTTCTATGCATGCCTCCCTATAGAGTCTTACTTTGTGGTCTAAGCTTCCCTGGGACTAGAGATCCTGCGTTAGTACTTTGGGATTACAGGAGCATACAACACACTTGGCTCTGATTACTCTGTATTTTATATTTTTTCACTATTTTTATTTCTATTTTATTTTTACATAATAAAGGTATAAGTAATGAATAATAGCTCTCTCATTCGTGTCGGTGAAAACCACGTGAACTGATACAGCCCGAGGTCCCATGTTTGTCCAGTTGGAAGGGCTTGTATATACCAAGCATTGTATTTTCACAATTCATCCCAATTGCAGCCCTTACATTCTAACCTGCTCTGCAGGTTGTTCCCTAGCTTTAGAAAAGGCACAGTTGGCGAGAAGCAAAACAGTCTAGCTCTTCTGCTGGAGATGTTGTCTTGGACTCTGTCAGTTCTGGCTGTTTTCTTTTCATGGGTTGGCAATTTATCTAGGAATAACTTTTTTTTTTTGTATGTGATGAGTCTACCGTCTGCATGTAAGTTGGGACCCATGGTCGTGCAATGCCGTGGAGGTTCAGAAGAGGGTGTCGGATCCTGGAAACTGGAGTTCTCCTAGAATTGGAGTTACAGACGGTTCTTAGCTGCTTGTGGGTGCTGGGATTCGAACCCAGATCCTCTGCAAGGAGCAGTCGGTACTCTTAACCGCTAGGCTATCTCTCTAGGCCCAAGAATAACTTTTTACATCCTACTAATGAAGCATAAAGCAATTAGATATACAGGCATTCTTAAAACAGTTACGTTAATTATTAATGGTAGTACGTGGTATAGGACACAGATAGTGATGGTAGTATGGTAATAAATCGAGTGAAACATTTATATGTTTCTTTTTCGTGTAAAGATGACATAAGGATCTTTTAAAACATTGGACTTTATTTAGACAATTCTCTCCTTAACCACATATATTTTAAGGACTGTTATAGCTTGGCATTTCATGGCAATGATATTTTTTATTTCCTCCAAAGTGTTGAATGGAGATAGCTAGATAGCCCCAATTTAGATTGAGGAATATACAGATAACATGGGCTGCCACTTTTGTTATTTCATGCACAGTTATTTTTTCAAGCTCAGGGTGATATATGTGGTATGCTATGATGCTGCAAGGATGTGCTAGTCTTTGGCTTGACTCAAGGAGACGCTATTGTTTGCTGCTTTATTGAGGTTAGTGGCCTCTGGGGTAACCCTTCTCTGACAGTGTTCCTCTCGTATGAGACCCGATATCTGTACCAACTTGCAAGCTGGTTAGGCCTTCTTCTCAGGGAGCTAGCATCTTTTTCCCATGCTTAGTTAGGTTTTGCGAACTTTCACAGCAGGGACCCTTGCCGCCTTCTCTTACTTAGTAGATCAGGCTGGCCTTGAAATGGGTTCTCCATACATTGAGACTCAGCGCGACAACTGCCAGCCCTCTTTACCTGTTTTTGGGGGGCTTAGCACTCCTTCTAGCCCGACCCAATATACTCACTTAGAACAAATTAAATCCATGTGCTGATGACTCTAGAGCCTTCTGTATGTGGAAGTATATTTGCTTAATTACACAGCTTTATAAAAGACATATTTTAAAAAAGGGCTATATAGACTTATTTGGTGTTGTGTATATATATCAATATATAGTATTTCCATCTAATGGACTTAATATATCAATTTACGCGTATCTTACTATATATTTTTTACAATTATTCATTATTATTAACACACCACTCCCTGTAACATTGATGCTTATACTATTTATTGGTCTACTGAATATAGGCTTATCCTTTCTATTTAGGCGTTGGTAGTGAAATGTTATCCCTAACACTTCAACAGTTCTATATGGTCTTATCCAAGTATGCAGTGTCATAATAAAGTAAGGTCAGCGTATATACCAAGTGTATAACGCATGATTAACCTCTCATAACAGTGCAAGTGCTCTAATTCAGTTACGGGAATGACTTCTATTGCCATCATGTTGTTACTTTTTTTTTCTAATGAAAAGGAGTTCGGTAAGTAGTCTCCTTCGAGTATTTTTTAAAACGTTCCTGTCAGCGCACCTGGTGTCTACAAGGTAAAGTTCATTAGGAACACCATTTATAGGCCAGAGTTGTTACAAATAGGATTCACAGAGAGATATGTTTAGATGCCTAGTTTTATAAAGCCAGTCTGAAGGCTTTTGTTTTCCTTTTTGAATCGATGTTTTAGATGGGCCAACTTTTCTTCTGCTATTTCTTGGTACACCCACAATGGCAAATGCTTAACTCCACATCTTCAAATAAATAAACCCTGGATGTGTATACCTGTGCGTAACAGTTGCAAGAACGGTGTTAATCCCCATATATATATATCATATATTAAATTGAAAGAGTTGATAAAAGGTTTAAACATTACCTAACTGTATCCCCCTTTATTTATTCTTAGGTTTTTATTTTTTACCCATGGATCTCAAAAAAGCGATGCGAGTAATCGATAGTTAACACAAACCTATACATACCATAGTAGGCAGGAATCAACGGTGTACATTTTCATTAAATTTACCCAAGTCTGTTTTATCATTGACTGTATATTGTTTATTTGGGAAGCAGACTTAATCCTTTAGTTAAATTATCCTACAGTGTAAAAGAGAAAATGTTACAAGAGTACAGATACAACCAAAAAATTGATAGAAAACATTTGTAATTTACCCCAAAGTTGTGTGTGATACAAATGATAATAAAACAAAATGACAATGAATTTATATTTCCAATTAGCTTAAATTTATTACCGTTTTTATTAAAACCTTTTAAACTATGTTGTTTAATGAGACAGTTTTACTTTTTACTAAGTTCCAAAATAAAAGAAACAGTATATGTAGACATAAGTTTGGGCATAATTGGATGACCTGTTGAACTCACATCAATTAAACTACATTAACTGTAAATAAGACCCGGTACCCCCTCTCAACCCTCCCACCTCACTAGATTCACTGTTTTCAATCAGTTCTTTGATGCAGTCTTTTATGTGTTGTTGTTTCTTTCCAATGTGCATCACTCCACTAAACTCTGATTTTTATGTAAGGAAAGGGGAGCTTTGTTGAGAACAGGAGCTCTTCCTTGTTATGCACCAGCTTCCCTGGAACTCGCTCTATAGACCAGAGGCTTGGCCCTATGAACTCACAAATATTCCGCCTGCCTTCCTGCGAGACCTCCCAAGTGCTTAGGATGTAAAGGCGTGGTGCCACCCACCTGTGCCAAATATCGATATTATTTTTATTCTTTTTTGTTTATTTTTTTTTTAAATTTTTTTTGTTTTTATTATATTGTCTGTAAGTGTGTATTCAATACAGTACTGTCTGCAATGTAGGTCTGTGCACCCGTGTCGTGCAACCGCCGCGGAGGGTCAGAAGAGGGTCTTGGATTCCCCTGGAGCTGGAGTTTCTCCTGGAATTGTAGTTTCAGACAGGTTTTCAGCCGCCATGGTGGGTGCCTGGGGATCGAACCCGGTCCTCTGTCAAGAGCGGATCGGCGCTCTTTAACCGCAGGCCATCTCTCCAGCCCACCTCCAATTCCGATAGTTTAAATGGAGTTGCAGTCATAAGGATAGCAGACTTCTGAGAACCTAAGTTTCAGCTTGCTTTGATTGCTTACTAAATGGAGGAAGCAGCTATTACAACAGTGGGCCTGCTAGGAGCTCTAGGTTGCTAGGCTACACAGAGCTATTAAGAGTGACAATCAATTTTTGTTTTTTTTTTTTTATTTTCTTTGTCGGCTTTTTGAGACAGGGTCTCCCTGTAACCCCAGCTGTCCCTGGAACTCACTCTGTAGACCGCAGGCTGGCCTTGAACTTCACAAATATCCACTTGCCTCTGCCTCCCAAGTCGCTAGGATTAAAGCGGGGTGCGCCACGGACGACTAGCCTTGACGTCGGTGACTCAAATCAATTTTGGACGGCATTATCAGGTTCCCTTCTACCTTCTTGGTTCCACTTATCAAGATTTTATTTCAGAAAATATTTTGTCATCACAAACCACTAGATAGCCTTTAAGATATTAGTTTTCAGGGGCTGAGAGAGTGATTCCCCTTAGTGGTTAAGAGTTGGCCATGACCCTGCTCTTTTCAGGGAAACCCGGGTTCGATTTCCCAGCACCCCCATGGCAGCTGAGAAACCGTCTTTAACTCCAGATTCCGGTGAATCTGGACACCCCTTTCTTGGTAACCCTCTCGAGGCAGTTGTCACGACAACTGGATTGCTAGCAAGCCTTACAATTGAGACGTAACATTCAATTACATCATAAAAAAATAAAATTATTTCTCTTCAGGAATATGTGTTTCCAGGTGGGATACACCATAGAGCCAAATTATGCTCAACCTGTTCTAAATGGACTTAATACGAAGTGAAAATATGCCTCCTCTTCTTTTGTTTTTTAGTTTATTAGTGGTAGAAAACAAGGATATATTGAATGTTATGGGATGGAGGAAGTAGGCTATGCCTTTCACCTCGAGCAGTACAGCTTACTGTTTTTATTCTGGTTATGTGCTTACATTGATTTTTGTGCAATCAAAGTATGGTATAGTATACATTGCTATGGTGCATAGTTGTGGATGGGTCTTTGTAGAGTTGGATCCATTTTTCCAGGGATTGGATTCTTGCTTTCTGAGTTTGTGTAGCAGCCTTTATCATCTTACCATCTTGCCAAGCCCTGTAATTGTTTTTTTTATATTTTACTTTAATATAATTTGAGATCACCCCCCTGCCACCCCCAATTTAGTGGTGTACACTCAGTGGTCTTGAATATGCTAGCAAATTACTGTTGGGAAAACTATCTCCACCCCTTTTTTTAATTTATTTTATGTGTATTCATGTGTTTTGCCTCTTGCACATAAAGTGCACCTGACGGTACTGTTCCAATGTTCTCACCAAGTCCAGAAGAGGCAGTTGAGTCCTGGAACTGAGAGTAAGATGGTTGTTAGGCTGCCATTGGTGGATGCTGGGAATCAACTGATGAGCCCTCTTCAAGCACCATTCCAGGCTCTTTTTATAAAAAATTAAATTTTAATTGATTATATATGTTCTCGACAGAATCTCACTATGTACCCCGGCTGACTAGCACTGTGTAGACCTGGCTCGCCTCAACCTCTGATGGTATAAGGCATGACCAACCTGTCTGCCTCGCCTTCTCAAGTGACCTTATTTATAAAATTAAACAATAACAACAAAAAGCCCTGTATTCTGTTTAGAAGCTGCCTAGGATCATGTTCTCAGGTCAGTTTGGGACAGGACTTCAACAGGGCCTCTATAGTATCCTGGTCCTTCTGTTTATGAATTTGGAATTTGTGGTGTGTGAACTCGGTGGTTGTGCTGTATGTTGTGATGTGTGTGTGGTGGTGTGTGTGTGTGTGTTTGGATGATACCCGAAGACGCTGCTGAGCATGTTGAGCAACTTACTCTTACTCTCAGTAAGTTCATTCTCCCTCCACAAGTTAAATTTTTGAATGCTTTGGGCAACACTTGTAAACAAAATCCCTTTGGACCGCGCATTATTTATTGTTGTTGTGGCTGGTTGAAAGTGTCTATTCTTATTAAAGAAGCTAGGCAGGTATGTTGTGGAGCTTGAGAGATGGCTTCTATAGAGTGCGTTAAGAGCACTGACTGCTCTTACAGAAGTGACCTTGAGTTTCTATTAGCTGCTACCCACATGGCGGCCTGATGATACCTATTTCTTAACTCCAGTTGCCACGGGATCTCCGACACCATACTTTTTGGACCTTCTGCAGCGTATCACACTAATACAGGGTGTACTCAACCTACTATGAGTACAGTACATTTCATACCCATAAAAAAAAAAAAAAGTTACCAAATTATAAAAGAAAAAAGCTAGGCTTCACAGGTCTGTCCTTCAGATTACACGAATTGGATATGGTGCCTATTCATTCTGACTAGCTGTCACAGGTGGCAGCTGCTTTGGACTCTCCTCTATGTAGCTACTGTTGTTTCATTTAGTGAACATTTATGAGTTTGAAATAATATAAGTATCCTGTTTGCAAAGATAAACTCACTAGTTTGAGAATCTATTAATAATGGTTTGGGTTTTTTGTATTGTGTTGTTCATTTTAAGCCTTCTCTTTCGTGTTTTTCTTTTCTTTTTTTCTTTGAATATTTGATAGAATAGTTAATTCTCACTATGCAGCGCAGGGCTTGCCTGCAAACTTGCAGCTCTGCAAGTTTCGCAGTACCAGGTTTCATAAGCAAGAGCACCATACCCAGTCATGAGTGGTGGTCATTGACTCAAATGATTATCTCTCGTAGTTGCCAATTGGTGATTATTCTGTGGAATTTTTTTTTTTCTTTTGTTTATTTTTTTTTTTGGGGTCTTTTTTTAGGCTAGGCGTCTACCTGTTAAGCCCAAGCTGGGCCTGTTGGAAAACTCAATGTGATTAGAGCAGGGTTTGGTCTTGACTCTGATGAACTCCCTCCTCCCGATGTGATGGATTAAAATGGCGTGGTTCGGCTCACCACACCCCCAGCTGTGGTCTTTTGTTGTGGACAAGGTTCAATGCTATTTCAGTCTGGGCCTGAAACTCTCTAGGTAGCTCGGGAGACTGACCTTAGACTCACGATTCTTCTCGTGCCCTAGTACCTCCCAAGTGCGCCTTAGTGTATAGCAGTGCTTTGGAGTATTGAACCCAGGAATCCGTGAATCTACGTTGCTCTGACCATTGGAGCTACAACTCCCATAGCCCTTGTTTTGGATATTTACAAAAGATCTTCCTTTAATAAATATGGTCCTTTCTATGTAGCCTTGTGGGGATAGTGCTTGACCCTGAGGTTGGATCAACTAGAATTGGAGTGTGCAATGCATGGGCTGTGGCCCTACAGGTGACCAAAAACTTCAGCTGTCGGGACTCGATTGGTTCCCCAGCCAAACACAGCTTGGGTTGCTTGAGCTCCCACGACCAAATTGAAGCTGAAAAGAAGCGAGCTGTGGGGATTCACACCCCATCAAGTTCCAAGCAACGCTGTTAAGCTAGCAAGGTAACAGCCTGTGCGTGTATGCATGTCAGTGTGGCGCATATCGGTGAAATAGGTTTGGGGCAGGCAGCCACCACATTGTTATCCAGTGACATTCACCGTCCCTCTAAGTGGGGCTGAATCTTCAAGACCCTCCTATGACCATACATACCCCTGCAATGTACTGACATACCGGAAGCCAACTTGTGTACGTCTGAGTGTGTGGCTATAGCAAAAATGGACTGCCTCCTGCATCCTTTTGTCTCCTCTAGTGTGCTAAGGCAGTTTGGTAGCCTGCAATATGTCCCCAAGATAGGTCTGAGTCCCACAGTGAGCTCAGTTGGTCTGAGAACTTGTGTTTCTCGCTTCTTTTAGTCCTCCTGCTCATTTCCAAGTGGTAATCTGTTAGTACCATTTGTTTTCTTATAATATTTTGGTAGTTTTATATTTTTTTTTACTTAAGGATTAGACTCCACAGCCTGTATGTATGTGTATGTAGGCTAAGTGCATATACGCACTGAGCTTATACTCTTAAGCCCCAAACTTAAACAGTTTGTTTCTGGGTTGAAAGTGCTACAATTAATGAGCATTGTTCCTATCATCTGTATGTGTTCACTTCTTCAACATCTGGAGAGACTAATAATTCATCTATTTATTTGTCTGTGCATCTCGTGTGTGAAGCCCCTTGAGGCCAGTGGTGTCAAGTCCTATCTGTGCTTGTGACACAGAGTCATTAGCACTGCCATGTGATAGCCTGTGTTTATGATAGCTCTTATGTGTGCATAAATGGCAAGCTTTCTATCTCCCGCATTCTGAGTTGAGTCCAGAAGTTAGACTAAAAAGGTTTTTTTTACCATTATTGGGGCTTCGTGCGGAGCCAGTAGGTATGAGCGCATGCCATAACCAGGCACAAGGCCTTAAGTTCGACTCCCAGTATTAAATACATACATGTATATAGAGAGACCAACAACCTAGTCTCTGTATTGAGTGAAAATTCTCTCATATGTAAAAGAACCTAACACTTGCTTATGGAAACTTCTTTATTCTGAACACAAAATTACATGGTTTGCACCTCTCATCTTTATTACTTTTGACAAATATGGAGAGGCCTTTACTAGACACCACCGCATGGAAAACAAATGCGAGAGCAAAAGTGTAGGATGTTTTAGATTGTTCATTCTTCCTACCTTTTCTTTTTCTTGCTTGCTCGAGTGTAGCCCTAGCTGGCACCTTAAATTGTCAAATGCCCTGTTTGCCTCTGCCTGCTGGAGTGCTGAGGATTGAGTAGGCATTGTAACTACCATGCTTGGAACTTTTCTCATTTTTATTGTGCACTTAACCACATTTGCTCAGTAGCCACAAATATTTTTCTTTGTCATGCAAGAGTGTGAAGTAATGTTTCTGGGGTACTTAGAAGTATTAGTTGCTTTCCTGGTATTTGTCCTTACCCATGGTCTGATCTGCCATCCTGAGGCCTTGGGCACTGTTACTTGATGCTGCAGGCAGTTGAGGTAATGTAGGGTCTAAAATCTTTAAAGCTGATCCCCATATCTTTGATCAGCAGCTACACAGAAGAGCATAGACTATGTTTACCCTGCCTTCATAATCTCCTGATACACCTGGTTATGGTATAGCACCTGACACAGGGCCCTTGGCCTTCTCTGCGTTGGTGATTAAGAGCCAGACCATTGTGATACTAGGAGGACTGGTATGCAAGATCTTGGCACACCCTGTTCTTGTCCTCTTTCCACACTGCTTCTGCATACATTGTAAGTGACCATATCTAGGGTCTAATCTCTATCTTTTCTTGTGAAGAATATCTGACAATTGAAAGTCTTTGGTCGTTGTGGTTGGTTCTTGTGTGGTGGTGTGTGTGTCATGGGAACCCCTATTGATTTTCTGCCAAGGCATGTGAACTTCTTGTATAGTATGCTACTGAAGCTAACGTCAGCCACCGTTCTACGAATCAGGCATCCATCGGATGCATAATAATCTTATGCTTACTGTGATACTGACTATATATGATTGAATGTGTCTCAGATGGTTGTGAAATAGTATAGATAGTCTGCACTGTGATCTGTTACAGGCCCCCCCCCCCAATTTTAGGGTAGAACTCAGGGTCTTGAATATGCTAGGCAAATTACTGTTGGAACTATCTCCACCCTTTTTTAATTTATTTTATGTGTATTCATGTTTTGCCTGCACATAAGTGCACCTGTATCTTTCAATGCTCACAAAGTCCAGAAGAGGCAGTTGAGTCCTGGAACTGGAGTTAAGGATGGTTGTTAGCTGCCATGTGGGTGCTGGGAATCAAACTGATGAGCCATCTCTCAAGCCCCTCCAGGCCTTTTTAAAAAATTAAATTTATTGTTATTATTTTGACAGAATCTCACTATGTACCCCTGGCTGACTTAGCACTGTGTAGACCTGGCTAGCCTCAAACTCTGAGGTTAAAGGCATGTACCACCTTGCCTCGCCTCTCAGTGACCTTATTTATAAAATTAAACAATAACAACAAAAAGCCTGTATTCTGTTTAGAAGCTGCCTAGGATCATGTTCTCAGGTCAGTTTGGGACAGGACTTCAACAGGGCCTCAGCCTGTCTTTCTGTTTAATGAATCTGATTTGTGTGTGTGTGTGTGTGTGTGTATGTGTGTGTGTGTGTGTGTGTGTGTGTGTGTGTGTGTTGGAGATGGAACCCAAGGCCTGAGCATGTTGAGCAACTACTCTACCAGTAAGCTTCATCTCCCCCCAAGTCTAAATTTTTGAATGCTTTAGGGCAACACTGTAACAGAATCCCTTTGGACCCGCTTTATTATTTTGCTTGTGGCTGGGTTGAAGCTGTTCTTTGAAAGGCTAGGCTAGGATGTTGGAGCTGGAGAGATGGCTCAGTGGTTAAGAGCACTGACTGCTCTTACAGAGGACCTGAGTTCTATTCCTGGCACCCACATGGCGGCTGAGAACCATCTTTAACTCCAGTTCCAGGGGAATCCGACACCCTCTTTTGGACCTCTGCAGCATCACACAATACAGGTGTACCAACCTACATGCAGACAGTACATTCATACCCATAAAAAAAAAAAAAAAGTAAAAATTTAAAAAAGAAAAGAAAGGCTAGGCTATCAGGTCTTCCTTCATATAGAGGTATATGTGCCTATTCATTCTGACTAGCTGTCACAGGTGGCAGCTGCTTTGGACTCTCCTCTATGTAGCTACTGTTGTTTCATTTAGTGAACATTTATGAGTTTGAAATAATATAAGTATCCTGTTTGCAAAGATAAACTCACTAGTTTGAGAATCTATTAATAATGGTTGGGTTTTTTGTACTTGTTTGTTCATTTATCCTTCCTTTCTGTGTTTTTCTTTTTCTTTCTTTGATAGTTTGATAGATAGTATCTCACTATGCAGCGCAGGCTGGCCTCAAACTTGCAGCTCTGCAAGTTTCTCAAGTACCAGGTTTCTAAGCAAGAGCCACCATACCCAGGTCATGAGTGGTGTCATTGACTCAAATGATTATCTCTCTGGTAGTTGCCAATTGGTGATATTCTGTGGATTTTTTTTTTTTTGGTCTTTTTAGGCAGGGTCTCCCTGTAGCCCAAGCTGGCTTGGAACTCAACTGTGTAGACCAGGTTGGTCTTGAACTCTGCCTCCCGAGTGATGGGATTAAAGGCGTGTGGCACCACACCCAGCTGTGGCTTTTGTTTTGAGACAAGGTTTCATGTATTTCAGTCTGGCCTTGAACTCCTTATGTAGCTGAGACTGACCTTAGACTCCTGATCCTTCTGCCTTCACCTCCCAAGTGCGCCTGGTGTATGCAGTGCTGGATATTGAACCCAGGATCTGGTGAATGTTGCCTTTAATATCCACTTTGGAGCTACAACCCTAGCCCTTGGTTTTGGTTTTACAAGACAAGGTCTTTCTATGTAGCCTGTGGGAGTGCTGACCCTGAGGTTGGACAGGCTGAAGAAGACATGTTTGTGGGGCTGATGTGATGGCCCTGCGGCCAAACATTCAGCTGTGGGATTGATGGTCCCACAGCCAAACACACAGCTCTGGAGTTGCTGGCTCCCACGACCAAATGAGCTGAAGAGCCAGCTGTGGGGTTCACAGCCCCACAGTCAAGCACCTGTGCAGTAACAGCCTGGGTATCATGTCAGGTGGCGCAATCGGTGAAATAGGTTTGGGGCAGGCAGCCACCATATTGAGTGACATCACCTCCCAGTGGCGAATCTTAGACCTCCAGACCATCACACATCTGCATGCTGACAACCAAGCCAACTTGTGACGTCTGAGTGTGTGCTAGCCAAAAATGGAGCTTGCCCTGCATCTTTGCTCTGCTAGTGTGCTAAGCAGTTTGGTAGCCTGCATATGCTCAAGATATGTCTGAGTCCCACAGTAGCTCAAGTTGGTCTAGAACTTGTGTTTCTCTTCTTTTAGTCTCCTGCTCATTTCAAGTGGTAATCTTTTAAGTACCATTTGTTTTTAGTTATTTTTGTGTTTTATTTTTTTTGTACTAAGGATTAGACCCACAGCCTTGTGTGTATTAGGCAAGTGCTGTACCACTGAGCTATACTCTTAGCCCCAAAATAACATTTTCTGGGTTGAAAGTCTACAATAATGGAGATTGTTCCTATTCATCTGTATGTGTTCACTTCTTCACATCTGGAGAGACTAATAATTCATCTTTTATTTGTGGCGTCTCTGTGTGAAGCCCTTGAGGCCAGGGTGTCAAGTCCTTGGCATTGTGACACAGAGCTTAGGCACTGCCTGTGTAGCCTGTGTATGATAGCCTTATGTGTGCTAATGCAAGCTTTACTCCTTGAGTGAGTCCAGAAGTAGACTAAAAAGGTTTTTTTACCATATTGGGGCCGGCGGTATGGCCTAGTAGTAGAGCACATGCCTAACAGGCACAAGGCCTTAAGTTCGACTCCCAGTATTAAATACATACATGTATATAGAGAGACCAACAACCTAGTCTCTGTATTGAGTGAAAATTCTCTCATATGTAAAAGAACCTAACACTTGCTTATGGAAACTTCTTTATTCTGAACACAAAATTACATGGTTTGCACCTCTCATCTTTATTACTTTTGACAAATATGGAGAGGCCTTTACTAGACACCACCGCATGGAAAACAAATGCGAGAGCAAAAGTGTAGGATGTTTTAGATTGTTCATTCTTCCTACCTTTTCTTTTCTTGCTTGCTCGATGTAGCCTAGGCTGGCCTTAAACTTGCAATCCTGTTTCCTCTGCCTCTGGAGTGCTGGGATTATAGGCATGTACTACCATTGCTTGGCTTTTCTCATTTTTATTGTCACTTAACCACATTTGCTCAGTAGCCACAAATATTTTTCTTTGTCATGCAAGAGTGTGAAGTAATGTTTCTGGGGTACTTAGAAGTATTAGTTGCTTTCCTGGTATTTGTCCTTACCCATGGTCTGATCTGCCATCCTGAGGCCTTGGGCACTGTTACTTGATGCTGCAGGCAGTTGAGGTAATGTAGGGTCTAAAATCTTTAAAGCTGATCCCCATATCTTTGATCAGCAGCTACACAGAAGAGCATAGACTATGTTTACCCTGCCTTCATAATCTCCTGATACACCTGGTTATGGTATAGCACCTGACACAGGGCCCTTGGCTTCTCTGGTGGTTGATTAAGAGCCAGACCATGTGATATAGGAGGCACTGGGTATGAGCAAGATCTTGGCACACCCCTGTTCCTTGTCCTCTTCCACACCTGCTTCTGCATACATTGTAGGTGACCTACAGGGTCATTGTCATCTCTTTCTGTGAAGATATCTGACAATCTGAGGAGTCTTGGATGGCCAGGTACTGTCTCTGTGGTATGAACACAGCTCTGAGTTCAGGTCCATTCAGGCTATTTGGACGTTCATGGTTGTAATAGTCTGTCCCTGTTTCTCCCTAGTGGCCTCTAATTTATCTCCCCTTCTTGGTGCAAGATACATATCCCTTCTTGGTACAAGAGTACATCTAGTTAGTATCTGCAGAACATAGAAGGCAGTGATTTCTCCCTAAAGAGGGAGGGAACCTTTATTCTGAGAATAGCTGTTTGAGCCTGTCCTGTAAATATCTCATTGGGTGTCACAGGTACCATCAAGATCAGTTAAACTAGCTCTTGGATACATCATGCATAGGATGCCTGGCTTTGTTTGCCATTTGATAGTACACATGAGTTAAAAATTTTTTTTTTACATTATTTAGTGTGTGCATGTGTACTTATACATGTATGTGTACACATGCCATAGCATGTGTGTGGAGGCCAGAGGTCAAATTGTGGGAGTTGGTTCTCTCTACCGTGTTGGTCCTGGAGATCAAATTCAGGTCATCAGGCTTGGTGGTATGTTAACTTGTTGAGCCATCTCAGGTTCATTACCCATCACTTTTTTTTTTGGTCTTTTTGAGACAGTCTCCCTGTGGCCCCAACTGTCCTGGAATTCGCTATGTAAACAAGGCTGGCCTTGAACTCACAGAGATCCGCCTGCCTCTGCTTCCCAAGTGCTGAGATTAAAGGCATGGTCCACCACACCTGGCTTTTAATATCACTTTATATACATAGGTTTTGTTTTTGCTTTTTTTTTTAAAGTGTGGCCCGGCATGGTGGCACACACCTTTTTTTTTTTTTTTACTTATTTATGTGTATGAATGTACTGTTTTGCGTGTAGGTCTATGCACCCGTGTCGTGCAATGCTGCAGAGGTCAGAAGAGGGTCTCGGAATCCCCTGGAACTGGAGTTCTCCTGGAATTGGAGTTACAGATGGTTCTCAGCTGCCATGTGGGTGCTGGGGATCGAACCCGGGTCCTCTGCAAGAGCGGTCGGCGCTTTTAACCACTAGGCCATCTCTCCAGCCCCTGTTTTTGCTTTTTATGAGTGTTATGCCTGCATGCATGTAAGTGCACCTGTGTCGTGCAATGCCTGCAGAAGCCAGAAGAGGGTGTCAGATCCCCTGGAACTAGAGTGAGGGATGGTTGTTGGTTGCTATGTGGGTGCTGTGATTAAAACCTGGGTCTTCTGTAAGAGCAGCCAGTGCCCTTCACAGCTGAACCATCTCTCTAGCCCCATACACGGGTTTAAAATTTTTTTTTTCTGTGAGTGTATGTGTGTGCATGAGTGCATGTATGTATGTATGCCTTGTGTGCAGCTATCTGTAGAAGCCAGAAGAGGGTGTCAGATTTCCAAGGGTTAGAATTAAGTGGTGGTTGTGAGCCTCCAAACCTGGGTGCTGGGAACTGAACTCTCTGGTAGAGCACAAGTTCTTCTAACTGCTGAGCCATTTCTCCAGATCCTAGTCATATTTTTGTCTTTTTTTTTTTGGACAGGCTATAGCCCTAGCCCTCCTAGAACTCCCTATGTAGATCAGGCTGGCCTCATCTCACAGAGATCTGCCTTTCTCTGCCTCCCAACTGCTGGTATTAAAGGCATGGATGACCATGCCCAGCATTAAAATCACTTTAGAGTAAAGGGAAAAACCTAAAGGAGCCAGTCCTGGTGGTCAGGCTTATAATCACAGCTACTTAGGAGGCTAAGGCATGATTGTGGTGGCAGAAGAGCCCTTTAATCCCAGCACTCAGAAGGCAGAGACAGGTGGACTTTGCGAGATCAGGCCAACCTAGTCTACATAGGGAGTTCCAGACCACCTGGGTATTCAGTGAGACCCTGTCTCAAAAAACATATATATAAACAATATTACAAATTCAAGGCTAGACTAAGCAATTTTGGGAGACTATTTCAAAATGACAAATAGAAAAGGGCTGAGAATGTAGTTCAATGGTAGATTGTTTGCCTATCATGCACAAGGCCCTGACCTTGGATTCAGTTTCCAGTAAAGGGAGATAGGCTGAGGGGGCCTGGAGGAAGTAGAACCTCGTATAAGCTATGATTTCTGAAGGATTGGTGGACTTCTCATCTTTTGGTTTTGATTTGTCTTATACAGGCTTTAAATGGGTTTAGCTTTTTACAAATTTTTAAAATTTAAAAAAAAAAAAGAGAGATAAATAAAAGCCGGGTGTGGTGGTGCACTTCTTTAATCCTAGCACTCAGCAGACAAAGGCATGTGAATAGGGAGTTCCAGGCCATCTGGAGCTACAGGGAAACCTGTCTCAAAAAGATAAAAAAATTCATTTAAATTTATTTTTATTTTGTGTGTGTTTTGCCTGCATGCATCTAAAGTGCACCCATGCATGTAATGCCTGAAGAGGCCAGAAGATGGTATCAGATTCCCAGGAAGTGGATTAGCCACCACGTCAGTCCGGTTCCTGGGAACTGGACCTAGGCCCTCTGGAAGAGCTCTTAACCACTGAGCCATTTCTCTGGCCCCAGGTTTAACCTTCATATACCTACTTAAAAACCAGTATGTTGGGGGCTGGAGAGATAGCCTAGCGGTTAAGAGCACCGACTGCTCTTGCAGAGGACCCGGGTTCAATCCCCAGCACCCACATGGCAGCTAAGAACCGTCTGTAACTCCAATTCCAGGAGAACTCCAGTTCCAGGGGAATCCGACACCCTCTTCTGACCTCCACGGCATTGCACGACATGGGTGCACAAACCTACATGCAGACAGTACATTCATACACATACAAAATAAAAAAAAATAAAATAAAAAAAAGTATGTTATATACAGTTTCAGTCTGCATCTATGTGCATACATGCAAACTTGCCTTAGACACAGCCCACATGTATACATGTGTGAGTGCATGCATGCATATACCTCATTGTCTTGCAGGTACTCCTTTTACCAGCTCTTTTTGCAAGCCTATGGGACTGTAGGTAGCACCCCAGGCTATTTTTGGTGTTGGTGTCCCCATCTGCAGGTATCCCTGTCTAATCACATTATAGCTCATTAGATCAGTGTCACAGCATACTTGCTACCAGATGCCATTACTGAGAATTATAAGAGGCTGGGAAAATGTGTCACCGTCTGCACCATGGCAGTGCTAGGCCCTCTCTTCTCACAGTGTCTCTCTACTCTAGTGTGTGGCCCACAATGCCCTGGAGTGTGCAAGAGCCATCTACGCCTATGCCCTACAAGTCTTCCCCAGTAAGAAGAGTGTGTGGCTACGAGCTGCATACTTTGAGAAGAACCATGGTACCAGGTATGTGGTTGGCCTCCAGTTCCTACTTCTGTGGTGCTGGATTTAAATCTTACTTTCCTGACAATCTACAGCTGACACCATTTGGGGTCTGGCCCTCTGTGATGATAGGCAGGTTGTAATGAGGGTAGATGCTTTTGTAGCTCTTGGGACTTTGTAGCTAGATCATTGTTTATAACCCTTCTGTGATAGGATTATCACTTTTTTTTTGGCTTTTTGAGACAGGGTCTCCCTTTAGTCCTAGCTGGCCTGGAGCTCGCTCTGTAGACCAGGCTGGCTTTGAACTCACAGAGATCCGCCTGCCTTTGCCTCCCGAGTGCTGGGATTAAAGGCGTGGGCCACCACGCCCGGCAGGATTATCACTTTTTTAAATATTTAGTTCTTTTTATTTTATGTATATGAGTATTCTGCCTTTGTGTATGTAACTATATCATGCACATAGTGCATCCTGTATGTACATGACCCTCAGAGGCCAGAAGAAGTGTCAGGTCCTCTGGAACTACTTAAATACTAGGAACCTAACCTAGGTCCTCTATAAGAGCAGCAGATGCTCTTAACTACTTAGCTCTGTTTTCAGCCCCAGATTTTCACTATTTTATAATTGAGAAACCAAGGCATCAAGGAGGCCTGTCCTGCCATCATGCCTTATGGATATAGGAGTGCCCAAGTATAGGCTAGAGACTGGAGCCGGCACTGTTAGTGCCAGGGCACTGCCTTCAGCAGTGGGTGGTACAGTGTCTACACCCATGCAAGCTGTTTTTCATTTGTGCTGGCTTTCTGGGTTTGGGGTGGTTTTTATTTATTTTTTTTGGGGGGGGTGGTTTTTCTACACAGAAGGAGGTCCTTGACAATTTCCTTTAATTGTGCTCTTTAATTGGAAAAACCTTTGGGTCGCCTTATTGGCTGTAAATGCTTATTAAATTAGGCATTTCTCTCATGTCCATGGGCACCCTCCATCCATCCTCTTCTAGGTCCTCAGCTGCTCCTGGGTAGGGACGGATCTTGCTGGTTTTGCCAAGGTTGCAGCTGAGACTTTGAGCCCTTGTTTTGTCTTCTGGTATCATTTAATGTTTGTTTCTTGAGGGCCTCTTTCTACCCTGCCAGCTGGCTTGATGTTTCAGAGTTAACTCCTTAGGTAACTTGGTGACATTTTGAAATGATCTCGATGGTTCTTCCTGTAGGTCACCTGGGACAGTCTTAAGTGCCAAGCAGCATAATATTTTTTCCTGCTAGGTGTGGGTTGAGACCTCATGGCCCATGGCCCATGTGTATTGCTGTTCATGTGTTTAGTGGCTGGTTTCCTCCCATTCCACTTTATCTTGCTGCTGGCCCACAGACTGGTAGAGGGGAGCATTAGTGCTTCATCCCAAGGCTCTGAAGAACATGGTGTTGCTCCTGCAAACATTTTCCAGGTGTTGTGCTTTTGTGTGTTCTTGGCTTGATGCTGAGCACATGAGTTCCATAGGGGTCATCAATGAAGATAGTGTGACCAAGAGGAAGAGATTTCATAGCCACTACCCAAGGTTGGCAAGTATTCTTGCTTAGTAGTGACCTAAAATCACCTACTTTTAATAAGACTTTTTTTTTTGTGGGGGCGGCTGTCAGGGACCTCAATCTTTGTCAATGAATCCAGGGTGTCCTCTGTGCTTCAAGAAGAAAAGACCTTCACTGTCACCAGACTGCCTGGTTATCACTACCCCCAGGACACATGGCTATAAAAGGCTCTGTTGTTAAAACAATGCTTTGCTTTGTAGAGCCCTCTTCTGTAGTTGGTTTTAGATTCTTTATGGAGATTTCCCCATAGTCTCCCCGTTGTAAAATCTGGTAAATTATTGATAGTGCCGAACTTTGGAGTGGTAACTGTCTCTTCAGCACCCATGCTGCTGGCTCCGTGCTCTTGTTTATAGCCCTGGCCCTGATGACCATGGCCTCTGTCTTACAGGGAGTCTCTGGAGGCACTCCTGCAGAGGGCTGTGGCCCATTGCCCCAAGGCAGAGGTGCTGTGGCTCATGGGTGCCAAGTCCAAGTGGCTGGCAGGAGATGTGCCTGCAGCAAGGAGCATCTTGGCCCTGGCCTTCCAGGTGAGTTAAGGGATAGTGTGCTGGGAGGGCCATGAACAGAAACCCAGCTTTGGTGCCACTGAGACCTCAGAGCTTGTCCTATACATGTGCCTTAGGGTATGCCATGTTCTAGAGACACTGGACCCTGTGGGTGGCCTGATCCATGTGGCGAAGGCAGGAAGAACACTCCAACCAAGAACATTGACTTCTTGGTCCTTTCCACTTATTGTGACCACAGGTCAGATGTTCCAGAACACAAGGTTGCGATATAGGCTACCTGAGTGCTTGGTGCTCCTAAGGAAGTGGAAGTCCATTTAAACAGCTATGCTTACCTGACCTGACTAGGTCTGGCTATTATAACATCTGTGATTATGTGTAGTATATGTATGTAGTTGAGCTTACCTGCGTATGTATGTATACTTGTGTGTGTGGAATGTAGAGGTTAACCTAGGGTGTACTACCCCTAGCACTGGGATTACAGATGTGTACTGCAATGCTTGACTTCTTTGTAGGTGCTGGACATCCAAACTCAGGTCCTCTTTTACTTTCCCAACAAACACTACCCACTGAACCACTTCCCTAGCCATGTGTAAGATTTCATTTTATTTATTTATTTATTTATTTATTTATTTATTTATTTAGAGACAGGGTCTCCCTATAGACCGAGGTATCCTGGAATTCACTATGTAGACCAGGCTGGCTTTGAACTCACAGAGATTCACCTGTCTCTGCCTCCCAAGTGCCTGGCTTCTTCTTTTTTTTTTTTTTTTCCATGTATAACATTTTAAAAATACTTTATTATCACAAATAATATCTTAATATTTTATGACAACACAGGCATTAGATGGTTTTAGATAAGCTGTAGAGTGCTCTGTAAATGTCAATCTGTTGTCATAGTCCAGGCTAACAATGAATTTTGTCTACCTTGACTAAACACTGGAAAAACTGGCCAGGGCCTGTTTTGCTTGAAGCTGTTAACCTGGAGGCAACGTAGGAGCAGGTGACAGTGCTCTGCAGAGTAGTCGGAGAGAGTTCTGCAGAGAGTTCCCCCAGAACTCTTGGGGCAGCTCTCCTTGCCTGTCACCATGGGCACTGTAGCCATATTGAAGAAGGCTCAGTGGGTACAAGCTTTAAGGTTTTGTGGGTACCACCTGGATGTCCCCTGGACTCTGGGTTTATATAGCCTGGTCCCAGCCTTTGGGAGTACTCTATACTTCTATGTCGTGAGCAACTATCTCCCTTGACCACATGGATATTCTTGTGTGGAGGGATAAAGTTAGGTATACCAGTTATAGGATGTAAGTGAGAGGCCATGTTTTGAGAGGCCA
This sequence comes from Rhizomys pruinosus, assembly GCA_009823505.1. Taxonomy (NCBI): domain Eukaryota; kingdom Metazoa; phylum Chordata; class Mammalia; order Rodentia; family Spalacidae; genus Rhizomys; species Rhizomys pruinosus. The sequence continues at coordinate 277,494 of VZQC01006264.1, read as the reverse complement.
TGCAGAGTTTGGGTGGATCCTAGGGAAGATAGCTCTGGCAACACTAACATTGTTGCTTCAGTACCATGGAGGCCTCACCTCTGTACAAGAGTGAAAACAGATTTTCAGGCAAGCTTGGCTGAAATCTTCCCTGTCATCCCTTCACCTGTACAGAGCTTGGAACACATCAATCCTGTGGCAGAGTGAGGTCAGCTCAGTTTCCAGACTGCCTGTTTTTCATTTAGTTTGATCTAGTTCTGGTCATTTTGTGCTGAGCCTTATTGATGCTGCTATACTTGTCCTTCAGGCCAACCCCAACAGTGAAGAGATCTGGCTGGCAGCTGTGAAGCTGGAGTCTGAGAACAATGAGTATGAGCGTGCCCGGAGGCTATTGGCCAAAGCACGGAGCAGTGCACCCACTGCCCGGGTGAGTAGTGGCTGGTGGGTGGGGCAGGGCTGGTGGCATGCCACCTAGCTCTTGCATCACATTGAGAAAGAGTGAGATGAGTATAGCTCAGGCCACAGCCCAGTCTTCTTGTTATTAGACTTTAAAAATGCATTCTTTATCCCCACCTTTTTATATACTTGAAAGAGCTATGACAGCTTATGAGATACATAAAATAGAGCAGGACAGATTTGTGGAAGATGGTCATGGCATGAAGCATGTGTTGGAAAGGTAGTTAGTATCCAGATAGGAGGTGGAAAAACTCCCTGTGTGACAGTGCATGTCTACTTTGTAGGTGTTCATGAAGTCTGTGAAGCTTGAATGGGTGCTAGGGAACATTGTTGCTGCCCAGGAGTTGTGTGAGGAGGCCCTGAAGCACTATGAGGACTTCCCCAAGCTGTGGATGATGAAGGGGCAGATTGAAGAGCAGGGGGAACTGATGGAGAAGGCCCGGGAGGCCTACAATCAGGGGGTGAGTGTCTATCAAGACATCTCAGGGAGGGGCTGGCTGAGAGGTAAGGGCGCTGGCTGCTCTTTTTTTTTTTAATGTGTATGCGTACTGTCTGCATGTAGATTGGTGCACCCGTGTCGTGTAATGCTGTGGAGGTCAGATTCTCCTGGAACTAGAGTTAAAGACAGTTCTTAGCCACCATGTGGGTGCTGGGAATCAAACCCAGGTCCTTTGCAAGAGCAGTCAGTGCTCTTAACCGCTGAGCCATCTCTCCAGTCCCTATTTATTATTTTTTACATATATGAGTGTACTGTCTGCATGTAGGTTGGTGCACCCATGTCGTGCAATGCCAAGAGGTCAGAAGAGGGCGTTGGATTCCCCTGGAACTGGAGTTAAAGACGGTTGTTAGCCACCATGTGGGTGCTGGGAATCGATCCTGGGTCCTCTGCAAGAGCAGTCGGTGCTCTTAACTGCTGAGCCATCTCTCCAGCCCCACTGGCTGCTCTTGCAGAGGACCCAGGTTTGGCTCCCAGCACCCACATGGTGGCTAACAACCATCCGTGACTCCAGTTCCAGGGGATCTTCTATCATTCATGGGCATTGCATGACATGGGTGCAATACACTCATACACATAAAATAAAAGTAAATAAAATTTAAAAAATATTCCAGAGAACTCAGCATCGTGGCACTGGTCATTGTCCCACACCTCCGTAAGAAGTGGGGGGCCAGTAGTAGGACTAACCTTGTCCCTTCACTGTGGGTCCTGTGTTTTCTCTTCTACAAAGCTGCATATCCTGGGCTGGAGAGATGGCCTAGCGGTTAAGAGTGCCGACCACTCTTGCAGAGGACCAGGGTTCGATCCCCAGCACCCACATGGCGGCTGAGAACCATCTTTAACTCTAGTTCCAGGGGAATCTGACACCCTCTTCTGACCTCTGTGGCATTACAGGACACAGGTGCACAAACCTACATGTAGACAATACATTTATACACATATAAAAATAATAAAATAATAAAATAAAAAATAGCTGCATATCCTGTCTTTGGGGATGTGAAGTTTGATACAGTCAAAGATGGTGTGATGTTTACCCATGGTACGCATATGTGTGCAGAATGGCTGTGTACATGTAGTGTATGTACATGTGCATGGCATAACTGCACATATATAATCCTACAAACATCTTGTGTGAATATGTACATGACACACCATACACAGTAAACTGAATATCTGTATACATGTGAATATCACAGAGACATATCTGTACACCCCACATGCAGAGTTTGAAGAACCTATCTTATAGCCCTGAGGTGCTCTTGGAAGCTGACCACAGCTATCGCAGTTCTTTGTGCAAACTCCCTGAGCTCCTCACTTGTTCTGTTTGTTGGCCACAGCTGAAGAAGTGCCCCCACTCCACACCACTATGGCTTTTGCTCTCTCGGCTGGAGGAAAAGATTGGGCAGCTGACCCGTGCTCGGGCCATTTTGGAGAAGTCTCGTCTGAAAAACCCGAAGAACCCTGGACTATGGTGAGTCATTGGCTCTTGGCTCAGCTCCTACCTCATTTCAGCCCAGGCCCCTGAGGGTACAGTGGCAGGTGGCAGTTGCCATAAGGAGTCATAGGCCCTGCCTTGGGAGAGCTGGGCCCAGATGGTGAGTTGGCTTCTAGTCAAGGGCTCTAGGATGTTAGGGAATGAAGCCAGAAAGTAGAGTCTATAGAAGAGGTGACATGGGTGGGGCCTTGAGGGACATGAAGAAACTTGCCAGAGGGAGCCAAGTGTGGTAGGGCATACCTGTAATTCCAGCACCTGGGAAGTTGAGGCAGGAGGATGATGAGTTAAGAGGCCAGCCTGGGCCACACAGTGAGTTCTAGGTGAAGGATAGAGTCTAGCTCAAGGCTTAGGCTGAGGTAAAGGAGAATATTGCTGAGGAGGGGCAGTTCTTGAGTGCCTCTCATGTTTTTAGTTCAAAGCTATGTGGGCTTGTTCTGGTGGCTCTTTTTTTTGGTCTTTTCGAGACAGGATCTCCCTGTAGTCCCAGCTTTCCTGGAACTTACTCTGTAGCCTAGGTGTTATTCTGGTGTTTTTACTTCCATCTGGATCATATGGGAATCTGAGGGCTTGATGGGGCTGAAGCCTTGGTACCAGACTGTGGGCACAGCATAGCCATATCTGGTACATGAATTCTTCCCTATAGAGATTGGAATTCTAGTCATTGCTGTTAAGAGACAAGCCCCCTGCCCCCTTTCAGTGGGGAAAAATGCTTTCTGGACTTAATCCCTGGAACCTATGGTGGAAGGAGAGAACTAATTCCCAAAAGTTGTTCTCTGACCACAACATGTGCACTGTGGTACATGTGCCACACACACAACAATAATAAAATAATTTTACTAATGCCTTCCTAACAAGGGTTCTGGACAGAGTGCAGCTAGAGTAGTTATGCTGTTGTACATGAGGCTGGGACTTCATTAAGCCTGTCTTCCTAGGTTGGAGTCAGTACGTCTGGAGTACCGTGCAGGGCTGAAAAACATTGCCAACACTCTCATGGCCAAAGCGCTTCAGGAATGTCCCAATTCTGGTAAGGGGTCCTGGCTCCCTAGTGTGGTGGAGAAGGAATCTTCTGTGGGGTGAAGTGACTCAATTAAGATATAACCTGTGTGGAGTTAGAGAGGTGGCTCAGCAGTTAAGAGCACTACTGCTGTTCCAGAGGAACAGTTCAGTTCTCAGCACCTACATGGCGACTAATAACTGTCATTAACTCCACTTCTGATGCCCTCTTCTGGCCTCTGCAGGCATTGTACAAGACAGGTGCATTTATATGAAAATAAAGAGCAAATCTTTTTTTTTTTTTTTTTTTTTTTTTTTTTTTTTTTT